>JARQOC010000002.1:285319253-285720716 GCA_033576535.1 Allobates femoralis | reverse complement strand
TCGAGCTATAGAGTGCAATTAGAGTGCTATAAGAGCGCAATAACAGCGCAATAGGCCATGGAAAGCTACAGAATGCGTTAAGAGCACAATAAAAATGGCGAGTGATGGCATGCTATAGCGCACAATAAGAGCGTGATAAACAATGGTGAACTATAAAGAGCAATAAACAATGGCGAGTGATGTAGAGCGCGATAAACAATGGTGAGCTATAGAGTGCGGAAAATAATGGTGAGCTATACAGCGCAATAAGTACGCGATAAGAGCGCATTAAACAATGGTGAGCTATAGAGTGCAATAAGAGTGCTATGAGAGCGCAATAAGAGCACAATAAGCAATGAAAAGCTACAGAGTGCGATAAGAGCACGATAAGAGCACAATAAACAATGGAGAGCTATAGAGCGCTATAAACAATGGCGAGCTATAGAGCACGATAAGAGTGCAATTAGAGCACAATAAGAGCATGATATACAATGGCGAGTGATGGCGAATTATAGAGCTCCATAAGAGCGCGATAACAGCGCGATAAACAATGGCGAGCTATAGAGCGTGATAACAATGTCGAGCTATAGAGTGCAATAAGAGTGTATTAAAAGCGCAATAAGCAATGGAAAGCTACAGAGTGCGATAAGAGCATTTTAAGAGCGCGATAAACAATGGCAAGTGATGGTGAGCTATAGAACGTGATAAACAATGGCAAGCTATAGAGCGCGATAAACAATGAAAAGCTATTGAGCGCAATAAGAGTGCAATTAGAGCGCAATTAGTGCGCAATAACAGCGCAATATCAGCGCAAAAAACAATGGCGAGCATATAGAGTGTGATAAGAGCACAAACAATGGCGAGTGATGGGGAGTTATAGAGCTACCTTAAGAGCGTGATAAGAGAACAATAAACAATGGCGAGCTATAGAGCATGATAAATGGCGAGCTATAGAGCGCGATAAGAGCACTATAAACAATGGCGAGTGATATAAAGCGCCATAAGAGCGCGATAGACAATGGTGAACTACACAGCGCGATAAGAACATGATAGGAGCACATTAAACAATGGTGAGCTATTGAGCGCAATGATTGCAATAAGAGTGCAATAAGAGGGCAATAAGAGTGCAATAAGAGTGCAATAAGCAATGTCAAGCTACAGAATGCAATAAGTGTATGGTAAGAGCGTGATGAACAATGGCAAGTGATGGCAAGCTATAGAGCGCAATAAAAGCTCAATAAACAATGGCGAGTGATGCTGAGCTATAGACCGCCATAAGAGTGCGATAAGAGCATGATAAACAATGGCGAGCTATAGAGCACAATAAGAGTGCAATAAGAGTGAAATAAGAGCGCGATAAAAAATGGCAAGCTGTAGAGCGCGATAAACAATGGCAAGTGATGGCAAGCTATAGAGCGCGATAAGAGCACGGTTAACAATGGCGAGTGATGGTGAGTTTTATTGCTCCATAAGAGGGCTATAAGAGCACAATAAACAATGGCGAGCTATAGAGCGCGATAAACAATGGCAAATGATATACAGCGGCATAAGAGCGTGATAAACAATGGTGAGCTATAGACCACCATAAAAGCACGATAAACAATGGTGAGCTACAAAGTGCGATAAGAGCACGATAGGAGCGCATTTAACAATGGCGAGCTATTGAGCGCGATAAGAGTGCAACAAGAGTGCAACAAGAGCGCAATTACAGAGCAATAAACAATGATGAGCTATAGAGCGCGATAAGAGCTTGATAACCAATGGCGAGCTATAGAGCGCGATAAGAGCATGATAAACAGTGGCGAGTGATGGCGAGTGATGTAGAGCACCATAAGAGCGTGATAAACAATGGCGAGCTATAGAGCACGATAAACAATTGCGAGCTATAAAGCACGATAAACAATGGCGAGCTATAGAGCGTGATAAGGGCACTATAAACAATATCGAGTTATATAGAGCGCCATAAGAGCTTGATAGGAGCGCATTAAACAATGGTGAGCTTTTGAGTGTGATAAGAGTGCAGTAAGAGTGCGATAAATAATGGTGCGCTATAGAGCGCATTAAGAGCACGATATACAATGACGAGTGATGGTGAGTTATACAGCTCCATAAGAGCGCGATAACAGCGCGATAAACAATGGCGAGCTACAGAGTGCGATAAGAGGCCGATAAGAGCACGATAAACATCGGCAAGTGATGGCGAGCTATAGAGCGTGACAAGAGCACAATAAACAATGGCGAGCTATTGAGCCGGATACGAGCGCAATAAGAGCAAATACAGCGCAATTACAGCACAATAAACAATGGAGAGCTATAGAGCGCGATAATGGCACGATAAACAATGGAGAGTGATGGCGAGTGATGTAGAGCTTCATAAGAGAGCGATAAACAATGGTGAGCTATAGAGCGCGGTAAGAGCACAATAAACAATCGTGAGTGATGGTAAGTTATAGAGCTCCATAAGAGCGTGATAAGAGCGCGATAAACAATGGCAAATGATATAAAGCGCTATAAGAGCACGACAACCAATGGCAAGCTATAGACCGCCATAGGAGCATGATAAACAATGGTGAGCTATACAAAACGATAAGAACACGATAGGAGCACAATAAACAATGGCGAGCTATTGAGTGCGATGATTGCAGTAAGAGTGCAATAGGAGTGCAATAAGGAGTGCAATAAGGAGTGCAATAAGAGTGCAATAAGAGCGCAATAAGAGCGCAATAAGAGCGCAATAAGAGTGCAATAAGAGCGCAATAAGAGCGATAGGCCAATAAGAGCGCAATAAAGCAATAGCATGGCAAGCTACAGAGTGTGATAAGAGCGCGATAAACAATAACAATTGATGGCAAGCTATGGAGCGCAATAAGAGCGCGATAAGAGTGCAATTAGACCACGATAAACAATGGCGAGTGATGGCAAGCTATAGGGCGCGATAAACAATAGCGAGTGATGGCAAGCTATAGAGCGCCATAAGAGGGTGATAAACAATGGTGAGTGATGGCGAGTTATAGAGCTCCATAAGAGCGTGATAAGAGTGTGATAAACAATGGCGAGCTATAGAGCGCGATAAACAATGGAAATCCATAGAGCACAATAAAAGCGTGATAAACAATGGCAAGTGATGGCAAGCTGTAGAGCTCCATAAGAGCACGATAAAAAATGGCAAGCTATAGAGCGCGATAAGAGCACGATAAACAATGGCGAGTGATGGCAAGTGATTTATAGTGCCATAGGAGCGTGATAAACAATGGCGAGCTATAGAGCGCGAGAAACAATGGCGAGCTATAGAGCGCGAGAAACAATGGTGGAGCTATAGAGCGCGAGAAACAATGGCGAGCTATAGAGCGCGAGAAACAATGGCGAGCTATAGAGCGCGATAAGAGTTCAACAGGAGCGCAATAAGAGTGCAATTAGAGCGCAATAAGCAATGGCAAGTTACAGAGTGCGATAAGAGCGCAATAAGAGCATGCTAAACAATGGCGAGTGATGGCGAGCTATAGAGCGCGATAAGAGCACTATAAGAGCGTGATAAATAATGGTGCGCTATAAAGAGACATGAGAGTGCGATAATGGCGCAATAAACATTGGTGAGCTATAAGGCGCGATAAGAATGCAATGAGAGTGCAATTTACAGTGCAATAAGACTGCAACAAGAGTGCAATAAGAGCACAATAAGAGCGTAAAAAACAATGCAAGCTATAGAGCACGATAACAGTGCAATTAGAGCGCAATTACAGCGGAATAAACATTGGCGAGGTATAGCGTGCGATAAACAATGGTGAGCTATAGAACGCGATAAGAGTGCGATAAACAATGGCAAGTGATGGCAAGCTATAAAGCGCGAGAAGAGCACGATAAACAATGGCGAGTGATGTAGCATGCCAATAACAGCGCGATAAACAATGGCGAGCTACAGAGCGCAATAAAAGCACGATACACAATGGCGAGTGATGCCAAGTTATGGAGCTCCAAAAGAGTGCGATAAACAATGGCGAGCTACAGAGCGCAATAAGAGCGCGATAAACAATGCCGAGTGATGTAGAGCGTCATAAGAGCACAAACAATGGCGAGCTATAGAGCGCCATGAGAGCAAGATAAACAATGGTGAGCTAAAGAGCGCGATAAGAGCACGATAGGAAGGCATTAAACAATGGCGAGCTATAGAGAGCAATAAAGTGCAATAAGAGCGCAATAAGAGTGCAATAAGAGTGCAATAAGAGCACAATAAGCAATGGTGAGCTTAAGAGTGCAATAAGAGCACAATAAGAGCGTGATTAACGATGGCGAGCTATAAAGCGCAATAAGAGCGTGATAAGAGCACAATTAGAGCACCATAAACAATGGCAAGTGATGGCGAGCTGCAGAGCGCCATAAGAGCGCGATAAATAATGGTGAGCTATTGAGTGCGATAAGAGTGCAATAAAAGTGCAATAAGAGCGCAATAAGAGTGCAATACGAGCGCAATAAACAATGGCGAGCTTTAGAGAATAATAAGAGCATGATAAGAGCATGATAAGAGCGCGATAAGAGCGCAATAAGAGCATGATAAGAGCGCAATAAGAGCGCATTAAACAATGGCGAGATATAGAGCACGATAAGAGTGCAATATGAGCGCAATTACAGCACAATAAACAATGGCGAGCTATAGAGCGCCGAAAGTGTGCGATAAACAATGGTGAGCTATACAGCGCAATTAGAGCACGATAGGAGCGCAATAAACAATGGCAAGCTGTTGAGCGCGATAAGAGTGCAATAAGAGTGTGATAAGAGCACAAAAAGAGCGCAACAAGCAATGGCAAGCTACAGAGTGCGATAAAAGCACGATAAGATCGCGATAAAAAATAGCGAGCTATAGAGCGCGATAAGAGCACAAAAAACAATGGTGAGTGATGGTGAGTTATAGAGCTCCATAAGGGCGCGATAAACAATGGCGAGCTACAGAGTGCCATAAGAGTGCGATAAACAATGGCAAGCTATAGAGCGCCATAAGAATGCGATAAACAATGGTGAGCTATACTGCGTGATAAGAGCACGATAGGAGCGCAATAAACAATGGCAAGCTATTGAGTTCGATAAGAGTGCAATAAGAGCACAATAAGAGCGCGATAAAAAATGACGAGCTATAGAGCATGCTAAAAGTGCAATAAGAGTGCAATAAGAGCGTGATAAGCAATGGCGAGCTATAGAGCGCAATAAGAGCACGATAAACAATGCCGAGTTATGGCGAGCTAAAAAAGTGCCATAAGAGCGTGATAGGAGCAATAAATAATGACGAGCTATAGAGAATAATAAAAGTGCAATAAGAGTGCAATAAAAGCGCGATAAACAATGGTGAGTGATGGCAAGCTATAGAGTGCGATAAACAATGGCAAACTATAGAGCATGATAAGAGTGCAATTAGAGCGCAATAACAATGCAATAAACAATGGAGAGCTATAGAGCGCAATAACAGCACGATAAACAATGGCGAGTTATAGAGCTCCATAAGAGCGCGATAGACAATGGTGAGCTATAGAGCGCAATAAGAGCGGGATAAACAATGGCGAGCTATAGAGCGCAATAAAAGCACAATAAGCGATGGTGAGCTATACAGCGCGTTAAGAGCACGATAGGAGCGCATTAAACAATGGCAAACTATTGAGCACAATAAGAGTGCAAAAAAGAGTGCAATAAGAGTGCAATTAGACCGCAATTAGAGCGCAATAAGCAAAGGTGAGCTACAGAGTGCAATAAGAGCGCGCTAAGAATTGGCAAGTGATGGCAAACTATAGAGTGCGATAAATAATGGTGAGCTATAGAGCACAATAAGAGTGCAACAAGAGTGCAACAAGAGCACAACAAGAGCACAACAGCGCAATAAACAATGGTGAGCTATAGAGCATAATCAAAGCACGATAAGAGCGTATTAAACAATGGAGAGCTATAAAGCGTGATAAGAGTGCAATAAGAGCGCAATAAGAGCACAATTACAGCGCAATTACAGTGCAATAAACAATGGAGAGCTATAGAGTGCGATATAGAGTGCGATAAACAATGGTGAGCTATAGAGCATGATAAGAGCGCGATAAACAATGACAAGCTATAGAGTGCGATAAGAGCACAATAAACAATGGCGAGTGATGGTGAGCTGTGGAGCACCATAAGAGCTTGATAAACAATGGCGAGTGATGTAGATTGCCTTAAGAGCGCGATAAACAATGGCAAGCTATAGAGCATGATAAGAGCGCGATAAACAATGGCGAGTGATGGCGAGTTATAATGTTTCATAAGAGCGCGATAAGAGTGCGATAAACAATGGTGAGCTATAAATCGCAATAAACAATGGCAAGCTATAGAGCGCGATAAGAGTGCGATCGAAGCACATTAAACAATGGCGAGTTATAGAGTGCGATAAGAGTGCGATAGATGCGCATTAAACAATGGCGAGCTGTTGAGCGCCATAAGAGCACAATAAGAGCGCAATAAACAATGGAGAGTGATGGTGAGCTGTAGAGCACCATAAGAGCACGATAAACAATAGCAAGTAATGGCGAGCTGTAGAGCGCCATAAGAGCACAATAAACAATGGCAGGAGATGGCGATCAATAAAGCCTGATAAACAATGGCGAGCTATTGAGTGCCATAAGAGCGCAATAAGAGCATGATAAACAATGGCGAGCTGTAGAGCATGATAAACAATGGCGAGTGAAGGCGAGCTATAGCGCACCATAAGAGAACGATAAACAATGGCGAGTGATGGCAAGCTATAGAGCGCGATAAGAGCGTGATAAACAATGGCAAGCTATAGAGCGCGATAAGAGCACGATAAACAATAGTGAGTGATGGCGAGCTATAGAGCACAATAAATAATGATGAGCTATAGACCACCATAAGAGCGTGATAAGAGCGTGATAAACAATGGTAAGTGATGAGTGATGTAGAGTGCCATAAGAGCCCGATAAACAATGGCGAGCTATAGAGCACAATAAGAGTGCGATAAACAATGGCGAGCTATAGAGCGTGATGAACAATGGCGAGCTACAGAGCGCGATAAACAATGGCAAGCTGTAGAGCGCGATAAGAGCGTGATAAACAAAGGCAAGTGAAGTAGAGCGCCATAAGAGCGTGATAAACAAAGGCAAGTGAAGTAGAGCGCCATAAGAGCGCGATAAACAATGGTGAGCTATACAGCACGGTAAGAGCACGATAAGAGTGCAATAAGAGCGCAATAAGAGCGCAATAAGAACGCAATAAGAACGCAATAGGAGCGCAATAAGAGTGCAATAAGAGTGCAATAAGAGCGCAATAAACAATGGCGAGCTATAGAGCATGATAACAGCACGATAAACAATGGCGAGTGATGGTGAGCTGTAGAGTGCCATAATAGTGCGATAAACAATGGCGAGTGATGACGAGTGATGTACAGCGCCATAACAGTATGATAAACAATGGCGAGCTATAGAGCGCCATAAGAGTGCATTAAACAATGGTGAGCTATACAGCGCGATAACAGCACAATAAACAATGGCGACTGATGGCGAGCTGTAGAGCGCCATAAGAGCATGATAAACAATGTCGAGTGATGGCTAGTGATGTAGAGCGCTTTAAACAATGGCAAGCTATAGAGTGCAATAAGAATGCATTAAACAATGGTGAGCTATAGAGCGTAATAAGAGCACGATAAACAATGTCAAGTGATCGAGAGTTATAGAGCTCCATTAGCACGATAAACAATGGCGAGCTATAGAGCGCGAGAAACAATGGCGAGCTATAGAGCGTGATAAACAATGGCGCGCTATAGAGCGTGATAAACAATGGCGAGCTATGAAGTGCCATAAGAGTGCGATTGGAGCGCATTAAACAATGGCAAGCTATTGAGCACCATAAGAGCGCGAGAAGAGTGCAATAATTAATGGTGCACTATAGAGCACGATGAGAGCACGATAAACAATGGCGAGTGATGGCAAGCTATATAGTGCAATAAGACCGCAATCAGAGCACAATAAATAATGGTGAGCTATAGAGCACGATAAGAGCGCGATAAATAATAGTGCACTATAGAGTGTGATAAGAGTGTCATAAATAATGGTGAGCTATAGAGCGCCATAAGAGCGTGACAAGAGCGCGATAAATAATGGTGAGCTATAGTGCACTATAAGAGTGCAATAAGAGCGCAATAGGAGCACAATAAACAATGGCGAGCTACAAAGTGCGATAAGAGCATGATAAGAGCGCGATTAGAGTGCTATAAGAAATGGCGAGCTATATAGAGCAGGATAAGAGCGCAACAAACAATGGCAAGCTATAGAGCACGATGGCTAGTGATAGCGCGTGATGGCGTGCTATAAAGAGCGCTAGAGAGTGTAATAGAGCAATGGCGAGCTATAGAGAGGATAGAGAGCAATAAACAACAATGACGAGTGATGGTGAGCGATAGAGCTCTGTTTAACATAGGAACTAGTGATGGGCGAATCCTAAATTACTCGGAATCGCTTGACTCTAGCGAGTCCGAGCACAGGACTCGCTACTAGTTACGAGTCTAGCGAGTCCAATGTTAATGAATGGGGAAGCGAGTAATAGCGAGTAGTATGAGATTTACAAATCGCAGATGTGTCTCGGAAGCTTCAGCCTGAAGCAATCCTAGTTTTGTCATTTATTTGCATTGGACTCGTTTACTTTGCAACTGTAATCGCTGGGAAACTCGCACAGATAAGAGTCCTGTCTTCTCTGTGTGCTGGCTGCCAGCTCCAGGGTCCTAGAGCCTGCCTGCTGCCTGATGTAGCAGTGCTGAGATTGTTCTCAGTCTGCTCATTCCCTGTGTACAGACATGAATGTCTGTGCACAGAGATGATGTAGCAGAGCTGAGATTGTTCTCAGTCTGCTCATTCCCTGTGCATATACATCTATATCTATGCACAGGGGATGTAGCAGAGAGGACATCGCGTTTTGGACTGCGTCGAACGGAAGAGGATTTTTTTAATTAAAGATGGAGGCTTTTTTTTTTATTTCTAATAAAAAATTTTCTTTGTGTTGTGTTTTTTTTAAAACAATTTAATAGAAATTCATGGCGGTCATGTCTAATATTGGCGTGACCGCCATAAATTTCGGGCTTAGGGCCAGCTGATAATACAAAGCTGGCCCTAACCTCTTTATTACCCAGCGTGCCACCGCTACCAGGGCCGCTGGAAGAGCGGGGTTCAGCGCCAGAGGATGGCGCTTCAATGAACGCGCCATCTTCTGGGGCGGCTGCGGGCTGCAATTTGCAGCGGGGGGTGCCCAGAAAGCTTGGGCATCCCTGCGCTGCGGATTCCAGCCCCCAGCTGCTTAGCTGTACCTGGCTAGACATAGAAATTGCACGGAGCCCCACGCATTTTTTTTAAATTATTTCATAGCCGTTTTTAGGGAGCGTCTGAAGACATGTAAGTTGTGGATGGTCCTGATTTCTTGGGGTAGAGCATTTCATAGAATTGGTGCAGCTCGGGAGAAATCTTGGAGCCGGGAGCGGGAGAATCGGATTAGTGCAGATGTTAGTCGAAGGTCATTTGTAGAAAGTAGAGAACAGGTGGGGTGATAGACAGATGAGGGAAGAGATGTAGGGGGGGTGCTGCACTGTGAAGAGAAGGAATGGGATGATAGACAGATGAAGGAGGAGATGTAGGGAGGTGCTGCATTGTGAAGAGCTTTGTGGGTGAGAACAAGGAATTAGAACTTTATCCTGTAGTGAATAGGCAGCCAGTGCCATGACTGGCACAGAGCAGAGGCATCTGAGTAATGATTGGCCAGGTAAGTAATCCTGGCTGCTGCATTAAGGATGGACTGTGGGTAGTGTGACATCAAAACAGGGTATTATAACCCCAAAGTGGAGTATTATTTAAAAAAAAAATTCTGAGGTTATCAGCTGGTTATTGATTGTTCTAGATGACCTGTAGCCAGCCCTCAAATATTATGACAATGAGAGCTGGCTAAATGAAGTTGTAAGCGACCCAGTAAACAGCAGTCACATTTAAAAAAATGGAAAAAATTGAGAGCCGGCTATGGCACACCCATTTGAGTCCTTAGCCGGCCCTCATCAAGTAAAAACTACGCCTACTAAGTTGCATTAACCAATCGCAGAAGACTCATGATTTACATTCAAATAAACCAATCACTGGCAAGTGCATTGTATTAGGAAGAGGAGGAGTTTTGAAGGGAAGTTCAATTTTCATCCTGTGCTCAATAGCTTCAATGGTGATTTGTGCACAAGGGAGAAGCTGTGGCCTACGTTAATTACAACCATGATGCCCAAAGAAAGGTAAGTGCACCTGATGGAACAGTGAGTGGGAGGGAAATGTGAATCTGTCAAGGTATGTGTTGCTTCTATAAAGACCCTTTCTGGACACCATTGCAGCATGCATTCTGGGGTACACTCAGACCATGGGGGCATTTCTAAAAAGGGTTATCATACAGCTTGTATTGCAATCAGGTACCTAACTATACTGCAGCATTATCTGATGACCTCTCTGTTAACTCTGCAAAATTTTTAGCTTGCTTGAAGTAGTGTGGTGGGGCATGGGGCAGGATTGCTTTATGAAAGTGTATTTTAAAATCGTGTTAGGGCTTGCAATTGTTCAGGTTCAGTCAGTCACAGTAAGTGTGTATGTTGTTTGGCGGGGTTTTTCTGTATCTTTCAAGGTTTGCAGTGCAAAGGCTTTAAACTGTATATATACTTGCTCGCTCTTGTTCCGTTTTGACTGAAAAATGAGTGCCGCTCATGTGCAAAACTGTATGAGCATTTGTGTGGTGAACACCACATGCATTTTTTGTACGGTATTTTGTCAATCTGCATAATTGTTGGAAATAATCGGATTTGTGCAAGATCTAGGAAACATGCATATGATAATAAAACCGCATGTGTTATTGACACGATATCGCCACAATGTGTAGTATGCTATAAAAACATACTGACTTGCGCTACACTGTATGTAATCTTGCTCTTTCAAAAACTGTGTACGTTTTTGTCCGGTCTTGACCAAAAATGAGGGCTGGCTGTTGGTTGTCAAAATATGCCCAAGAGCCAGCCCTCATCTTTAAAATAAATATATATTCCAATAATGAGACTTGCTTATTAGAAATCTAAAGTGTCTCCTCAGCTGTGTATTTGTAAAAAATCAGATTTGTGCAACACTATTGGCATACAAGTGTTAAAACCCAATGTTATTTTTGTGCTTTTGCCACAATTTGTGTAATATGCTATAAAACCCATCAGATTTGAGCTAAACCATATGTGCACTCGCTTGTTCAAGAACAGTGTATGATTTTGTCCAGTTTGACCAAAAATGAGTCAGCTAACTCCAAATTGAGCCAGACAATAGCACATTTGGCATTAAAATCATGTTCCCAAGATGATAATTGGCTAACTGATGCAAAATATGGCTTATTGTGGCAAAAGGGTTGACAGTGGACAAATCACACATGGCCAACATGTGGCCGCCATCTTTAAATCACCCCAATTAACTATTAAAAAGGGGGTAAAGGGCCTTGAAAAAACCCCATCAAAATAACTTACAAATTATTGCAGATTTTGGTGTTCTTTAGAATATTCATTAAATTGATTTTATTAGTTTGCATGTACTTTATAAAGACGTACAATACATTCATTGCTTCTTCAATTTTTAAACCCAGATGAGATCACAGGACTTTTTAAAAGGACTTTGACAGTCCCTTTGAGTAATGAGCATTGGTGTCAATAAAGTTAGAATTTTTTTTTAAAGGGGTGTGTCATTAACTCAAGTAGCAGTCAGAAAAGCCAATCATGAGAGGGGAGTAGGTTGAGAAGAGGACATGCCTGTGAGGCATGTCTATATATGCTGTTGCAGTTTCCTGCACTTACTGCCCTTTCACCTAGTAAAATGGTAAGTTCAAATGATTTTCTCCAGTTTGTTGGCCTGCTTAGAGGGGTGATTTAACCATTTTTCTAAATACACAGTGTGTGGCTGCAACATTTTAGTATATGGGATAACTTTATAATCCTATTTTTAGTGCTGTATAGTAGGAGAAACGATTGCACATATGCTGATATAATACACCTACCGTAAAATTGATATTTTTTAACTGAGTGCGCAAACTGACATGCTAGATTTCAAGTATACACTCAGCACTAACTGAGAAGATAAAGGATCTGGTGGAATAAATCTCCTCATCCCGAATTAAAGTGTATCAGTAGACTCATTGCCACTCTAGGATTCAGCAACTTCATCTCAGAAGTCTGCAATTCCTGTGAGCCAGAAGAGAGGTAGGAGGAGTCATACACATGAGGTTGTGAAGCAAACCAAAAAATAAATAAATAAATATTCACTAACATTTTGATATTTAGGGATTCCAGCTGCTTTTCTCAAAGAGGAGACTCCAGGAAAAAAGGTGCGGACAGAGAGTGAGGAGAGTAAGCAAATGGGTAGAGAAGCAAACCAAGATGGAGGGAAAGGAGGAAATATTTTTCTTGCAAGTAAGTTCCTGCCCACATTCACATTTCTCTTCCATTCACACTGTAAAAAATACCTAATTGAATGTGCATTTTCTGCAGCCAAAATGGATCTTTTTGCAGGAAAAAAAAAACAAACCAAAATGGACTGAATACCAATCAATTTGTGATGCTGTTTTTGGATTAGAATGGAGCTGATGGCTAAAGTGCTGCAGAAAAGAGCAATAGATGACATGCACATTTTCTGGATGCGCTTTGTACACCACCTATGCAGCAGTAGAAAACACTAATGTCAGAACAGCATTTAAAAGCTACATTCACTTTGCTGGCAAATGCAGTGACTGACCAAAAAAATGCACCAAAAGTGGATTACTAACGCAGCACAAATGCACAGTGCTTTAATTAGACACCTCTTTTTGTAGGTCAAAGATCTGTACCACTACTTGCTGTTGAGGAAATTAAGGGATGCCCTACAAGCTCAAGCAGAAGCAGTGAAGTTGAAAGTGTAAGTAAGCACAAAGCTACACAGTAAAAAGAATTATTTTACATGGGATAATTTGTCAAGCTATCACACACCTGACCAAGCTGATGCAATTAATCTCTACATTTACAAAATTAGATTGTCAGTGTAGTTTTAGCTTTAAAAAAAAAAGTGCCAATGAGCAATGAGCTTCTTGGTCAGCACGCTGGCAGTAGGGTTTTTTACAGTGACCAAGATTTGGTCAAAAGGGCTCGTTTGAGCGACTTAGCAACTGCTAATCACCTTGTGAAAAGGCACTTTGTATAGTATACTGCACTGTTCAATATTTTTTTCCTTTACCCCCCCCCCCCCCAACTGGTTGAATGCTGGCAAAGATACATGTACCCTGTGCCAAGCTCCCATATACGTTTTCTTACATTGTTATTTTTGGCATAAGTCTAATTTGTTTCATTAATAAAGTGTTTGACAATTTTTTGCCTCTTGTATAGTGATGGGGTGTACTGTTGTCAGTTATATTTGGGCATGCTCAGCATCTGAATATATCTATTGCTACTGATGATACATCTTGGAGGCTGTCACAACATGCATTCTTGTTAGGAAAATACACTATCCTAAACACAGATGCTGCAAATTAGCATCCAGGATAATGCAGGGAAATAATGGGAAGACTCCCCACACACCTGCAGCAGTGACACCTGTCTGGTTGTCCCCACCAACAGTGATGCATGTGGGGGTGTCCCCAGAGTTTCCCACCCTAAAGCATGCTTTGCTGCATGGAGATGGGCAAGGACATACTTGCATGTTGTAAATGTGGGTGTAGAGACCCATCTTATATGGATGGGCATCCCAGGAATAACCACACGTGTTACTTGCAGGGGTGTTCCCTGTGTTCCTGTCCACCATTAGGTATGACTGAGCATGCTTGTCACTGGTTGCTAATTGATCGAGCAATAGCAGTATTTGAGCAACATGCTTGGCTCATCATTGCTGCAAGTGATGTTGCCCAGGATTTTCTGCTTACTTTAAGTAAGGAAGCCTTGGGACACCCCAATCATCATCGGAGGAGATAGCCTGGCAATTACCCCCACCAGTGGCACTGCATTCCTATGCTGTACCCACCCTCAGTAATGACAAGGCCTCAAAAAAAGTAAAAAGTTTTTATATGTAACTGCAAAGTAACAAAGAAAACCTTTAAAAGCAAAAGTGCATGTTGAGAAAGGGAGGAAATGGAGATATAGGCCCTGTAAACTATTCTCCCTCCTCACCTCTACCTAACAGCAGGGGTCGGCACCCTGGTCAGCGATATGGCGCCCCCACTCCACGACGGCTTTCCCTATGTATAAGCCCTGTACTGTCCCTATAAATAGGAAAACAGTGCAAAGGACTACAGAGTTTAGATCAGGAGAAAACACAACTAGTTAAAAAAATGGGATGGCTCACCCTGATAATACAGCCCTGCCTTACAGTGGGGGTCGGCACCCTGCATGTACGATACGGTGCCCCCACTCCAGTCGGCTCATGCCTAAGCCTGTCCATATACTCGCAAGCCCCAACCTGTGGACCTATGGCATGTAACAATATGGGATACTATAGCATTGCAGCACTTAGCTTTATTGCCATTCGAATGATCAGACATTCGCTCCTTTATGCCTTGACGTGTTTCACTTTTGTCAAGATCATCAGGAGGCTTCCTTCCTGCACTTTATCTTGTGTGCTCACTGATATTAGCGATATGACAGGGTATCCCCAGATTTCCCTGCCCACTGGCAATTAGTAATGCAGACTGCTGGGGAAAACTGGGTACACCTTGCATGTCATCACTGGGCAGGGACAGGTCAGGAAACCCCAGACACATCACTATAGTGATTGTTGTTATAGTTTCCAGCCTACAGTAACCTGTGCATGGTGTCCGCAGGTATCCCTGCCCTGTGTTGCTTAGTGCACGCCATTGGGCAGGGAAACCTGTGGACATAATTTCACAGGTTTTTGTAAACTAGATACCCTCTCCGGAAGATGTAAGCTTTAAAGCTCGAGTCCTTACAGAACATTCCCTACTTCCTCTACTTTTTTAAACCCAGATGAGATCACTGGACTTTTTAAAATGACTTAGAGCTACCAAAAGTGTTTGTGCACGTGCACTTGAATTTGTAAAGACGAATAAAGAAACATTTAGAAAGCAAATTGGTCACCTGCTAGTTTTAACACTTTTTTTTAATCTGAGGACTACCAATGACAGTTCATTCCTTTGAAGAGACTCTAAAGGTCATGGAAAAGAAAATACACCAGAAGTTTGCTATCACAATTGGGTATGGAGTTTGGTGATGGGGAGAAGAACCTGACCTGTTACCACCTTGAGTCCATTCTCATCTTTAAGCATCTATGTAAGCCATCTGAGGTTCAAAATATCATGGTGGGTTTCTTCTAATTAAACAACTTGGCATATTACGTCACCATAGTATGTTCTTTGTATGTCCTTACTCTTATAGGTAAAACAGGTTTTATTTTTATTTTGAAATCCGTCTAGTTAGCAGATTGAGATGAGATTCCTCAATAAGTATTTTTTTCATTATTTTTAGCTTCATATTTGTCAGCCTTATGCCACGTTGATTTACTAGACAGATAAGTTGCTTCACCATTTAGTATGTCCTTACTCTTATGGGTAAGAATGTATTCAGCGGAAGCAGAGGTTGATTATAGGACAGGTAGTCAACTGTAAGACAAAAATATTTTTATACTGCAGGATGAGGATGAGTAGGTAAGTGTTACAACACAATTCTTTAACACAATGTTTCCCCTTTGACATAATTTCCATACATACTTTGAGAAAATAAGAGACTGACTAAGCAGCCCAAGGATAGAAACATGAATGCATGAATTCTTTGTGTCCTCTAAGGGACAACAATTCATGAACTCCAAAGACATAGAGTGCTACCAGGAGAAACATGGCAAGTGAGGCCCTCCTTGCCTTATCTACGAAGCAATTACCAATACTAACAAAATGTTTTCATTCACAGGCATCAGCTGCCGATATCATATTATACATGACTGGGGTGTACATAAAAATAATTTTTCCCATAGTAAAATTTGTAATTGCCCCCCCCCCGCAAGAAAAAACAACAAACAATATTTGTCAGTGTCACATAACAGCAAATCCTATAACTTTACAGCCCGTGCATATTAATATTTCTCCTACTGAAGGCCCTAGATTCTCCTTCCATTGCAGCCATAAGACAGGATGCAAAAAAAAGTGCCCCAGAAACACACAACTATGGGGGGCACACAGCTTTGGCAGGGCATACTGACTTGCAGAAGTTAATCTGAGTAGTTGACAACATTGTATTCTTTGTGATGTGATTCAGGAATATTTTATGTTTGCGCTATACACTAATTTACAAGGAAAAATAAATTGCCCTAGAAACACACAGCTCTGGGGGGCACACAGCTTTGGCAGGGCATTCCTAATTGCGCTGCGACTCCTATCTATAATTTACAGGACTGTTGAAGATGAGAAGCCATATACATCAATTGGCATAGCAGCACATGTGGCGCCCCTGCGACCAGGGTGGCCACAGGTAGGAACTGCAGCCAGGAGATAGTGAAAGTTTGTATAGCAAACACCTTCAAAACACACATCCACTGACATAAGACCAAACCCGGAGCCTGGGACTCTAGGCAGGTAAGGGGTAGTAGGGCCAGTTAAAAGTGGGTGAAGCGTAGTCATGGTAACGAACCAGTATATAAGGGAGAAACAGGAAGTAGTTAGCCAGTAGGCGAGGGCCGAGCACCCAAGACCAGAAGAGATAGGAACAACAGAGACCGTACCGGTGTCACCGGGTCCGAGGAAGATGGTAGCGCTGACAAATAACTGACAGGACAGACTCTCCTGACATACCTGGGAAGTTACTTGGGTAGAAAAGAGTCCGGTGATCTCTTGCAAAATAGGGACACCCAAGGCTAGGCTGGGACCAGAGTGTCGGCTCTGAGGGGGACTGAAGATTCACACCGGCTCCCCAGACAAACTGACGGGGAACACAGATTCCAGATCTGTGTTCTTACCACAGGGTTGCGGGCACAGCAGCAACCAAGAGGACCCGGCTTACCGCCCATACACGTAGGGGGAAGCTACATTAAGGGATTGAGCTGCCACTCCGCAATCCACCCAGAAGAAGAAAGAGAGAATCAACCCGAAAGGACACATAGAAAGAGTGAGGGGTTTCAGAGTGATAACCTGGCTGCAGAGGGTTCAAGTGTACTCGAGTAAACTGTGTAAAGCTGTTAAGAACTCAACTGTACCGTGCACTGTGTGAATTGAAAGAATTGGAAAGTAAACCTGGTGAACCCTGCTTCAGTGTTCGTGTCTGATTCCTGGTATACAGAACTGTTAAATCCACCATTTTACCCTGTCAGAAGCTGTCCCGACCTGCAGCGGTCACATCCACCTGGCTGCAGCATCCATCCATCCTTATGACAGAAGTACACTGCAGCGGTGGTCCCCTCACTGACCACAACCCCTGGGTGGCATCACGACAAACTCCCCTGTAAATATCCCCCCATTCATTGCGGAACCCGGGACACGGTCCAGACCAAGACTGCCGTGACATCCCCAGCAGTATCCCGGTCCCGTACCGAGTACCCCGTCCCAGTGGGCTCCACAACCTGGTGTCATGAACAGTATCTACCATGCCCGGTAAACCGGGCATTGTTTGCCGTGTTTTGTGACTTTTGAATCTGCCGCCATTGCTGAGCGCGCGGCAAACTAAATTTGAACTGCACCACAAGGGCTGTAATTTTCAAATTTCGCCATTACAGAGCGTGTGACGCGTGGGAAGAAAAACCGCTCACCGCTCTGACGTCATCAGGTGAAGAAGAGTGTCCCTGTTTTACCGCGGAATCCAAGATGGATCCAGTCCCATAGAACCGGATTCAGTGTGCCTAAAAGCTGGAAAAGAAAGGCCCATTCTGGCTCCCCTTAACTCCGGGGGAGCCAGCCATCAATCCTAAGGAAGAACCTCCGCCTCAAATTGGAACAGCCAATGAGGATATGGCGGGAGAGGAAGTCGTCGCCCAGGAAAGGCAGTACAGGAAACCGGATGCGGAGCAGTCGCCATTACAGTACACACGGACGGAAGAGAAGGACCAATAGTTTGTGATTACCATGGAGTGCTTAAACGGAGGAGAGGCTGGTGGGAGAAAAAAGAGAAAAAGAAAAAAAAAGCACAAAAGGCCATGAGGTACTTCAAGTACGTGAGTGGACATCCAGGAACTCCCAAGAAAGAAAATTTTCCTCACTTTAATTTTGCGGCATATCAATGACTCCAGTCCAGGTCTTTTTAAAGTTTCATAATTCATGTTGTATTTGTTATTTCTCCATTCTAGGTTGAGTCCAATTATATATTTCCAGGTGAAAGGGGCCATCAACGTAATGGGAGAATATTGCTGGGGAAAAAAATAAATAAATAAAATTTATATATATATATATATTTAGCTAAAAATCTGACTAGTTGCCAGCATTCTATTCTTTGTAATGCAACTCATGAATATTTTATTTTTGCTATATACACTACTTTAAAACAACAACAACAAAAAAATTATATCAAGCAATATCCCCAAGGAAGACGATTTGAATGGCTATGTGATTCGATCAACCAAGAAAAGGTGGATAAAGACCACATTATCCAACTTCAAGCATTGGAAAGGCCTACAAATTAAAGATGATATATGCAAAGGACAATGGCTGGCTTCACACTTGCGTTTCCCACCGCAGCGTATTGCAGCAGGCGAACACAAGCTGAGCGCATACACCGCGCGTCCCTATGTTTAACATGGGGATATGTGTGTATGCGCTTGGGTGCGGATTGCCGTGCGCACCCATTGCCCGCATGTGTACAAATCATACATTCTCATCCGCACCATGAACGCGACATGTCACATCTCAATTAGCTGCAGAAATGTTAATTGTGGCCACACAACAGGCAGACAAAAGCAAGAACCTCCATGTAAGAGGTCTTACTTTATTCACAGGCATCAAATATGCATATTTTTATAGCATAAGATTTAAAGCATAACTGCCGTTTAATTTTTATCTCACAATAAAGTAGAGCAAGAGATTTTAATAAACTTTCTAATATACTTCATTAGAAAATTCTGGTTGCAAACCATTCCAAAATCTTCTACAAAGTGCCACAATTGCACTGTGTGTGCGCAAAACTCTTCCTGTGAAAGCCGTCTGCACAGTGAATACGGCCTCAGAAGGGAGGGGCGTGGCCTACATACTGCGAGTTCCTGGCTGCAGCTCATGAGGTGAAGTGTCTCAGGTCACCTCAGGTTACAACACAGGGCTGAGCTCCGTCAGCTACAGTGTACACTGGTCTGCACACACGCAGGGTTTGCCTGACAGCTCTGACTGGTGACGACTGTGATAACCTCGGCAGCTGCTCCTCACCTCTCCTCTCTTCAGCTATGGCCATTGAATCATCCATACTTGTGCAGCAGGACTGCACAGCATCACTGTGGGGGAGGTGCGGGGCTTGGAACAGTGATAGAAGTTGTACGGGGCCAAGACTGTGGGGTCCAAGAGCTGGTGCCGACATTGAAGAGAGAAGAGCAGGCCCAGGAGCCCCCTCCCTCCTGCAATGTCGGGACCTTATCAGCTAGGAATAGGGAAAAGGGAGAGAAGGAGCAGGAGGCCTCCTGCATGTACAGTCACTGCTGATGATTACATCTGGCCTCCCCACTACTGCCACTGGGTACACCATGATGCAGGAGACAGTGAGCATATATTTGTGTGTGTTCAAACAGATAACATGTATGGGTGTGATGTGTGTGTTGTGTATGGGTCAGGTCATACAACACACACAGGTCATACATCACACACAGGTCATTCATCACACACAGGTCATACACCACACACAGTTCACACAGCACACACAGGTCATACTTCAAACATAATATATAAGGGGAGGGGGAGCGCACAATAGAGCAATAAACGTGGATACAAGGGGTTAATATAGCAGTAATCCGCTCACCTACTCAGGTTGTGAAAGGTTCACAACCAACCTTGTAAACATAAAGGGTCGCTGCAGATCCTGTCCAGGAAAAGAAAGGAAGGTTTTTGTGTTACCGGGATTCCTCCGCGCTGACCTTAGGAGACAATTTTGATTTTATTCTTTATTCGTCCACACACCAAACAAAAGGAAGCCGACGCATTTCGTAGCCATATGGCTTCCTTTTGTTTGGTACTAATGCCCTGATGAAGTGGCCATATGGCTACGAAACGCGTCGGCTTCCTTTTGTTTGGTGTGTGGATGAATAAAGAATAAAATCAAAATTGTCTCCTGAGGTCAGCGCGGAGGAATCCCGGTAACACAAAAACCTTCCATACTTCAAACATGTCATACACCACATACAGGTTACACAGTTCATACATCACACACTGGTCATACATCACACACAAGTCACACATCACACACAAGTCACACATCACACACAGGTCACACATCACACACAGGTCACACAAACACAGGTCAAAACATCAAACACAGGTCACACATCACAAACAGGTCACACAGTTCATACATCACACACAAGTCACACATTCACACACAGTCACACATCACACACAGGTCACACATCACACACAGATCACACATCACACACAGATCACACATCACACACAGATCACACATCACACCACAGGTCGCACATCACAAACAGGTCACACAGTTCATACATCACACACAGGTCACACATCACACACAGGTCACACATCACACACAGGTCACAATCACACAGCAACAGGTCATACTTCACAACACAGGTCATACATTCACACATATACATCACACAGTCACATCACACACAGGTCATTCACACACACAGGTCACACATCACAACAGGTCACACTTCACACACAGGTCACACTTCACACACAGGTCACACATTACACACAGGGCACACATTAAACACAGGGCACACATCAAACACAGGGCACACATTCAAATACAGGTCACATATCAAACAGGTCACATGTCATACAATCAAACACACGGTCACACATCACACAACACGTTAACTTCACAAATGGGGTCACACAGTTCATACATCACTCACAGGCACACTTCACACACAGGTCGCACAGGTCATACTTCACACACAGGTCATACTTAACACACCAGGTCATATCACCACACACAGGTCACACATCACACACAAGGTCACACTTCACACAGAGGTCACACAGTTCATACATCACACATCACACACAGGTCACAGATTATACACCACACACAGGTCACAACACAGTTCATACATCACACACAGGTCACAGTTCATACATCACACACACAGGTCACACATCACACACAGGTCATACTTCACACACAGGTCACACATTACACACAGGTCATACACATTCACACAGGGCACACATCAAACACAGGCACCATCAAACAGGGCACACATCAAACACAGGGCACACATCAAACACAGGTCACATGTCAACATCAAACACAGGTCATACACCACACACAGGTCACACAGTACATACTTAACACACAGGTCACACATCACACACAGGTCACACATCACACACAGGTCACACTTCACACACAGGTCACACAGTTCATACATCACATCATCCACCAGGTCACACATCACACACAGGTCACACATCACACACAGGTCACAGATTATACACCACACACAGGTCACACAGTTCATACATCACACACAGGTCACAGTTCATACATCAAACACAGGTCACAGTTCATACATCACACACAGGTCACACATCACACACAGGTCACAAAATCACACACAGGTCACACAGGTCATACTTCACACACAGTCAATCAACATCACACAGTCACACAGTCATACTCACACACAGGTACATCACACAGGTCACCATCACAGGTCACACTTCACACACAGGTCACACATCAACACACACATCAAACACAGTCATACTCACACACAGGTCACACTTCACACACAGGTCACACTCACACACAGGTCACATCAAACAGGTCAACTCACACAGTCACAAAGTAACATCACACAGGTCACACATCACACAGGTCACCCACACGGTCAACATCAACACAGGCCCAACATTACACACATCACACAGTCAACACACACACAGTCACACAGTTCATACTCACACAGGTCACACATCACAACATCACACCACGTCACACACAGGTCAACTCACACACAGTCACACCACACACAGTCACACAATCACACACAGGTCACTCACACACAACACACAGTCATATTCACACATCACACTGCACACATCACACCAGGTCACACAGTCAACATCAACACAGTCACACACACATCACAAAGTCACACAGTCATACACACACACAGGTCACACTCACACACAAGTCAACAGTCATACCACCACACACGGTCACCAATCACACACAGGTCACAATCTACACAACATCACACAGGTCACACTCACACACAGGTCACATCAACACAGTCACACATCACACACAGGTCACACAGTCATACACCACACACAGTCACACAGGTCAATCACACAAGTCACACTCACCACAGTCACACATCACACACAGTCAACTCACACACAGGTCACACTCACACACAGGTCACACTCACACACAGGTCAACACAACACACAGGTCACACATCACACACAGGTCACACATCCACACACAAGGTCACACAGGTCACACATCACACACACACAGGTCACACTCACACACAGTCACACATCACACACAGGTCACACTCAACACAGGTCAACACATAACACACACAGGTCACACTCACACACAGTCACACATCAACAGGTCACACACTCATCATCACACACACAGGTCATACACACACACAGGTCACACAGTTCAACTTCACACACAGGTCACACATCACACACAGGTCACACTTTCACACACAGGTCACACACAACAACACATCCATCACAGTCACATCACACAAGGTCACACACAACTCACACAAGTCACACTCACACACACACACAGGTCACACATCACACACAGGTCACACTACCACACAGGTCACACACCACACACAGTCAACACACACACAGGTCACACTCAACAGGTCAACTCACACACAGGTCACACATCACACACAGTCACACATCACACACAGGTCACCATCACACACAGCCGTCACACAAGCATACCAACAACAGTCACACAGTCATACATCACACACAGGTCACACACCACCACAGTCACACAACACATACTCACAAGGTCACACATCACACACAAGGTCACACATCACACACAGTCACCACCACATCACATCACAATACACAGTCAACTCACACAGCACAAAATCCACATCACAAACAGGTCACACACAACACAGTCACAATCAACACACACAGGTCACACATCAAACACAGTCACACATCACACACACAGGTCACACATCAACGCACACACATCAAACAGGTCATACACACACAGGTCCTACACAGTCAATTCACACACAGGTCACACATCACACAGGTCACATACACACAGGTCACACACAGTCAACATCACAAGTCACATCACAGGTCACACACCACACAACAGGTCACACACACAACAGGTCAACATCACACACAGGTCACACATCACACACAGGTCACAGTTCATACATCACACACAGGTCACACATCACACACAGATCACACATCACACACAGTTCATACATCACACACAGGTCACACATCACACACAGGTTACACATCACACACAGGTTACACATCACACACAGGTCACACATCACACACAGGTCACACATCACACACAGGTCACACATCACACACAGGTCACACATCAAACACAGGTCACATATCAAACACAGGTCACACATCAAACACAGGTCACACATCAAACACAGGTCACACATCAAACACAGGTCACACATCAAACACAGGTCACACTTCATGCATCAAACACAGGTCATACACCACACAGGTTACACAGTACATACTTCACACACAGGTCACACATCACACACAGGTCACACATCACTCACAGGTCACACTTTACACACAGGTCACACAGTTCATACATCACTCACAGGTCACACACCACTCACCACGGTCACACACCACTCACAGGTCACACACACACTCACAGGTCACACACCACTCACAGGTCACACACCACACACAGGTCACACAGGTCATACTTCACACACAGGTCATACTTCACACACAGGTCACACATCACACATAGTCATTCATCACACACAGGTCCACAGGTCACACAGGTCATACATCAAATACAGGTCACACAGTTCATACATCACTCACAGGTCACACACCACTCACAGGTCACACACCACTCACAGGTACACACACCACACACAGGTCACACACCACACACAGGTCACACACCACACAGGTCACACACCACACACAGGTCACACACCACACTCAGGTCACACAGGTCATACTTCTCACACAGGTCACACATCACACACAGGTCATTCATCACACACAGGTCATTCATCACACACAGGTCCACTGGTCACACAGGTCATACATCAAATACAGGTCACACAGTTCATACATCACTCACAGGTCACACACCACTCACAGGTCACACACCACTCACAGGTCACACACCACACACAGGTCACACACCACACACAGGTCACACACCACACACAGGTCACACCATCACACACAGGTCACACATCACACACAGGTCACACATCACACACAGGTCACACATCACACACAGGTCACACATGTCATACATCACACACAGACCATACAGGTCATACATGTCAAGCATGCCACACTGGCCACGCATGACACACTGGCCACGCATGACATTGGTTACACAGGTCATACATCACACACAGACATCACAAGTCATACATCACAAGTAAGTCATACATCACACAGGTCATGCATGGCACACAGGTCACGCATGACACACTGGTAACACAGGTCATACATCACACAGGTCACACAGATCATACATCACACATAGGTCATTAATCACACACAGACCACACAGTCATACATGACACATTGGTCATGCATTACACACAGGTCACACAGTTCATACATCACACACAGGTCACAATTTCACACACAGGTCACACAGGTCACACTTCACACACAGGTCACACTTCACACACAGGTCACACAGGTCACACTTCACACACAAGTCACACAGTCATACTTCACATACAGGTCACACAGGTCATACTTCACACACAGGTCACACAGGTCATACTTCACACACAGGTCACACATCACACACAGGTCACACATCACACACAGGTCACACATGTCATACTTCACACACAGGTAATACTTCACACACAGGTCACATCAACACAGGTCACACATCACACACAGGTCACACATCACACAAGGTCAACACAGGTCACACATCACACAAAGTCACACAGTCACACTTCACACAAGGTCACACATCACACACAGGTCACACATCACACACAGGTCACACAGGTCATACACCACACACAGGTCACACATCACACACAGGTCCACACAGGTCATACACACACACAGGTCACACATCACACACAGGTCACACATCACACACAGGTCACACATCACACACAGGTCACACATCACACACAGGTCACACATCAACACAGGTCACACATCAAACACAGGTCACACATCAAACACGTCACACATCACAAACAGGTCACACTTCATGCATCAAACACAGGTCATACACCACACAGGTTACACAGTACATACATCACTCACAGGTCACACACCACTCACAGGTCACACACCACTCACAGGTCACACACCACTCACAGGTCACACACCACACACAGGTCACACAGGTCAATACTTCACACACAGGTCATACTTCACACACAGGTCACACATCACACACAGGTCATTCATCACACACAGGTCATTCATCACACACAGGTCCACAGGTCACACAAGTCATACATCAAATACAAGTCACACAGTTCATACATCACTCACAGGTCACACACAACACTCACAGGTCACACACCACACACAGGTCACACAGGTCATACTTCACACACAGGTCATACTTCACACACAGGTATCACACATCACACACACAGGTCATTCATCACACACAGGTCATTCATCACACACAGGTCATTCATCACACAGGTCATACATTAAATACAGGTCACACAGTTCATACATCACTCACAGGTCACACACCACTCACAGGTCACACACCCTCACAGGTCACACACCTCTCACAGGTCACACACCACTCACAGGTCACACACCACACACAGGTCACACATCACACACAGGTCACACATCACACACAGGTCACACATCACACACAGGTCACACATGTCATACATCACACACAGACCATACAGGTCATACATGTCAAGCATGCCACACTGGCCACTCATGACACACTGGCCACGCATGACATTGGTTACACAGGTCAAACATCACACACAGACATCACAAGTCATACATCACAAGTATGTCATACATCACACAGGTCATGCATGGCACACAGGTCACGCATGACACACTGGTAACACAGGTCATACATCACACAGGTCACACAGGTCATACATCACACATAGGTCATTAATCACACACAGACCACACAGTCATACATGACACATTGGTTATGCATTACACACAGGTCACACAGTTCATACATCACACACAGGTCACACAGGTCACACTTCACACACAGGTCACACTTCACACACAGGTCACACTTCACACACAAGTCACACAGGTCATACTTCACATAGAGGTCACACAGGTCATACTTCACACACAGGTCACACAGGTCATACTTCACACACAGGTCACACATCACATACAGGTCACACATCACACACAGGTCACACAGGTCATACTTCACACACAGGTAATACTTCACACACAGGTCACATCAAACACAGGTCACACATCACACACAGGTCAAACACAGGTCACAGATCACAACACAGGTCACACATCACACACAGGTCACACATCACACACAGGTCACACATCACACACAGGTCACACATCACACACAGGTCACACATCAACACACAGGTCACACAGTCATACATCACACACAGGTCCACAGGTCACACAGGTCATACATCAAATACAGGTCACACAGTTCTTACATCACACACAGGTCACACATCACACACAGGTCACACAGTTCATACATCACTCACAGGTCACACACCACTCACAGGTCACATACCACTCACAAGTCACACACCTCTCACAGTTTCACACATCACATACACACAGGTCACTCATCACACACAGGTCACACATCACACACAGGTCACACATCACACACAGGTCACACATCACACACAGGTCACACATCACACACAGGTCACACATCACACACAGACCATACAGGTCATACATGTCAAGCATGCCACACATGACAAACACTGGCCACACATGACACACTGGGCACGCATGAAATTGGATACACAGGTCATACATCACACACAGACATCACAAGTCATACATCACAAGTAGGTCATACATCACACAGGTCATGCATGGCACACATGTCACGCATGACACACTGGTAACATGGGTCATACATTACACAGGTCATACATCACACATAGGTCATTAATCACACACAGACCACACAGTCATACATGACACACTGGTCATGCATTACACACAGGTCACACAGTTCATACATCACACACAGGTCACACTTCACACACAGGTCACACACTTCACACACAGGTCACACTCACCAAGGTCACACAGTACACTCACACACAGGTCACACATTACACAAAGGTCACACAGGTCATACTTCACAAACAGGTCACACATCACACACAGGTCACACATCACACACAAGTCACACAGGTCACACTTCACACACAGGTCACACTTCACACACAGGTCACACACCACACACAGGTCCACACACACACACACAGGTCCACACACACACGCACACACCACCACAGGTCACACATCACACACAGGTCACACATCACACACAGGTCACACAGGTCATACATCAAATACAGGTCACACAGGTCACACAGTTCATACATCACACCATCACACACAGGTCTCTCATCACACACAGACCACACAGGTCATACATGTCAAGCATGACACACTGGCCACACATGACACACTGGCCACGCATGACATACATCACACACAGACCACACAGGTCATACATGTCAAGCATGACACACTGGCCACGCATGTCACTGGTTACACAGGTCATACATCACACACAGACCTCACAAGTCATACATCACACAGGTCATGCATGGCGCACAGGTCACGCATGACACACTGGTAACACAGGTCATACATCACACTGGTCACACAGGCATACATCACACATATATACAATTGGTACTAACTTCTTGGTTACATTGGTCCTGTAGAGAACACCGCCATTTTCAGTGTATTATAACTTCCCATATGTCTTTTTAACATAAAAAGATGAACAGTTTGCATGCCAGGGGACTCCCTTTTCAAGTTGTCAACTGGACATGTCTTCAACATTTGGAAACAAAAATATTAACCACCCATGGTGGAAAAGAAAAAAAAAACACCACACCACACACTGAAAAGTTGCAGTGTACATTTTTGTCTGGTTTTCACCAAAATCGAGCACTGGCTTTTCAAAACACTAATTTAACCCTAGAGCCCAGCCCTCATCCCAAAAACAGAAAAGAAAAAACAAGTTGTATATATATATATCATATATAGTGATTACATCACACATAGGCTGGCATATGTCAAAATACACAGCATAACAGTGTTGCATAACCCAACACATATGGGAACACCAGGGAAACAATAACAATGACAGGGCCTGTCAATAGGGAATGGGAAAATGGACACCTTGTACACTCACCTGAGGATGTACTTATATGGGTTATTTCACTCCATCACTGAGCTGGATACCTAAATTGCCCTGCTCTTATCCATAAGTAGGGATCTGGCCACCGAAAACACTAGTTTCACCACTGAAATAATACAACAAGAAGAAAAGAAAAGACAAACAGTGAAATACTTAAAGGGAACCTGACCCCTCATAATCACCACCAAGCCTCTGAATACCTGTCCCTGCACCCTCACAAATCATTTCCTACATTCCTCGTGTTGGAAATGCTCCCTATAAAAGATGAAATCTAGCCTTCTATACTTACTGAAAGTGCGACTTCTGCTCCCTGAATAAGTCGCACAGGGCGTTCCCTGTGTGCTCCTAAGCCTGCCTGAGCCACTCATTATCACTCCCCGATGGACAAGATAAGAAATCCAAGTTCTCCTCACCCTGCTGTATGGGCGTAATAGCCGGTGTGACGCTATTTGTGTCACATCCAGTCATGGTGACGTCGTACGCATTGCGTGTGCGCGGCTTTTGCTTTACGGCCCTAAAGGGTGTACCGATGTCATCCTGACCGGATATAACGCTATTTGCATTATACCGGCTATTACGCCCATACAGCAGGGCGAAGAGGACTTGGATTTCTTATCACGCACATCGGGGCATGATAATGCTCAGCTAAGGCAGGCTTAGGAGTGCACAGGGAGCGCCCTGTGCGACTTATTCAGGGAGCAGAAGTCGCACTTTCAGCAAATATAATAGGCTAGATTTCATCTTTTATAGGGAGCATTTCCAACACAAGAGGAATGTTGGAAATGATTTGTGAGGGTGCAGAGACAGGTATTCAGATACTTGGGGGTGATTATGAGGGGTCGGGTTCCCTTTAAAAGGATAAGCAGCTTCACAGTTTTGACCATGTTTTCAGCCACAGGACAGTTTAGCACCAGATAGCTCACCAAGAGCTCCTTCCACCCAAGCACCTTGCAAAGAATGAAATTCACACAGCAAAACTAGCTGATGGGTCATGTGACTGTTTGAAGGAGATGGGAGTGGTCACACCTGAACAGATCACTAAATGAACTTGATAGCAGTAAGAACTGACATTAATCTATAGTGTGCCAAAATAAATTAACTATCTTTGAGGCTTTTTTCAGGCAACATACAGGGGCTCCTGGCAACACACAGGGGTTCTAGGCAGCACACAGGGCCACAGACAGTGCATCGGGGCCCCAAGCAGCACACAGGGGCACCAGTCAGTGTACAGGTCCCCAGGCAGCACACAGGGGCCTCATGCAGTGAACAGGGGCCTAAGGTAATGCACAGGGACCCCAGGCAGCACACAGGGGCCCCAAGCAAAATACAGGGGCTCCAGGCAGCACACAGGGCCCAAGGCAACACACAGGGGTGCCAGGCAGCACACAGGGGCCACAGAGAGTGCACAGGGGCCTCAAGCAGCATACAGGGCCCTCAGGCAGTGCACAGGGCCTCAGGCAGCACAAAGGGGCTGCGGACAGTGCACAGGATCCACAGGCAGCACACAGTATCCAAGGCAACATACATGGGTTCCTGACAGTGCACAGGGGCCACAGGCAGCACACAGCCCCCCAGGCAGTGCATGGGGACCCCAGGCAGTTTACAGGGGCTCCTGGCAGTGCACAGGGGCCACAGGCAGTGCATGGGGGGCCCAAGCAGCACACAGGGGCCCAAGGTAATGCACAGGGCCCAAGGCAGATGTGTGACACATGTGTGCTATCCAGAGATGGCACACACACAGCCTGCCCTCACATACTCACCTTCCTCCAGTGTCGCTGCTCCCCACACTTCAGGTCCACTGTTGGGCTCAGTGAAGTGAATATTCATGAGCCTAATGAGCGGCACCGAAAGTGAGAGACACTGTCAGTGATGGAGTGAGGTGAGTATGACTTTCTTTATTTTTAAGTTTATTACTTTTGTCCGTGCACAGGGATGTCACATGAATGACATCCATGTACATGGAAGTTTTTACCCAAAAGTGGTCCATGGGTCCGCAAAAAAACTGATATGTCTCCATTGGAGCACATAGACACGCATCTGCTCCACACGGCAACATGGTCTGTGCAGAATTACGGACATATAAAGGGGGCCATAGGGGATCATGTGTCCCCGTACGTCCATGCCTCTAACGTGTCCACACAGACCACACACATGGCGGAGGCATGGATGTGTGAATGAAGCCTTAGGCCTCTTTCACACATCCGTGTCACCACGGACGTGTGAAACAAGGCCATTTGGGGGCGGGGTGTGCACAAGTGTCATGGACGTGTGACACAATGTGTGCAGTCCATGTGCTATCCGTGGGGCTGTGGATAGCACACGGACAGCCTGTCACCCGCATACTTACCTCCCTCCAGCGCCGCTGCTACTCTCTCTTCCGGTCCGCTTTTGGGCTCAGTGAAGTGAATATTCATGAGCCCTAATGAGCGGCACCGGAAGTGAGAGGAGCAGACACCGCTGGAGCAAGGTGAGCATAAATTTCTTTATTTACAGGCTTTTTGGTTTTGTCCGTGGTCCGTGCACACGGATGTCACAGTGTGAACATCCGTGTGCAGGACATTTTGACAAAAAGCGGTCCTAGGCTCCGCAGAAAAACGGACAAGTCACCGTGTGGAGCACACAGACATGCATGTGCTCCACATGGATACACGCTCCGTGCGGAATCGCGGACATGTGCATGGGTCCATAGGGGATCGTGTGTCCCCGTATGTCCATGCCTCCGGCATGTGTCCACATGGACCGCACACGTGCCGTAGGCACGGATGTGTGAAAGAGGCCTAGGGCCGGTTTCATACATCCGTGTCACTACGGACATGTGGAACAAGGCCGTTTGGGGGCGGGGCATAGACCCATGTGTCACGGACGTGTGACATGATGGGTGCTGTCAGTGTGCTAACCGTGGATCCATGGATAGCACACTGACAGCATGTCATTACATTCTCGCCTCGCTCCAGCGCTGACAGTTCCTCTCACTTCCGAGCTGCTGTCAATCTCCGTGAAGTAAATATTCATGAGCCTAATGAGCGGCATCGGAAGAGAGAGGAGCTGTCAGCGCTGGAGCAAGGTGAGTATGAAATTATTTATTTTTAGGGTTGTCACTTTCGTCCGTGGTCTGTACACACGGATGTCACACGGATGACATCTGTGTACATGGACGTTTCACGGCGAAAGCGCTCCATGTGTCCGCAAAAAAATTTACTTGTTGTGGAGCACACGGACACGCATGTGCTCCACAAGGAGACACGATCTGTGCCGAAAAACGGAAGTCTGAATTTGCCCATAGGGGATCATGTGTCCCCGTATGTTCGAGCCTCCGGCATGTGTCGGCACGGACCGCACACGTGCCGGAGGCACGGATGTGTGAAACCGGCCTAGGGCCGGTTTCACACATCCATGTTACCACGGACGTGTGGAACAAGGCCGTTTGGGGGCGGGGCATAGACCCATGTGTCACGGCCGTGTGACACGATGGGTGCTGTCCGTGTGCTATACGTGCATCCACGGATAGCACTTGGACAGCCTGCCACCTCATACTCGCCTCCCTCCAGCGCCGCTGTTCCTCTCACTTCCGGGCCGCTCTAGGGCTCAGTGAACTCAATATTCATGGGCCCTAATGAGCGGCACTAGAAGTGAGAGGAACTGTCAGCGCTGGAGCGAGGTGAATATAAAATTCTTTATTTTGAAGCTTTTTCCTTTTGTCCATGGTCCGTGCACACGGATGTCACAGTGTGAACATCCGTGTGCAGGACATTTGGACGTAAATGCAGTCTGTGGCTCCACATAAAAATGGACTTGTCGCCATGTGGAGCATACGGACACGCATGTGCTCCACACGGAGACACGGTCCGTGCGGAATCACGGACGTCTGCATAGGTCCACAGGGGAACGTGTCCCCGTATGTCCGTGCCTCCGGCATGTGTCGGCACATACTGCTTACGTGCCAGAGGCATGGAAATGTGAATGAGGCCTAGATCTGTGTGACTCATGATTACCTTTAGGATCACCTGTTCTGGGAAACTTATCACAATTCAGCCTAGCCTTTTGTAGGCCGGTTTCACACATCCGTGTTGCCAAGGACGTGTGGAACAAGGCCGTTTGGGGGCGGGGCATAGACCCATGTGTCACGGTCGTGTGACACGATGGGTGCTGTCCTTGTGCTATCCGTGCATCCATGGATAGCACACGGACAGCCTGTCACCGCATACCTCGCTCCAGCGCTGACAGTTGCTCTCTCTTCTGGTCCGCTCTTGGGCTCAGTGAAGTGAATATACATTAGCCCTAATGAGCGGCACTGGAAGAGAGAGGACCAGACACCGCTGGAGCGAGGTGAGTATGAAATTGTTTATTTTGAAGCTATTTTCCTTTCGTCCATGGTCCGTGCGGAGTCACGGATGTCTGCATGGGTCCACAGGGGAACATGTGTCCCCGTATGTCCGTGCCTCCGGCATGTGTCCGCATGGACTGCTTACGTGCTGGAGGCACGGACATGTGAATGAGGTCTAAAATGAAGTAATCTGACTTTCCAGGCTGACTGTAGCTTTTTTCTTTTTGTGCAAGACTGGTCAATGTGCTGTGGTGAGCTGGTTGCTGGTGAGTTATTGAAGTTCTGTTTAGTGTGCTGAGAAAATTCTCTTGACAGATTTTTCTCCTATGCATGTGTTATCTTATATCTCTGTGTGATTTGCTGTAACTTTTGTTTACCTGTTGTATTTGTATGGGGGTCTACCACTCCTTTCCTTCTTCCCCTGGGTGAAGGGGGCATTGGAGCAGAGCTGGCCAGGAGCGGAAAGACTTAATTTATGCTGCCATGCAAGCTTGGATAACACTAAATGCATCTCATAAACTAATCTAGATAATATATTAGTAAAAATGGGAACGTTTAACATAACTACTGTTATCACCCACAGCAGAGGTGTAACTAGGGTTCATGGCGCCCGGGGCACAGCTCTATTTTGGCCCCCCCCCCGGGGAAGGTGAGGAGCGGGGGGGGGGGGTTATTACACCTCATAGTGTGTGCCTCAGGTATATGTGTGTATACATCAGGCAGGCACACTATGAGGTGTATATATGTATACATTACCAGGCAGGCACATACTATGAGGTATAGTACCTCATAGTGGGTGCCTGCGCCTGATGTATACATATATTATATATACACCTCATAACTTCCCCCCGGCCCTGGGTTATTTTATTATAATTTACTTACTCTAGTAGAGTAGTACCTACTAGTCAGGACCGACCAACGACTCAGGAGGGAGGAGGGAGGGAGGCAGGCAGGCTGCTGCAGCAGCAGCTCCTCTTCTGTGTCCCACTGTACGCGCGGCGCGCGCTCACTGTTTGCTGCCGCCGGGTGACGTCGGCCGCAGCGCGGCCGCGACATGACACGGGAGGGGGGGGTTGGAACTGCTGCCAGGGGGCGGATAAGCAGCAGGGGCTGCGCACGCGCAGGGCGGCACGGAGGAGATTAGCGCCGGCGCTGTAGTGCCACCGCCGGATGCCCGATCTGATGTTGGCACCGGCGCGCCCGGTGCAAAAGGTCCGGCTGCACCCCCCTAGATACGCCCCTGACCCACAGGTTGGGCCTCTCACCATGGCTAATTGTTTCAAAGGTTAAACATGGCCAAAGCACATATGACCAAAATGTACAAAAGAAAGGCCCAATTGGGGATGGATTTGAGTGTGAAAAGACTCTGCCTTGGTGTTATATTGTGCCATAAAATATTTTTATACTGCAGGATGACAATGAGTAGGTAAGCATCAAACACATACTATACGGGTATTGATTGTGTCTGTGTACCCCCCCCCCCACCTGTGATAATTCTTGTGCTCATTCTGAGATTTCAATAAAATGATGGAGGAGTAGTTCTGCTCACATGACTAAGGCCGGCTTCACACTGCGTGTGTGATCCGATCCGTGGCTGTCCGCTTGAGGCAGACAGCCGCGGACCGGATCAGCACACAGGACTGGGGGGCTATTATGCCCTGGGTAACTAAGCAGCGCGCGCTGCCTAAATACCCGATGTTTATCATGGATACCAGCATCCTCCCACTTAGCGCAGCCTGTAAATGCGCGCTGCCTACTTACCTGGTGTTTATCATAGTTACCAGCCTGTGAGGTCGCTGGATCGCTGGTCTCCCGTGGTTACATGTGTGGATGCGTGCTGACCAGCAAAAGACCGAGGACCAAAAAATGGTCCTGAGCGACGTTCAGCGACCTCACAGCAGGGGCCAGGTCGCTGGCGCGTGTCACAAAACCTTTAACGTTGCAGCAACATCGCTATTGCAGTGTGTGAAGGTACCTTAAGTGGTTCTAAAGTTACCTTCACACACAGCAATTTTGCTAGGAAATTTGCTGGTTGCAGTGAAATTATGGACACATTGTTCTATTTTGTTGCTGTGTACAAATGGAACAATGTGTCCATGATTTCACTGCAACCAGCAAATTGCCAGTGAAATTGCCTAGCAAAATAGCTGTGTGTGAAGGTACCTTTACACGCCACAACCGCGGCAAGGTATCTGTCCGGCGATATGTCGCCTTGGCACCATCGCCGTCAAATTGCCTCGCAGTTGCGGTGTGTAATTTGGGAATTCGGTGGCAATAAAAAACCTGTCGCCTGGTTCTGATTACAGAGCACTGCTCCAAAATCAGAGGCAATCATGAAGGCGACATTCCCGGCTTTTGGCGTGTGAACGGGCAATAGTGATGGAATCTGCATCGCCTATTGATTTCTCGCAGGCGTTCCACAGCGTGCTGGAGTCCACACCCTGTCAGCGATGATTGGTGGTGGCTACTGTGTTTCCATTGGCTGTCCATTCACAGGGCGCCATATTTGAAGAGCTGTCACTTCAGCACCACAACATCTTCACCTATACAACCATCCACTACATCAGTCCAATTATGCGCGCATTCAATAGTGCAAGCTATGCTGGGCGCATGTATTGGAAGTTTCACTTTGTCCACTATACTGCCACACATGAAATTTCAGATGTTGGCCTACACATCGCACATGGGTGCCATGGGCAATGCACTGCAATCATTTGTGAATTTGGTGACGCTGATGGCTATATTACACTGCTCCCACTCCGCGGATGGCTACCTTGTTAGCGTCCTCAATGTGGTTTGTTGTCGCTAGTGTGCGTGATGACTAGGGATGGGCGAATCTACTCGCTAGGACTCGTTACTCTGCGAATAGTAAGGGACTTGCAGGACTCGATACTCTGCGAGTTTCCCAGCGTTTACTCGCACAGTAACGAGTCCAAGCAAATCAATGGCAATCCTAGTTTTGTCAGAGATTCTGACAAAACTAGGATTGCCATTGACTTGCATTGGACTCGCTACTGTGCCAGTGATAGCTGGGAAACTCGCAGAGTAGCAGATAGAGCCTGAAGCTTCCGAGACACATCTGCAATTTGTAAATCGCACATTACTCGCTATTACTCGCTTCCCCATTCATTAACATTGGACTCGCTAGACTCGCAATGAGTAGCGAGTCCCGGGCTCGGACTCGCTAGAGTCAAGCGATTCCGAGTAATTTAGGACTCGCCCATCACTAGTGATGACGTCATGACGTTTGTTTTGGTAACTCCCTGCCTGCCAGGTGCCTGCCCCTCCCCTGCACATAGGAGAACAGTCATGGCCGCCGCACAGCACGCTGCCACATGGGGTCTGGCAGAGCTAATGCTTCTCATAGACCTAAGTGACCGCCATGACTACTAGTGTCAATGTGGCGCCCCTGCGACCAGGGAGGCCACATAGGGAACAGCAGTCAGACAGAAGGTAGACAGTTTGTGCACCAAACACCCTCACAGCACACACACCCACTAGAGCACAGCACCCAACCCGAAACCCGGGACTCTAGGTGGGCAAAGGAGGGTGGGATTTAGAGGAAAGTGGGTGGGAAGGAAGGTCAGGTGGTAGACTAGTACACATAGAGGAAAAGAGTAGTAGTAGTAGGCCGGAGAAGGCTGAGCAGAAAAGACCGAGTAGGCTGAGAGGTAAAGACCAGCAGAAAGTGACACATCCTGGTGGGGTTGGGCTCACTGGAGACGCTGAATCCAAAGAGACACAGATCCATGGAGAGAAAGCTCGTCCATAGCCGGCATCCAGGAGAGTGTGAGGACAGAGACCGAACCGGTATCGCCAGATCCGAGGAACACAGCAGCACCGACCAACTACAGGCGGGTAGATTTCCCTTGAAGTAACTGGAATCCACACGGGTTAGAAGGAGCCTAGTAACTCCTTGAAAGATAGGGTTACTGCAGGCTAGGCAAATACCAGAGTGTCGGCTCTGAGGGGAACTGAAGTTCCACACCAGCTTCCCAGACAAACCGACGAGGATCTTTAATTCCAGGTTGGAGTCCCAACTACCAGGGTTAGAAGCACAGCAGCAACCATGAGGACCCCGCTTACCGCCCATACACACATAGGGGGAAGCTACATACAAGGGGCCGAGCTACCGCCATACAATCTCCAGGAGAACAGAGTAAAGAAAGAACAATCCTGAAAGGACAGATAGAAGGAGTGAGGGGTCTCAGAGCGACAGCCTGGCTTCAGAGCGTTGCCGGATTTAACTGTGTAAAGCTGTTAAGAACTGTACCGTGAACTGTGTGACTTGGAAGAACTTGAGAGTAAACCCGGTGAACCCTGCTTCAGTGTCTATGTCTGATTCCAGGTATACTGAACTGTGGGTTACATATCTTTTACCCTGCCAGGAGCAGCTCGACCCGCGGCGGGCTCATCCATCCAGCTGCAGCCCATCCATCCCTCCATCCTCCTAGCAGAGCTGCGCTGCAGCAGTCGTCCCATTACTGACCACAACCCGTGGGTGGCGTCACGACAAACATTATCCACTGCATATATCCCCCCCACATCAACAGCGTCACCGGCACCCACGGCTGCGCAAGCGCAGCATACTCAGGAGGATCCAGCGAGTCCTGCTCCTGAAACTGGGGGTGGAGAGGACCCGCAAGCAGATCCAGAAAAACATAGCGGACCTGAAGCACAAGTCCCCAGGGCGCATTGTGGATCTTTGTGCCAGGATTGCCAGGCTGTGTGGTGAGTATGTGGCAATGCCAAACACACACATGGCAAGCTAAATACTCCAAACACTACACAAAACATCATGTGGTATTGTGCCATGCCACATAATGTGGCCTAAGCCACCATGTGGAGCTGTCACCAATGTGTATCTGCATGTTGGTTACACTGCAACATGAAGATGTACGAAACACTCATTTGTCATCCAAATGGTGATGGCTATAGTGGTCCTTGACCTGTGTGGTGGCAAAAAGAGTTGTGTCCTGACCACAAAGGTGACACCAACATATTATTGTGATGTTCAACACCCACATGACACCTTGCAGTACATATGTGTGACCTGTGACACATACCATTTTGCTGCACATTGATCACAATACAGAACACTTAATACAATCTCCCTGCTATGTGTTGGCCCCCCAAGGTGCGAACACCTGATGCTTACTGGCTGCTCTTGTGTTCAAGTTACAAATTCCTACCATGCTAAACCAAGGGTTATATAATGTTCAAAATATGTGGCCACTGGTTTTGTACTCATGTCCCAAACCAGAGTGGGCCCTCACCACAGGGTAAGCGCCGACCATAACCTTTAACCGTACCGTGCACGCCGTCATGACATTCATACACACACAAGGTGTTTTCCTTATGTTTTTGTTCCTTTTCTTAAATTGCTCTGTTATCATGTTTGATTTTACAGATGATGAGGACTCCATGTCTGGGGATGCTCCACAGTCCCCAACACCACCCAGGACACCCCCACCACCTTCCCCGGAGGGCCCAGCCACTTCCTCCCCAGCAGGGACTCCAGCAGCCCCGGCCTCGGAGGGCCCAGCCACTCCCTCCACACCAGGCCCACAAGCCTTGGCTGCAGCCAGCCCTGGAGCCCTAGGAGCACCACCCCACCCCAGCATCTCAAGCTCCTGGCCGAGCCCTGGTGTGTTGTTGGCCACACACCCTCACCTTGAGCCTGCTGCTTCAGTGTATGGTGGTAAATGTCTGCTAAGGCCTACCAGCTTGCTAATGTACTTATTGTTGTGTGCTCCACACCAGTATGTGAATCCTGTTTTTTTTCTCTTTTTTGGATGAAGAACGAGCCCGTACTGCAGGCTGGGTTGTCAGTCCATCTCCGACAGATGGCACCCAGGATGGTGATGTGCTGTGTATGTATAATCACTAACAATTCCCTCAAACACCCACTTACAAATGCACAGGTAACTCACTAATGTCCTTCTTTCCCATACAGGTGTACCAACCATTGAGGAGCTGCTGCTGGCTCACCAGGAGGCACAGCAGCACATGGAGAGGGCACAACAAGAAGGGCAGCAACACCTTGCCCGCTTGGGTGCCATGATTCACGTCCTCCAGACAGCCCTTTCCGCCAGGGCCCCTACTCCATCACCCCTCACCCAATAATGTGAGCATAGTCACCTAATAATTGTTGTCCATGTTGGACCCTTGTTGTTTTCCCTGTTGCCATGTTGGCACTATAGTTTGTTAGGCCACGTTGGCCTCTTTTCTTATATTCGGAAAGTGGGTAGTGTGTATTGGCTACTCCTAACCTGACCAAGGCTTTTTGATTGTGTTGGCAATGTTTTTAAAAAATGATAGTCTCAAATAAAATTCTGCCCAGCTACATCCTGTGCCATCCCTTGTTGCAACACACACAGGGTAACGTTTGTGAGGTTACATTTGACCAACCACACTGGGCAACGGTCATTCAGGAGGTATATGGTGTCACATGGCAAACATGTCACCATACTGGACCATTACAACCTCCATGCACCCCTATATGACATTAATGTCTACTATATGACACCCACAGTAACAAACACACACACACAAACATACTGGTCAACGTGACACAGATATGGACAGAGTTGTGGGTAAATTAAATTTTTATTTATTTTTTTTTTAAACGGATTTAAATTAAAATGGGGCCAAGCTGTATGTATGGCAACCTTGTGCATTGGCTAGTAGCGCACGTCATCTTCCTCCTTTTCTGCTGGCTCAGACAATGGGGCCTTCCCCTCATCCTCATAGACCCATCGTTGGTGTGATGGGTCAGCAGAGCCTGTCTTGAGGGGGGAGGTGGAGTATCACGATTTTGCCTACTCCTGATCATGCGTCTTGCGGGCGCAGTGGGCCCTGGGGTGGTCTTGCGGGAAAGCGACCAAGGGACCCCCATCGCAGGGACCCAGTCACGCCCGCCTCCAGGGCACGAAAGATGGCCCTCTCGATGATGTTCCTTTGCTCTGGCTCCATGCGGGCCAGCGTTTCGCTGATGACGTACCCAATCCCAGAGCCGGGGGCCCTCTCTCGATCTAGGAGGACCCGTTTTGCCCAGGTACCCAGCTCCGTGTTTGGTGGGGTAGGTGGTCTTCTTCTTTGGATTCCAGAGCTGGGCCCTGGGCCCGGCCCCCCACTACTGGGCTCAGGCACTGGCTCTCCCGCAGATGTTGAGGGAAGAGCCTCGCCAGCTGCTGGCTCCTCATAACTGGAGCCAGGCTCCCGAGGGGCCTGAAAAATAAGCAAATAAAAAAAAAACATCAGCCACATGTTGCTATGTAATTTAAGCTAATACCACTACCAAACACCCAAGACAACATAGAGCCAATCTCACCAAGGCTAACACCAAAGGCCACAGGAGCAGAGTTCGGAAACCAAAAGGGAAGGAGGTGGTATAGGGAAGGAGGTGGTGTGTATAGATGATGTGTGATGAAGCGTTCTTGTAGTGATGTTTCTTTTCCTCACATTTGCAGGGGTTGGTATGTGAGATGATGTTCGACCCTGATGGAGATGCTATCGTGGCTCTTGACTTGGTGTAAGAGGAATTGTGGCAGGGGGATAGATATGAGAGGTTGTGGGCTTGCAGACCACGGCGTGTGTGGACTCGGGATTGGCTGGTCCGTGAGCTGGAGGATAGGAGTCCGCATGATTTCAGGAACTACCTCCGTATGTCCAAGGACTCTTTAACAATCCTGTTGAAACGCATAAGGCCATTGATAGCCCGACAGGACACTGTGATGCGTCGAGCTGTGCCCCTGAGGAGCGTTTGGCTGTAACTTTGTGGTTCCTGGCAATAGGTTGTTCAAGGACCGACCTGCAATACACTTCACGTGTATCACTGTCCCTGCTGAGCCGCCTGATCCCCCGAGACGTGTGAGGCCATCTGGAATAGTCTGCTGCCATCCTATATGCAGTTTCCAACAACCCCCGCTCAATGGATGGATGTTGCCAGAGGGTTTGAGGACCGCTGGCAATTTCCAAACTGCGGAGGTGCATTGGATGGTAAGCACGTGAGGATCACTAAACCCCCTAACTATGGGTCTTTGTATTACAATTACAAAGGATATTGTAGTGTGGTCCTCATGGCCCTGGTGGACGCAAACTATGAGTTCCTCTACGTGGACGTTGGAATGAATGGGCGTATCTCAGATGGGGGTGTGTTCGCACATTGCTCCTTGGCCCAAGACCTAAGGACAGGTGGGCTGAATTTGCCCCCAAATGAGGAGACAACCCATCATCTCAACTTTGTGTTTGTGGGGGATGAAGTCTTCCCACTTCAGGCACACCTACTACGGCCATATCCCCAGAAGACTCTTACTTCTGAGCAGCGCATTTTCAAATACCGGCTATCCCGGGCCCGCCGTGTGGTAGAAAATGTGTTCGGGATCATGGCGAATACATTCTGGGTTTTTCATGCACGTCTGCATATGAAACTGGAATCTATTGATGTGGTAGTGCTGGCCTGCTGTGTGCTGCATAACCTCCTGCATCGTAGGGATCTTTCATCAAACACGCTGGCAAGTTATGTGGATTCATTGGACCCCACAACAGGGGAGGTCCGTCCCGGGGATTGGCGTGCTACCGACCATGGTGTGGCGCCACTCCAGCCGCTGAGCCAGGATTGGACACCGCAGGATGCCAAGAACAACAGAGACGCATACTGCTCCTACTTTAATGGCCCTGGGGCAGTGGCCTGGCAGCACCAGCAGGTGTAGGGTGGCTGGTGTTGTGAGGCAGAAACATGATGAGGAGGGTGGAGTCACCAGGGTGGCTGCACCATGAGGATTGGGGTTGTGTACATTAGTTAGTTATGGCCACTTTACACACACCAGCTTATCTGTCCAACTTCTGAACAACTTACTGGTTGCAGTGAAATCATGGACACATTGTTCCATTTGTACACAGCCACAAAATGGAGCAATGTGTCAATGATTTCACTGCAACCAGTAAGTTGTTCAGAAGTTGGACAGATAAGTTGGTGTGTGTAAAGTGGCCCTAAGATAGTTAATTTTTTGAGGTTTTTTACTTTGAAATGTTTTTTTGTTTTCCATTATTTCCCATCATGTTGCATTTTTTGTGTGATGTAAACACTTGTGTTTTATTTAATTTTGTGTGTGTTGGTCGACTTACCGTATATACTCGCGTATAAGCCGAGTTTTTCAGCCCAAAAATTGGGCTGAAAAGTACCCCCCTCGGCTTATACGCGAGTCATACGCCCCAGTGGTAGTATACAGCAGCCCCATAGGTATACAGGCCCCCCCATCAGTATCCAGGGCCCCCCCCCTTGCTCCGGAAACCTGTAAAGTAAAATCATTATACTTATCACTGTCCTGTCGCCGCCGTCCCCGCCGCTGCCATCGCGCTCACCCGGCTTAATCCGTCTTCTTCCGGCTTCCTCTGGTCGGCGCAGGCAATGACGTCATTGTCTGCGCCAGAGGAGGAAGACGGATGAAGCCGGGTGAGCGCGATGGCAGCGGCGGGGACGGCGGCGACAGGACAGTGATAAGCATAATGATTTTACTTTACAGGTTTCCGGAGCAAGGGGGGGCCTGGATACTGATGGGGGGGCCTGTATACCTATGAGGCTGCTGTATACTACCACTGGGGCTGCTGTATACTACCACTGGGGCTGCTGTATACTACCACTGGGGCTGCTGTATATACCTCTGGGGCTGCTGGGGCTGCTGTTATACATACCACTGGGGCTGCTGTATATACCTCTGGGGCTGCTGGGGCTGCTGTATACTACCACTGGGGCTGCTGTATACTACCACTGGGGCTGCTTGCTGTATAATTTTTACCACTGGGGAGGCTGCTGTAACACTGCTGGGGCCTGTATATACCACTGGGGAGGCTACTGTATACCACACTGCTGGGGGCTGTATACCTGTGCTGGGGTCCACCCTCGGCTTATACACGAGTCAATAGGTTTTCCCAGATTTTGGGGGCAAAAGTAGGGGGGGTCGGCTTATACACGGGTCGGCTTATACACGAGTATATACGGTATTTTTTTGTGCACAAAAATACAAACTAAAACAAAATTGGCCTAAAAATAAACCTGTGTGTGTCGTTACTTTTGGATACAGGACAGTTGCACATAGCTTTATGCTGTGCACAGAGGTATGTGATCCGTAAAATGGTATTGATGGGTCCATGAAACATTGTATGGTAATATGCAGTACACAGGCCCAGCCCTTTGGCCCACACTGTATGGAGCAACTGTGTGTACATATCCATTATGATGTGTTGGGCCAACAGGGACACGTGTCCACACACATTGAGCAAGCAATGGTGGTTGTGGGGATGTAGGTACAGTAAAGTACACACAAAAACATGTGCACTCACACATAGTTTAGTTGTGCCATAGCAGCTATGCCATGGCATGGACCAATGTAGGCACATATGGGCTTAGTGTTGTTTGTATGTTCCCACCATTAGCTACAGACACACACATAGCAAGCCATTGTGTAGTGTAAGCCACTGACCTGCACAAAACCGCTCCTGTGTGACGCTTGAGCGTCTCGAAAGTGTGTCGCAGCAGCCACTTAAATCGACACGAGCATGTATTCATCACAATCTCCAAGACAATGGTGTCACGTATTAGCCAGCCTTCCAGCGCAGGCTAACCAATCAGGACGCTATTGCGTTGTCCAATGAGTGTGTTTGGGGCGCGGTGTAAAACAATTTGGCACGCCTATGTTCTCGCCACGCTGACCATGTACGCCCACATTCCTTTGGGAGTTGCGGCGTGTGAAGCGGCAAACGGGAGTGTACCGGATGTTTCCCGCTGTTGGTGTGGCGACTTCCGGGGCGACACGTCGCCTTAGGTTAAGGGCGAAAATGCGGCGTGTAAAAGCGCCATCGGCGATCTGAGGCGACCATGAAAAACGTGCACGCGCACGTTAGATCGCCTCCGATCACCACCAAAAATTGCGGCGTGTAAAGGTACCCTTAGAAAACCAAAAGAATACTCAGTGAGGGTAGGTTCACATTGTGTTTGTACTGTGGGTTTAATGTATCAATTTGACTGCAGCATAAAAGCAATGTAATGGGTCCATTAATGCAACCATAGGCAAATGTGGATTGCAGTATTTTTCAGTCCGGCAAAAATCACAATATAAGGCTCCATTCACACTGTTTATGGTCAGTTTTGTAGGCAAAACCAGGAGTGGGTGATAAATACAGAAGTGGAGCACTTATTTCTATTATTTTTCCTCTGATTATTCTACTCCTGGCTTTGGCTACAAAACTTGTTTAGCAAAAAACAGCCCGAAAAACTGTGTGAATGAAGCCTAAGGGTATGTGCACATTGGACGTTTTGTGGGCTGTTTTTTAGCGTTTTTCCGTCGGCGTTTTCCGCTGAGTTTTATGTTAATTTATGTTAATCCTAACCACTGGTTGGATTAACATGCTAGTCAATGGATTTCAGAAAACGATGTGTACATTAGAACGTTTTTTTTTTCTCCTTTCCACTTTCTTCACCGGTTTTCCACCGGTTTTCAAAGATAGAGCATGTGACTTCTTTTGAGCGTTTTTCCAGCGGGTATGTTTTTCCCTAGGGTATGTGCCCACTGGACGGTTCTGCATCATTGCAGACCGTCAGAAAACCGGTGGAGAATTGCAGAAACTGAGTTTTCTGACCTCAGCAGTGTCCATCTTTTTTTAGCGTTTTTTGAACGTATTATAGCGTTTATACAGCGGTTTTCTGGCGGTTTTTCTTAGCGTTTTTAAGACTGTTTTTTGTGCACTTGTAAGCTGGAACCGCTGGAAAAACGCTCAAAAGAAGTCACTTGCTCTATCTTTGAAAACCGGTGGAAAACTGGTGAAGAAAGTGGAAAGGAGACAAAAAAAAAAACGTTCTAATGTACACAGCGTTTTCTAAAATCCATTGACTAGCATGTTAATCCAACCGGTGGTTAGGATTAACATAAATTAACATAAAATTCAGCGGAAAACGCCGACGGAAAACGCTAAAAAACAGCCCACAAAACGTCCAATGGGCACATAGCCTTCAGGTACCGTCACACCTGGCGACGGCACTGTGGATGTCGGCGGCGACTGGCGGGGGCGCGCATGTGTTTGGCGCCCTGCCAGTGTCGCTGTCCCCATTTACATGGTCCGACACCTACAGCGCCGTGCCGGCAATCTGACAGGCGGCATCGCCGCTGTGCTGTCTCAAAACCCCAGCGGCGATGCAGGACAATGAGTCTATGACTCCCGTCGCCTGTCAGCTCGCCGGCGGCCGGTTTCATGGGGTGATGTTTGCTCATCGCCCCCGATCGGTCACTCTGAAACCAGTCACCGCCGATAGGCCACGCCCCTACGTCACCTATGTAATCGGCGGTGATGTCGCCACGTGTAACGTGGCCTTTTTAACTTCATGTTACATTTGTTCAAATTTACAGCATTATTACATTGTGTTTTTGCTGCAGTCAAATGGATGGGTAAAACGCACAACACGAATGCAATGTGAACCTGCGATAACAGAAATCTCTGGCACTTAATATGAAAAATTACACAAGTGTTCTGAATTACTAAAACTAGTGATGGGCGAATCTACTCGCTAGGACTCGTTACTCGGCGAGTAGTAAGGGACTCGCAGGACTCGGTACTCGGCGAGTTTCCCAGCGAGTACTCGCAAAGTAACGAGTCCAATGCAAGTCAATGGCAATCCTAGTTTTTACTAGCGAGACTCGCTATATCACATCGCTATGTAGCTTGAATCTCCCCAAAATCGCTTAAAGAATCGCACGCTTCACGGATACCCGCTGTCAGCAGCGAGTCTGAGTGAGTCTGAGCGAGTCTTAGCGATTCCGAGCGAGTCTACGAATCCGAGTCCTGTATTCTGTATTCGGGACTCGCGAATACAGAATCTGTTATGTTCCGAGAAAGCTTCCGAGACAGCCTAGCGTGTTAGGTCAGACAAACTTGTGAAGATGGACAAGCATGTTAGCCAATCATATTCAGTAATGCCACAGCCATGTTGGCTGTGGCAGGACTATGATTGGCTGCTGTCCATCGTGATGCCTATGTCATGTATGACAGGCAAGGCTGTATATAAGCCTTGCCACCGCCATTTTGGGCACATTTCTCTGAAGATCTGAGCTAGAGAAGGGTGAGGTAGATTCTGGAGCAGATCATAGGGATTGTCAGTCAGTGTAGGAAACCTTAAAAATTCCTTATATTAACCCCAAACAGCTCTTGTGAGAGCTAGCAGGAGGACAGAGGAGTACTGTGTAGAGGAATGTAGGCAGGCAGGGAAGCAGGGAGCTGCAGCCTTACAGTGCTCCCAGGAGCGACCTCATAGCTTTGCTTACTCACTCAGCTCTTCTAATAGCTGAAGTCAGAGAGGCTTAGCTGAGGTACTATTTACAATTTTTTTGCAGCTGATAGATTTTGGGTCCTAAAATCCCCTTCAGCTTTATTTTGTCTGTGGCAGAACAGTGCGTTGCTGCTCTCCTAGCTGCAAATAGCACGTACGCCACCTACTTGTGCGACTACTTGTGCGCACTTAATAATTTTTTCAGGGAATAGTGTGCTGCTTCACTGCCAAGTGCTAGCACACACTTAACCCGCCAGTAAGTGACGCCTGCAGCAACACCAAACTCCATCTCGGTGGCTGTGCGCACTTTATAATTTTTTCAGGGACTAGTGTGCTGCTTCACTGCCAAGTGTTAGCACACACTTAACCCGCCAGTAAGTGACGCCTACAGCAACACCTAATTCCATCTCGGTGGCTGTGCGCACTTTATAATTTTTTGAGGGACTAGTGTGCTGCTTCACTGCAAGTGTTAACACACACTATAACCCGCCAGTAAGTGACGCCTGCAGCAACACCAAACTCCATCTCGGTGGCTGTGCGCACTTTCTAATTTTTTGAGGGACTAGTGTGCTGCTTCACTGCCAAGTGTTAGCACACACTTAACCCGCCAGTAAGTGACGCCTGCAGCAACACCAAACTCCATCTCGGTGGCTGTGCGCACTTTCTAATTTTTTGAGGGACTAGTGTGCTGCTTCACTGACAAGTGTTAGCACACACTTAACCCGCCAGTAAGTGACGCCTACAGCAACACCTAACTCCATCTCGGTGGCTGTGCGCACTTTATAATTTTTTGAGGGACTAGTGTGCTGCTTCACTGACAAGTGTTAGCACACACTTAACCCGCCAGTAAGTGACACCTACAGCAACACCTAACTCCATCTCGGTGGCTGTGCATTTGTCAACAATGTCCCAAAAACACAAAATGCCCAAAAAAGAGTCTGCAAAGGGACAGGGACGAGGTCGTTGCCCTAGCAGTCGTGAACAACAAGGCACTGGTAGAAGTAGACAGACGACGATTGATCGATCCACCTTTCTGCTGTCTAAATTTCCCAGTACTCAACCTAAACGTGTCTTGAGGCCGGAAGAGCAAGACCAAATAACATCTTGGATGGCTGACAAGACCTCAACCACTGTTCTGGCAGCACGCAATCATCCTTGACACCATATTCAAGTGTCGCTACTGACAACGCGGGGTCATCTAATCCGCAAATTCTTCCTATTTCCTCAAGCCAACACCAGACAGAGGAAAATTTAGACCGTGAACTTGGACACTTGGAAGATTTATTTGGTTCTTATCAGCCATTCATACAACCTGACCTTTCTTTGTCACTGCCCGACCAGATACTTGAACAAGACGTACATTCCATTCATGAACAAAGTTTGGATTCACCTCGTCCTGAAGAACGTCCCTTTCAACAAAGGCATAGACCGTCTCAGGAGGTGGAGGATGATGATGATGATGATGAGAACACACATCTCATCTGGCCAGCCTGAACAGTCACGTTATCCAGAAGACTTTGAGGAGGAGGGGGTGGATGATGAGACCACTGATCCAACCTGGACACTTGACATGCAGAGCCAAGAGAGCAGCCAGGAGGAGGAAAGTGGTTATGTACCACCGCCTAAAGTACCCAGGCTTACTCATTTATCCAGAATCCAAGCTGTGACAACAGTAGCCCAAATTGTGTCAACTGTTGCACAAACTGTACCAACTGTTGCCCCAACTTTAACAACAGTTGGCCAAACTGTGTCTACAGTTTCTGTTGGCCAGACTTATCCTCCAGTTCCTACAACACAACCTAAAGGACGAACATCCATTGTCTGGAAATTTTTTAAAGATAGCCCATCAGTAGCAAATGTCGTTATATGTAACATCTGCTATGCCAGGCTAAGCAGAGGCCAGGGCAAAGCAAACTTGAGCACCAGCAGTATGCGTAAGCACATGACTCTTAAGCACCCAAGTCAGTGGTTGGCCCATCAGGGTTCGACATCAGGGCCTTCTGACCTCAACACCGTTAGGCCACCTCCGATTCGTCCTTCACCATCTACTGTTCATGCAGCAGCTCCTACTCATACGATCTCCTCACAAGCTGCGTTAGACCAGAGATATGACAGTAGTCAAGTGACTTGTGAGTCTGCCCCAAATGTCCAGCTGTCTGTTCCACAGCTGTATGAGAGGCAGCGGAAGTACCTATCCACACACCCTTTTTCTCAACAAATGACAGCGCAAATTTCTAAGCTGTTAGCTGTAGAAATGCTGCCATTTAGGCTTGTGGATACTGAGGCTTTTCGGGAGTTGTTGGCTGTGGCAGCACCACGATACTCTGTCCCCAGTCGCAATTTTTTTTCACGTACTGCCGTACCCGCTTTACATCAGCACATGGTTAACAACTTGAAGCGTGCACTGACAAATGCTGTGAGCGGAAAAGTTCACCTGACAACTGACACCTGGACAAGTAGTTGTGGACAGGGCAGATACATATCCCTAACGGCTCACTGGATCAACCTTGTCGAGAGTGTCCCAAAGTCTAATAGTGGAATATCTGCGATCCTACCAACTCCACGAATAGCGGGCACAACATCATTCCGGGGTGTCCGCATCCTCATATACTTCAACAACACAATGTGCGTCTTCTACTTCCTTGACCACTGCTGATATGTCCGCAACATCACGTCAAAGTTGGAAGCTTTGCAGTACTGCATCAGCCAGGCGACAACAGGCTCTTCTTAAGCTGATCTGTCTAGGTGACACACCTCACACTGCAACCGAGCTGTGGAAAGGTGTTAAGCAACAGACAGATGAGTGGCTTGCCCCACTGCAACTACAAACAGGTCTTGTTGTCAGTGATAACGGATGAAACCTTGTTGCAGCAATAAAGCTCGGTAACCTTCAACACGTGCCTTGCATGGCTCACGTGCTGAACCTTGTAGTTCAGAAATTCTTGAAAAATTACCCAGAGTTATCTGATCTACTAGAGAAGGTGCGTAGAAATTGCGGACATTTCCGACATTCATCCACGGCACTTGCAAGTCTATCTGCCCTTCAACAGCAATTTAATTTGCCCAAACACAGATTAATTTGCGACATGCCCACACGATGGAATTCTACATTCCATATGTTGGCAAGGTTCAATGAGCAGCAGAGGGCTATAGCGGAATATCAGCTGCAACATGCCCGTCACCCAGGAAGTAATACAAGACACATTGGTACGATGGAGTGGGTCTGGATCGCTGACCTTTGCGAGGTTCTAGAGAACTTCGATTACTGCACAAAACTGGTGATCAGTCCATTATTAGTCTCACCTTCCCCATGCTGTGTTTGCGTAGCCTCCCTGGCGGTCTGTTTAGGTCTGGTTTTTGTTGCTAAAAGCGGGCTTACCCGCGTTCGCGGCAGATGCGGTAAAAAAACCGCATCTGCCGCACTTGCCGCATAGCTGCCGCACTTGTGCCGCACTCGCGGCGCGGTTGCGGCGCGGTTGCGGTAATCTGCATAGTAAAGGGAACCATGCAGTAGACATGAGATAATGATTGTATACACTTACATGAGGGCGTCTCCCTGTGTGTGCTGGCACTTGTGAGCTGTGTTCGTCATGCCTGCTCTCCCCCTCCCTTATGCCCGCCCCCTCTCAGCCTGCTATAGTGATGTGAGGCTGATCTCGTCATAAAGGGGCGCATCCCGGTAGCCCCGCCCCTTTATGACGAGATCAGCCTCACATCACTATAGCAGGCTGAGAGGGGGCGGGCATAAGGGAGGGGGAGAGCAGGCATGACGAACACAGCTCACAAGTGCCAGCACACACAGGGAGACGCCCTCATGTAAGTGTATACAATCATTATCTCATGTCTACTGCATGGTTCCCTTTACTATGCAGATTACCGCAACCGCGCCGCAACCGCGCCGCGAGTGCGGCACAAGTGCGGCAGCTATGCGGCAAGTGCGGCAAGTGCGGCAGATGCGGTTTTTTTACCGCATCTGCCGCGAACGCGGGTAAGCCCGAGCCTGACTCGGGTTAACGCTTCTGGTAGTGAATGTTAACCCCGAGTCAGGCTCGGGAATAACGCTAGGAAGGTTAAAGATTCTCTCCTGAATCTTAAAACAGAATCATTGAGGGCACAGCGGAGGGCTATGGATCCAGATTTTAACATCCACGATCAGAGCCAGCAAAGCCAATTTCAGCCGGCAACATTGGCTGCAGAGCAAAACAGTGATGAGGAAGATGAAGACGATTTATTTATCCATGGTACTGAGGTGCACCCTGATGGAACTCCCAACCCCAGGTTTATGTCGGTACAACATGGGTGGGCTGAAGAGCAGGAGGCGGAGACCGATTTTGAGACCATGATGCCTATTGTTCATCAGTCAGGTGACACAGAAGACATGAGTCTTTGTAGCCTAGCACACATGTCTGACTTCATGTCTCAATGTCTGTCCCAAGATCCACGCGTCATTAACATCTATGACAGCGACCTCTACTGGTTGTCAACATTCCTTGACCCACGCTACAAAGACAAGTTTCCATCACTGCTGTTGCAGTCACCAAGGGGCTTAACGATGGATCATTTCAAAAGTGTTGTTGTTGACAATTTAATGTCAATTTCACCCTCTGACTCCGCTATACGCCGAACAAGCAGCTCTTTGCCACAGCAGCCTTTGGTTGGGACACAAATGGCCACAATGTCAAGAAGAGGTGGTGGTAAGATGTCCACCAACTGGGCGATGTTCAACAGACCTTCCAATCTGCAACGGATTGTGCCTACGGTCCCCTTGTCTAGGAGACAAACATTGTCAAACATGTTGAACGAGTATGTGTGTGACACTACCAGCTTCTTAACTGACCCCTCTGTACCCTTTAATTACTGGCTTTCCAAGCTTCACGCTTGGACTGAGCTGTCTTTGTATGCCTTGGAGTTGCTTGCCTGCCCAGCTGCTAGTGTGACATCAGAGCGTGTTTTTAGTGCCGCTGGGGGAATTGTCACTGATAGAAGGTCACGGCTGACTACAGAAAATGCCGACAGACTCACTCTCATTAAGTTTAACAAGGACTGGATATCATCAAAGTTCTTAACCCCTCCAGATGACAGTACCCAAACCTAGAGGGACATAATCAAATTTGATATGTTTGGCTGACTGCGGTTTAAACATTATGTCCTTTTCTGACACGAAGGATAAACAATGTGCCTCTGCTAAGAAGATTTGATAACTAATGTTCCTGCTACACTTGCTGCATGACAACAAAACTACACAATCAGTGTCAGTAATGTTACTTTACTAATGCATGCACTTGTGATGATTTTTGAACGTTGATTTATGTCAGACAATCCAATACAGTCTCTTGGCTGAATTTTTTAAGGCAACAAGCCTATGCCTGCATTGTGGGCATTTCTCAAACTGCAATAAAACATATTGTTTGGCTCAAGTGCCTTGCATTAATTTTAAAAATGTTGATCCCGCCCCTTGGGCTAATTTTTGGAGGCAACAAGCCTATGCCTGCATCGAATTAGTTGCTTGTACTATGCTCTCAGGACAAGCAAGAATATAGTATGGGCCACGCGCCGTCCTCTATATCTAAAAAGGTTGATCCTGCCCCTTGGGCTAATTTTTGGAGGCAACAAGCCTATGCCTGCATTGAATTAGTTGCTTGTACTATGCTCTCAGGACAAGCAAGAATATAGTATGGGCCACGCGCCCTCCTCTATATCTAAAAAGTTGATCCCGCCCCTTGGGCTAATTTTTTGAAGCAACAAGCCTATGCCTGCATCGAAATTAGTTGCTTGTACTATGCTCTCAGGACAAGCAAGAATATATATGGGCCACGCGCCCTCCTCTATATCTAAAAAGAGTTGATCCTGCCCCTTGGGCTAATTTTTGGAGGCAACAAGCCTACGCCTGCATCAAATTAGTTGCTTGTACTATGCTCTCAGGACAAGCAAGAATATAGTATGGGCCACGCGCCCTCCTCTATTTCTAAAAAGAGTTGATCCCGCCCCTTGGGCTAATTTTTGGAGGCAACAAGCCTATGCCTGCATCAAATTAGTTGCTTGTACTATGCTCTCAGGACAAGCAAGAATATAGTATGGGCCACGCGCCCTCCTCTATATCTAAAAAGAGTTGATCCCGCCCCTTGGGCTAATTTTTTGAGGCAACAAGCCTATGCCTGCATCGAAGACGTTGCTTGTACTATGCTCTCAGGACAAGCAAGTAATATAGTATGGGCCACGCGCCCACCTCTATATCTAAAAAGAGTTGATCCCGCCCCTTGGGCTAATTTTTTGAGGCAACAAGCCTATGCCTGCATCGAAGACGTTGCTTGTACTATGATCCTGCTGGAGCCTGGCGAAGGGTACCACTGTACGCTACGGAGATAACGCGTAGACGCGCTGTGTTGCAAGTAGACGTCCCAGCCTCTCGCATCTGTGTTCCTAGTGTTGTTGCCATACCGAGTCATTAAGTAACCCCCCCCAAACACAGGCACTATTTCTTTGTTAGCAACATTGGTATGTGCACTCATGATTTTACACATACTAACCAAGGTGCCCTCATGCGCCATGTGGGCCGTAAAGTACTTGCTAATGATGATGACTTTAAGGCCACCCACAAAACAACCTACACATCCATTCCCTGAAAAAAGACAGACACAAAGCAGTTTTTTTAAAAATCTGTATTATTATGCCTTAATGGCAAAGATGTCAGATTTTTTTTTTTTTTTTTTTTTTTTTTTTAGCTTTCGAAAAGCTACGAAACTAAACAGAAATAAACATATTATGTCAAAAGTGCATAGATGTCAGCAAAGATGTCAGCTTTTAGAAAGCTCAGAAAGCAAAAACAAAAAACAAATAAAACATAAAAAAAAAATAGAAAAAGTGCAATGCACTATTTAGATAACAAAAAAAAAACAAAAAACAAAAAAGTTGACCCTACAGCTGGTGGTAGGTGGGGTGATTGTGTGGGGTAGCCTCTACCGGGCCACCATCACCCTGGTCCTGGAGGAGGTCCAGGGCCCCATGGATAGCCTCCCCCACTGCTTGTAACCCTGTAGGGTGGGTCATCTGGGCCAGTGTCTCGAAATGGCCTTGGGTTGGGAGGTCCATGTTGGTTGGCCAGAAATGTTGGATAGGCCTCTGGGTCGGCACATAGCTGTCCCGCCGTGGTGTGTGCCTGTCTAGCCTGTTTGCGCTCGACTGCTGCCACCCCTCCAAATAGGAAAAGACCTGGCCAGGGTGGTTTGGGGGCCGACAGGCATCTATAACAATGTGTATTGCTGACCAAGCCCGCAGTCGTCTCTCGAATGGAATGTCATCCAAGAATGGTATGAGACTGCGGGCAAAGTCAGCATTACATTGTCCTCTGTGGTCTTGTGGTGCCCCCGGGATCTGAGCAGGGCTGCTGGGGTTCAGGAGACTCCCCACACTGCTGGCAGTCGGCAGTGGAGGACGCTGGATGGCCACAGTTTGGTTTGGTTGGGGAGACCGCTGGTGTGGCCCTTCATCCTCCTCTTCTTCCTGTGGCCCCAAAGGCGGTGGCGGTGGTGGTGGTGGCGGTGGTGGCGGTGGTGGTGGCGGAGGTGGTGGTGGTGGTACTCCCTCCTCCTCTGGTGGTGGTTCAGGGGCCTCCCTCGCCTCCTCAGGCAGCTCTGCTGGCGGGTGACGCCGCCGCCTCCGATAGTGAGCAGCTCTGTGGGTAAATATAAAAAACATTTGGTGAATGGGTTGCGTTTGGAAACAAAACCATAGGCCAAACATAACATGTGCACGCTTTTTTGACTCAGTGTATCTGTGTATTCTGTGTCTTTTCATTGTTTCCCTTAAGATGGAATTGCAGCAAATAAATTAAGGACATTTTTGGCTCATGCCTCAAACAATATTGTATGTGTGGGTAGTGTTGCTCCACGATTTTTTGCCATTACATTACAAATTTTAAAATTTGTCCGCACTATTACACTATGCCCTGCCTTAGGCAGGACAGCTATGTAGTCACTTGAAGACATATTAGTGGCCCCAACTATTGCTTAGACTTTTTGTGGAAACTTTATGTGGACAAAGCTATAGCCTGACACTGTGAGGCAAACACATTCTTCAGGGTTGTTTGCCATCAGATGGACACAAAAAGACACAGTGTGGGCGGCCTTGGTCTCAATGCACATAACCCAGATCTATAGGGCAGGTGAGCAAGACAGGAAATGGAGTCATGCAGCATAGGTGACACATGAGCATTCGGCGTTAGTGGCCTACACTCCTTTTTGCTGCCATGTATGCTAATCAGGAATGTCTTGGTAAAAAAAACACACCAAACAGATGGCTTGGGTTTTGAAATGACTGTAATGGACATAAAGTATGGGGTTATTTTGAGCAGCAGGTCACACATCGTTGGTGCCAAACAAGGTGGTATGCACAGATGGACAGTTTTACAGTTATTCCAACGGGGCCGAACAAAAAAACGGGAGCAGCAAGGGCAAACCTCGGGTTTCCTAAAGGACCTTGGACATAAAAGCCTGTTGCACTTAAAATATGGCCCTCTTTAGTTTGATTTTATACAGCATTAATACACTATGTTTTCCGGAGGATTCGTAATGTGCCCATGAGTTAACGACAAAAAAACTTAAATTCACATGTGGGCCCTAATATCTACACCATCACCTTGCAGCCCCAAATATACCCATGGGAAAACTGAACCACACGTATTTGTAGTGATACAGGGTATGTCCTGAAATGTCTGTGACTGTGTCAACAATCTGGGATGGTGTACAAACAGTTTAGTGCAAAAGGGGTATATCCTTGCAATGTTATTTAGCCGAAAAAAACACCCACAACTAAACGTGTAGGGATGTATGTGGCCCTTATGCAAGTCGAGGCCATTAGGAACTGATACAAATGAGGCTTATGACAGGAAAACCAGACAAGGCCACACACCTTAGAGGCCATTGCAGGGAAGAACATGGCTTTGTTCCACAAACATGCCAACAATAATAGCTAATTGTGAGGTCACGGAACATTGTGTCTGACCACCCTGCAGAACATTGCTTATTTGTCCCAACGTCACAATGTGACTATAAATGTGTATGTCCTGGATCATTGCCAAAGGTAATAGAATTGTGTTGCACCATGGCAGAAACAAACACCAGTGTGGGTATGTAAACCACCACACTCATTATAGAGCTTCATACGTAGACTGTGTGCCCTCATGGACAGGGTCCTCTCCTCTTGTACCTGTATGACCTGATTGTCTTCATGTACTGTTTTTTGTCGTTAACCCTTATCCTCATGTAAAGTGCCATGGAACCTAATGGCGCTATATAAATAAATAATAATAACAATAATAGTAAACAACAGTGCAGCAGACACATACCTTGGCATACGGGCCACCGGTTCTAGGAAGGACAGCCGGTCGTAGTGGCAATAGATCATCCCTGGAGCAGCTTCAGGCCCCCCTCCATGATCTTGCGGTGTTGCCGGTTATGTTAATCCCGGCAGCTCCTCCACCGCTTGATAATCAGGTCAACTGTGAAATGATTTCAAACCGGGTTTAGACCTCTGTAACATTTGAAACACTAAAAGTATGTGTACAAATCAACAATAACATTTTATTCATGTTGTGTGTGTAACGTGTATACAAGGCACAGTGACACGACAGTGTGGAACATCATCAACAGCATTACGGACATTGAGCTCACGTGGCAACAATCACAAATGGGGCAGGGCACATGTCAACGCATAGAGAATGTAATAGTGCGGGCACCAGACTCTGCTCATTAGTGGTATTTATATACACCCAACCCCCTGGCCTTCAGAGCCAGGAGGACCAGCCCTTAAAATAAGTGTACTATTGTGATCCCATCCAAATATAGGCAACCATGCGACGGCGCATGATAACACATTGAGGGCCCTGTATACCCTACTATGGGGGCCCTGTATACCCACGGGGGCCCTGTATACCCACTGCTGGGGCCTGTATACCCACGGGGGCTGTAGACCCTACTATGGGGCCCTGTATACCCACTGCTGGGGGCCTGTATACCCACGGGGGGCTGTATACCCTACTATGGGGGCCCTGTATACCCACTGCTGGGGGCCTGTATACCAACGGGGGGCTGTATACCCTAATATCGGGGGCATGTATACACACTGCGGGGCCTGTATACTCTGCAGGTGGAGCTGTATACTCTGCTGGGGGGCTGTCTAACAGTGATAGCCGCTGTATACAAGGATGGCGGTCAATATGGTTTCCCAGTTTTTTGGGGCTAAAGTAGGGGGGTCGGCTTATACACGGGTGGCTTATACACGACTATATACGGTAAATGCAATATAACGTGTGAACCAGTAGCTAGCGGGGGGCAGGGGGGGGCGATCGCCCCAGGCTCCCCCGGCATGAGGGGCCTGCTGGGCTCCCCTGGGGGGCCCCATGCTGGCAGCCGGCCACCGTGCGGCCGGAGCGGAGGGAGGATGGGACTTCCTGTCTCCTGCAGCTCTGCCCGCCCCTCCTCTCCTCCTAGAGCAGATGGCAGAGACGCACGGCGGTGAGTGTGCACCAGAGCAGACGCACGCGGTGAGTGTGCAAGTGTGCAGAACCCCCCCCCCCCGGTCCTCACATCTCTTTGACGGCACCCCCCCCAAGGTCCTCACATGGGCCCTGGGCGGTGATCTTGCCCCGGGCCCGTGAAGGCTAGCTATGCCACTGGTGCAAACACATTTAACTCACCCATATTGCTCTGTGCATCATGGCCACAGTGATGAAACGTAGGGAACAAGACCTGAGCGATCTCCCTCCAGGCTGTAGTCCGCTGGACGTTATCCCCATAGGCAGGGTCAGTGGGCAGCCAAAGCAGGGGCCGAGCCTCCACCAGAGCAATTAATTGCAGGGTGTTGACAGTGGCCATGCTTGCTCTGTGTGTTTGTGCGCGTCCAGCCGGGCAGCTCGAGTCGCCTTATTTCCTGTTTGCTAAAAGCATGGGGTTTGCTGCAGAAAATCGCTTGCCTTGCCTCATCGGCGCCAAATAAGACAAACACATGCGAGTTTGGCCTCGGAGACAGCAGCAAAATACAGTTGCGAGTGGGGCTTCCGACACGGCAATGCGAGCGCTTTCCGAGACACATCTGCGATTTTTAAATCACACATTACTCGCTATTACTCGCTTCCCCATTCATTAACATTGGACTCGCTAGACTCGCTAGAGTCAAGCGATTCCGAGTAATTTAGGATTCGCCCATCACTGACTAAAACCTAACTTTTATCTTGTTGAAAGGCAAAACCTCATGTGGACACGGCTACTACAAGATTCATGTGTATTTGGCTATTTAGACGTGACACATTGTACTACCTATCAGTTAAGATAATGGTAGCTAGGGCCTGTCTGCAACAGTGAAAAGTGAAGGCCCTGTTACACATAACGAGATCGCTAACGAGATAGCTGTACCATCACAGATTTTATGATGCAACAGCGATCCCGTTAGCGATCTCGTTATGTGTGGCACGCACTAACGATCTGGCCCCTGCTGTGAGATGGTTGATCGTTACACACTGCTCTGGGTCATTTTTACGTCGTTGCGCTCCCGCTGGGAGTGCTACAACATTGTGTTTGACAGGGACAATGACCAATGATCTCAATGCTACGCTATGGAGTGTGTAAGGCACCGCCAGCATGGTCCCCATGGCCGGGGCGCATCACATGCAGGATCAGGGTATGATCCTGTCCACACTGGCCGGTTTACTGTGATGATGCTGTGTGAACCTACCCGGAACCCAATGATTTAAATGTGAGAGTCAGTGCTCTAGATCTGACACATTGATGAGCCTGATGAGAGGCTGTATGGGAACCGTGTGTCCTGATTGGTAGCAGCCCAGATGGGTGTGTCTTGAGTAATAGCAGCCCAGCTGGATGTGTCAGTGTGGGAGTGGCAGGCACGATAAAGAGCCTGCCAGCTGATTGAATCATCATCCTGATCATCAGCCGGAGAGCACCAGAGAGAGCTAGAGCCAGAGATCCAGTCTATGTGTGATTGAGTCTCAGACTGAGGGACGCCGAGTGCAGAGCAGTCCAGGGCTCTGTGGTGTGCGAACATGAGGGGAGCATACTAGATCCATACCGCTGGCCAGGACCGGGGTCGTGACAGCTCCTGGAGTGGGGAAGCTATGACTGAACCAGGTGGATACTAGTTCGGGCGTGGGACGAAACCCATCCGGGAAAGGAGCCCTTAGGGACGCTTGGTGTACCCATGACCCAGGTAGCGAAACCCAGATCCGTGCCTGTAAGAAGGCAGTTCCCGTATGCTTGAGAGCACTGTGCACCCTGTGCGTAAAATTAGGTCTGACTAAGTAGTCAGTGAGGGACCTGTTGAACCGTATGAATATTTTATGGCTTTTGTAAAAGACACAGCGAGTGTATGTAGCCCTACATAGGCAGATGTATGAATTGTGCCAGGTGGGCATAGCCGCCGTTAGGTCTGACTAAAGTAGTCAATGAAAGGACCCGATGAACCGGAATATATGTACCAGAGGTCAGATGCAGGGGTTAGAAGGGCTCCTAGAGTGGGGAAACCATGGTGGAACCTGGTGGACGCTGGACTGGACGTGTGGCGAAACATGTCCAGGAAGGTGCCCTCGGGGATGCATGGCATACCCACAGCGCCGGACTGGGGAGTCTGGGGCCCACCAGGAAAATTAACTATAGGGGCCCACCCATTCTTCAGCTATATGCAAATACCTGTTATGTGTTATACCTATTATAGTGTAGTGTGGACAGCGTGGACTGTAAAACACAGGCGGCTCCTGCACATCACTGTGCGCTCACCATTACTGCGATGTATCATAACTGTAGCTTGCATTAATTTGGATTTTTTGGTGAAAACAAGTTATCAGCGATGCACAGGCAGGGGCTGGCTGGCAGATCTTGCCCTGGGGGTAGTTGACTTTTTCTAGCCGGTGGCCAACTGAAGAGCGGGGGGATGGGTGCTACCACTACAGAGGCCAACTGAAGAGCATGTGGGTGCTGGCGCTGCTTCACTAGCCTGCCAGCTGCCTGCTGCCGCCGCGCCAATCCCAGGTCACAGTTAGCCTCCACGCTGACGCCTGTGTCCTGCCTGCTGCGTCCCGGGTCCCGTGCGGCTGCTCTCACTGAGGGGGCGGCTGTAAACTAGGACTAAATTACCGGCCTGGGGGGCAAATGCCTCCCTGCAACCTGGGCCAGTCCGTCCTTGTACACAGGTTAGGAATGTGATCACTTATTTATTGGTGGAATCCGCTCCATCAGAAAAATGTGGGACTTTGAGTATTTGGTGAGTATTGTACCTCAGTATTTGTAAGGCGGCCGTCACACGGTTCAATATTGCAAACGATATTGTTTAAGCGAGCTGCTTTTTGATCACTTAAGCGATATCGTTTGTGCATCGCTGCGTGCGATCAAGCGATTTTACAATGTAATATCGCTTGATCGTGACATCGCAGATATGAGAGCCGGAGCTCATATCAAGCGATAAACGCTTGTTCAATCTGCTTCATCGTGGTGTGTAGCGTGTGACGGCCGCTTTAGGCCGACTTCACACCATGTTGTGATCAGGTCCGGAGCTGTCCGATGTGAATCAGACTGCCCCGGACCCGATTTTGACATAATGTAGCCCTATGGGGCTAGACAGGGCCGGATGGCAGCTATTTGCCATATGGTTTTGTCCCTGTCCGGCAGGGTGAAAAATTTAAGCAAACCAGATCTTACCAGATTCTCCCGGTTCCAGCTCGATCCGGCACCCCCTAACATGATCCGGCACCCCCTAACATGAGAGTCTATGGGGCGCCGGATCATGCCGGACCTGACAGAGAGTCTGTCAGGTTCCCATACGCCGGCTGCTGCAGTTCAGCGTGAGCTCCTCTGAACTTCAGCACCAGGAGCTGCCCCCGGTGAAGATGTTCAGCACCATTTCAGTAGGGGACCGCTCCTAAAGCTGCGCTCTGCAGAATCTGGCTACAAACAGGACCGTAGGGCATATTAACCCTCCACTTCTATTTCTCCGGACCTGTCAGGCTGTGTCCAGTGCCTCCTGCAAAGCACTGGACACAGCCTGACAGGGGAAAAAACGTGGTGTGAAGCCGGCCTAAGACAAAACCAGGAGTAAAGCAAGCAGAGGTAATCCTGGATTTGTCTTATAAATACTGAAGTCACCAAATGCTCAACTTTATTTCTCTGGCAAACCTCTGCATCTCTGCTGCTGTGTCACAGGACAGGGAGGGGTTAAACATCTAAGTATTTAATATCTATTGAAAATAAAATAGTTTCCACTTATTGATTTCAGATAAAACAAATGACCGACCAAAATCCACTCTACCAAGACCAATATTACCAGATAGAAGTCAGAAATACCACCACACCTTGACCAGATCACATACTACCACAACATAGCGCCCAAATAATGCCACATACCAGACAAATACCGCCACACCATGCCGAAAGCACATAATACCACCACATAGTGATCAAATACTACCACATACAAGGTATAAATACTGCCACACTATGAGACCTCATTACCACCACATAGTGACCAAAAAATACCATATACAGGGGACAAATACTGTCATGTCATGACCAACGCACATAATGCCCCGTCCACCACATATAATACTAAATTAACAGAAATGTTAAAAAGCTCTGTATATTGGGTCAGTGTACAGGTAATACAGTCATCACCAGTAACATTATACACAGGAGTTCAGTATATAGTGTCAAAGTATAGGTAATGCAATGATCACCATTGACATTATACGCATGAACTCTGTATATAGTCAGTGTGTGTGTGTATAGGTGATACATGTAGCTTCTCCCCCCACGTTCAATGTAGCTTCTCCTCTCTATCCATCCATGTTCCTTCTCCCTCTATTCCCCCATCCATCCATGTACCTTTTCCCCCATCCACCAAACCATCCATGTACCTTCTCCCCATCCATCCATCCTGTTCTCCCCCCTTTTCCATGCCGCCCCCCCCATCCATCCCATTCTGCCCCCTCTTTCAGGCCGCCCCATCCATCCACCATTCATCCATTCCACTCTGTCCCCCCGGCTGCTATCTTTGGCTGTAACAGCGCCTCACCTGACTCCACACTCCTGATCCTGGCAGCTTCTTCCTCTGCGGCTCCCGGACTCCCGCTTACCGGCACCAGGCAGCTTCTTCCTCTGCGGCTCCCAGTCTCCCGCTCACCAGCACCAGGCAGCTTCTTCCTCTGCGGCTCCCAGTCTCCGGCGCCAGGCACCCGGCAGCTTCTTCCTCTGCGGCTGCCGGTCTCTGGCACCAGGTACCCGGCAGCTTAGTACTCTGAAGCTCCCAGTCTTTGGCACCAGGCACCACCAGGGGGCCCGGCAGCACCAGACACCACCAGGGGGCCCGGCAGCGCCAGGCTCCCTGGAGGCCAGGCACCCTTGGGGCCCGGCAGCGCCAGGCACCCTTGGGGCCTGGCAGCACCAGGCACCCTGGGGGCCCGGCAGCACCAGGCACCACCAGGGGGGCCCGGCACCACCAAGGGGGCCCTGCAGCACCAGGCACAACCAGGGGCCCGGCAGCACCAGGCACCCTGGGGGCCCAGCAGCACCAGGCAACCTGGGTGCACGGCAGCACCAGGCACCACCAGGGGGGCCCGGCAGCACCAGGGGGGCCCAGCACCAGCAGGGGGGCCCACCACCACCACCAGGGGGGCCCAGCAGGGGGCCCACCACCACCGGTGGGGCCCAGCACCACCATGGGGCTCTTGTGGGTCCCTGAGTGCTGCCCCCACACCTCAGCCTCAGGGGCCCCTGAGAGCTGCCCCCACACCTCAGCCTCAGGGACCCCTGAGAGCTGAGAGCCGCCCCCACACTCATCCTGGGGGGGGGGCCATGAGAGCTGCCCCCACACTAATTGTCATACAAGGGGGCCCCTGACGGCTGCCCCCACACGCTATCCTCGGGGGCCCCCTTACCGTTGCCTCCCTTAGTGCTGCGTCCCCCCACTCTCCATTACCGGCAGACAGTCACGCTGATCACAGCCACAGCCTGTCATGTAGCTGCAGCCGGCGATACAGGAAATAGAGCGGCGCCGGCTACAGCCCACATGGCAGGCAGATCAGCGCGACTGCCCGCCGGTAATGGAGAGAGGGGGGAGGCAGCAGTAAGGGGGCCCTGAGGATAGCGTGTGGGGTCAGCGGTCAGGGGCCCCCTAGTATGACATGTGGGGGCGCTCAGGGGACCAATGGGCCCCCCCCTTTGCGTTCAGGCCCCCCCTACAGCGCCCAGGGGGGGTATGGGGGTGGGGCTTAGTGGGCATGGCCCCAAAGTGTCGGGGCCCCCCGGGGGATCTCCCGATCTCCCGCCGGGCCAGTCCGCCCTTTCGTACCCATGACTCAGGTTGCTCAATCCCTGTTCTGAACCCAGAGGTGCCACAATCCATGGATATCTATATGATGGGCTGTGAGCGTGTGAAAGGATGTGTGTGATCCATAGATGCTTATAGGATGGATCACATACAGTGTGTAAGAACATGGTCAGGCTGGTGCCTGTACTCCGGGGTAGTGTGGAGCTGGGAAAATAAAGCCAGGCGGCTGGTTCCGCCATTGGGACCCACAGGGCCCGTTAATATATGGTAACTTATGTACTGTTAAATAGGCCATAGCCACCACGGGAGCAGTTGTTAGTGCTCCAATGGGGAAAGAGAGGTGGTTACAGGTCCCAGGTTACTGTTATTTGTATAGGTGTAATATTCTATGTAATGTACTGTATTATGTATCGTGCTTATGTTTAATGTACTGCCCGGGTTATAAGTTATATGTGAGCAATAAACGGGTAGTCATTTGCAAACTTATAAGCACGTGTTTTGGTGTTTTGGTGCAAGCACGTATTTGGTGTTTTGGTGTAAGCAGGTTCTCCGGGCGCTACCTTACAAGTGACAATTCCCAACGACCTTGGTAAAATTCTGGATCCCTAGTGCGTGGTTTTTCACATCGCTGGTGAGATGCCTGTTTGACATCTTACCAGCGATGTGGAAAAACGACGCACCAGCGATCTCTGCACATTGTTATCGTTATTGGGATCGCTGGTGCGTCATGTTTGACTGGGCCTTAAAAGTGGAAAACATGCAGGAGATTGCTACGTTTATCTCCTGCAATGTGTTTTGTGGTTGTTGTTTTTTTTTTCCCCCAAATGCTTCCTCAGTGTATATATAGTGTACTAGATGGGGGCCCGATTCTAAAGAATCGGGTAGTCTAGAATCCATATATAGTTTATTTACTAATAGTTAGGGGAGTGCGGTGAAATGAATTGTGTGTATACAGGTGGCTCAGTGGGTAGCAGAGTATACGGTGGCTCAGTGGTTAGCAGTGAGTGCGGTGGCTCAGTGGTTAGCAGTGAGTGCGGTGGCTCAGTGGTTAGCAGTGAGTGTGGTGGCTCAGTGGTTAGCAGTGAGTGCGGTGGCTCAGTGGTTAGCAGTGAGTGCGGTGGCTCAGTGGTTAGCAGTGGGTGCGGTGGCTCAGTGGTTAGCAGTGAGTGCGGTGAGATTGGTCAGGGCAGCGCTGTGGGCAGAGTGGTCAGGGAAGCGCCGTGGGCAGAGTGGTCAGCGCAGTGCCGTGGTCAGCACACACATACATACACACACACACACACACATACACACACTCCGCTATAGTTAGCACCGACCCTGCATCTTCCCCGCCGGCTGGATCCTGAGTGGACATGTCGCCGCCCGTGGACGACTGGATCCAATATGGCGTTCGGGAAGTTTGGGGAGACTTCTTGGACGCTATATTGGATCCAGTAGTTCGGGGGTGGCGACATGTTGACTGAGGATCCAGGAGGCTGATGCAGGGCCGGTGGTAAGTATAGCGGAGTGTGTGTGTGTGTGTGCGGACAAAGTGAGGGAAGTGCGGACAAAGTGAGGGAAGTGACTACATACACACATACATACACATACTGTACATTGCATATGGAGGGGTGAGGACAGGGGAGGCTGGAGGGGTGAGGAGAAGTGAGGACAGGGGAGGCTGGAGGGGTGAGGATAGGGGAGGCTGGAGGGGTGAGGAGGGCAGAGGACAGGGGAGGCTGGAGGGCAAAGGAGAGGGGAGGCTGGAGGGCAGAGGAGAGGGGAGGCTGGAGGGCAGAGGAGAGGGGAGGCTGGAGGGCAGAGGACAGGGGAGGCTGGAGGGCAGAGGACAGGGGAGGGCAGAGGACAGGGGAGGGCAGAGGACAGGGGAGGGCGGAGGGCAGAGCGGAGGCTGGAGGGCGGAGGCTGGAGGGGAGAGCGGAGCCTGGAGGGGAATGCGGAGGCTGGAGGGGGAACGAGGCTGGAGGGGAGAGGATGGAGGGGAGAGCGGAGGGGAGAGCGGAGGCTCGAGGGGAGAGGCTGGAGGGGAGGGCGGTGGCTGGAGGGGAGAGCGGAGGTGGGAGGGGAGAGACTGGAGGGGAGAGCAGAGGCTGTAGGGGAGAGGGAGGCGGGAGGGGAGAGGCTGGAGGGGAGAGCGGAGGCTGGAGGACAGAGGCTGGAGGGGAGAGCGGAGGCTGGAGGGGAGAGCGGTGGCTTGAGGGGAGAGCGGAGGCTGGAGGGCGGAGGCTGGAGGGGAGAGCGGAGGCGGGAGGGGAGAGGCTGGAGGGGAGAGCTGCATGGCAACCTGTTGGTAGGACCATATGGAGTTGGAAAGACTCAAGTGGTAACGATAAGAGACAACCCGGTGAGACCTTTCTAATTTGGGAAGTGTGGGTTTTCTGTGCTCTTGTTACATATATCTCTTTCACCTGAGGACCACAAGAGATAGTGGGACCTTGATCAAGGTAGTGAGAGATATAGGGGTGTACTTCTGGCACTAATAATAAAAAATGGTGCGAGGTTAGTAACCCCAGACGCTATGACCCTGTGATTATACAGGGATAGTTTTATATCACTGACACTGGTGACAGTCACAGTGCTAACCTGCACTATTGTAGCTTTTATTTTGACTCTAGTCATTTTACTAGATGACAAATAAAGGTTAAGTTTTAACCCCTTCAACCTTTCACCTTTTAATCACACTGTAACACAATGTGGACAGTGTTTAGGGTCTATGGAAAGCGCTGTGGAGTCAATAGCACTATAAATGTTGTCAATATTTTTCATAACAATAAATATTTTCCTTTTACTATTTTCTCAGTGATGTGTTTAAACTAGTTAGGCCCTATAATATGGTGCTATTTTGAAGTTACGATCTTGTCATCGTGTACTTTTTTATCTTCACTCCCTCCCTTTTAGATGAGCTCACACTCTGAGCTGGCATCAATCCCCACACGTCAGCTGATGTGATCATCTGACATGTGAAGCTAACAGCATCGATCGCATCATTGTTTTAACTTTTTAGCTTTTGTGTTTAATCAGTGACAATTCGAGTTTTACAGCCAGCAGACGGTAGTCTGAAATATCCAATTTTTCAGCTCTATGTAACCAAATATTTTATTACTATGACATCATAGTGGGGTATTACATCACAATAGAGTATTAAGGAATACCAATGGGATATTATGAAGTTACAGTGGAGTACTATGACATCATGGTTTGGTATTGTATCACAATGGGGTATTATGACATCATAGTGGGGTGTATTCACATCATAGTGAGGTATTATGACATCGTGTTGTGGTATTATGATATCGCAATGGGGTATTACATCACAATGGGGTATTATGACATCAAAATGTGGTATTGTGACCTCATAGTGGAATACCACATCAAAGTGGGGCATTATATCACAGTGAGGTATAACATTACCATGGGTACTATGACATCACAATTGGGTATTATTACAGTGAAGTGGGGTATTTTGACAATATAGGGAGTTGTTATGATGCCACAGCGGGGTGTTCTGAAATCACAATGTGATATTATGACATGATATTTGGATATGATAGCAAAGTGGGGTATTATGAAATGTCCACTTGTCCCTTCCATGACCTCTGACAAGTTGTTACTTTAGTTGTAAGACTGTGGTGGAGGGGATGGTGTAGTTTTACTGTTGGTTTATGTTGATATCATATTCGTGTGGATAAAAGCACATCTTTTTGGAGCAATTCTGTTAGAAATAGCCATAGGCACCCAGACAGCCAGCCCTCTTGCTGTGTTTTTTTAAAAAAAAACAAAACGTGAGGGCTGGTTAGAGATCTGTGGGAACCTCAATAGTCGGCCCTTATGGTCTGTGTTATTTAAATTAAAAAAAAAAACCTTGAGGGCTGGCTAGAGAAAGCAATGGGCACCTCAATAGATGGCTTTCACGTTCATTGAACTATTCCCAATATGAATTCTGGCTACAGGTAGTCCTGGACAACCTGTAGCAAGCCCTCATTCTTGTGTAACACATTAGAAAAAGAAAAGCGCCATCTGGTGATTTTACAATCCTAAAAAATTAAAATGTTGGGCAACAGTGCCACCCGGTGGATTTTCCACAGAACATACATTTTCTACAGATTACTCCATGAAGGCTGGTTATTGCGCCAAAAAATAAGTACGATAGCCAGAACTCGTGTTACTTTTTTTGCATTTTTATTGCGTAGACCCCCTCAGGAGCGATATTTCAGGCCGCAGAGCGTGCGGTTTTGAGCAGAAACCTTTCCTGTCTAATGGAAAAAAAATTGCTCCTCCCACTGCGGGTGTAACTGTGGCACCCCTGGGGTTAATGGGCCACAGTAACATCACAAGGGTTAACTCCCCGCACAGCACTGGACACTGCACTAGCACCTCTAGGCCAGAAGGGGGAGCTCAAGCAGCTCCCTGATATATTCTGGTCTGAGGAGGAAGTAGTTGGTTGACAGTTCAGTTGAGTGCAGGGAGCACTAGGAGGAGGACATGTAAATGGGAGCAATGCTGAGCTCCAGACAGGGAATACTGACTACTTTCAGGCCTAAAGCCAGGGTCTGAGGAGAGGAGTACAAGAAACAGAGGAACATATCTGGGAGACTGAGTTACCTCATAACTTGACCCAGAGAAGCGCAGAAGCCGGATACCGGATCCGAATCTGTGACTGAAAAAGCAGCACAGAAAACACTGGGATAGTGGAGGTTACATACCTACACCGTACCTCAGCGAAGCAACATGGCGGGGTCAGAAGCACACGGAAAGACTCAAGTTGCCTAGCAAAGGGAGTATCTGTGAGGAGAAACAGGGCCAGCAGCTCAGCTAAAGCAGAAGCAGGGTCACACACAAGACTCAGGAATAGGAATCTGAGGACCCGGACAGGGTGGGAGCAACCCGGCTCCAGTACAGACTCCGTGGACAGTACTCTGCTACAAAATCTGTAGTAAAGCCTTGGAAAACTTCAAAACCGTGAGTGTGTGTGTGATCCGTGTGCTCAAACCCTGCGTGCCCTCGCAATCTACCATCATCTCTACTACTACCCCTATTTTACAACATCCATAGCCTCAATCATAGACTATAACTATCACTGCCCCGGGGAACCAAGCTCTACCCGCGGAGAGCCGTTACATCTCCAGCTGCCAAACATCATCCCCGGAGGTTCTGCAGCAGCGGTGGTCCCCTCACTGACCACAAACCGTGGGTGGCGTCACGACAAACTCCCCTGTAAATATAACCCCATGACCCCCCCATTTACTTGCGGAACCCGGGACATGATCCAGACAAAGACCACCATGATATCCCCAGCAGTACCCCAGTCCGGTGGACTCCACGTAAGCGTCTCTAAATACCAAGTAACACATTTCCCCCTTCAGTCCCTATATATTACTATAGGACAGAAGGTGATGCTTACAGGAGTTTCTCTAAGTGAACATCGATGCCATGACTGGGGAACTGGAGCCTTGCTCATTTTTGTCTTTCAAGCTTGAAAAATGGCATGAGCTCGCCACTCACGTCTTGGAGATCCTGTCGTGCCCCGCAGCCAGCGTTCTCTCTGAACGTGTCTTCACAGCGCTGCTGGTGGTGTGCTGACGGATAAGCGCACGCGTTTGTCCAGCCAGAATGTGGACAGACTAACGTTCATCAAGATGAACAAGTCATGGATCCGCAAGGACTTTTTTACCCCTCTGTCATCATGGGTAGACTAAAGGCTTGTAGATTTTTGATTGCGCTTCATGACGGTAACCATTTGAAGTTTGCAACTGTGGGGCAATTGATGCCACTTAAAGGGAACCAACCACCCCCAATGACCCCCCCGGACTATTAATATCAGTGCCTACACACAGCACATACATGTGCTGCACTGATTTTGGCTAAAAAAACTGTTTTTTAAAACTAAAGATAATGATTTTTAAAGTTTAAACCGGAGCGACGGATGGGCGGTACTTATCTGGTGCAAACGACGATATCTGATGTCACTCATCTTCCCTGTCTCCCCTCGCAGCAGTTATGGCCACCCCTTTGTGCAGCGTCACAGCCCTGTGCACGGGCTCGCATGCCCGTGCACACGTCATCATCTACAGCCGGGAAGCGAGCGCGCGCTCTGTCTTCCTGCGCTCGGCTATGGAAGACAGAGCGCGCGCTCGCTTCCCGGCTGTAGATGATGACGTGTGCACGGGCATGCGAGCCCGTGCACAGGGCTGTGACGCTGCACAAAGGGGTGGCCATAACTGCTGCGAGGGGAGACAGGGAAGATGAGTGACATCAGATATCGTCGTTTGCACCAGATAAGTACCGCCCATCCGTCGCTCCGGTTTAAACTTTAAAAATCATTATCTTTAGTTTTAAAAAACAGTTTTTTTAGCCAAAATCAGTGCAGCACATGTATGTGCTGTGTGTAGGCACTGATATTAATAGTCCGGGGGGGTCATTGGGGGTGGTTGGTTCCCTTTAAGTAGTGTCTGTGCCCAAATTTTTGGAAAAAATGTAGACTCTTGTTTAAGTCCCCTAAATGTGTTTGACAAGAATTTAGGAGGGCATGCCATGCCTATATCTGTGTCTCCTCCTCCTTTTACTCATCCAGCTCTTTTCTTTTCTCATTTTTACATGTAATTGTCACTTTTCCATATGTTTGTTGTGTCTTCTGAGTAGTTTGTCACGTTTTGGGCACCTTTTTAGAAGGTGTTTTCTATTTGTTTTCTATGTGTTTGTATGTGTTTGTGTTTGCCTGCCATTGTTTTCAATGGTGTTTTACGGTGTTCGATAAACATTCGACAAACACCCCCCAATTCGACGAATCGAATTCGAACACTAGGGTGGTGGCTCATCTCTATTTGTAATAAATTCAGTGTAAAGGTTACTTGTTGGTTTCCTCCGATATATTTTGCCTGATGGATATACTTTTTGATTTATCAAATGCAAAATAGGTGCAAATCAAATTTCTGTATCAGATAGCCAAGATGATTGACTATAAAATGCTTTTTGTGATTCAGTCTTTTGGTGGTATGAACACTGTCCTACAGACGTATTCACTGTGTGCAAGGCTCATTTGTTTTTCTATGAAATGAAGGTAGTCTCACTCTCAAAGCTGTAATGGATGGTAACATGGAGCCTGAAAGTCAAAAGATCAAAGCATTGTTACCCTTTTGCTCACCAGTATAGCAGCCCACAGCTGTCTGCTTTACCTTTGCTGGTTATCAAATATAGGGGAGAACACACATTTGTTTTATTATTAATTTAACAGGTTAAACCAAGTAAAAATCCCTTAGTGCCATATCAAAGGTACTAGGGGGTTGTGACATTATATAGCTGATAGATTCTATCTATTTTTTTTCTATGTAATGTAACTGTTAGGGATGGGCGAGTATACTCGCTACTATTCGGAACTCGCCGAATAGTAGCGGTATTCGTGTACTCGCTACTCGCCGACTAAATTAGGATTACTCGGGAGTAGCAGGTACCGAGTACTTTTGCAGTGTATCAATAGATACACTGCAAAAGTCCTGTAAAAGAGAGAAGAAGTGGTTACAAAATAAAAAAATCGGATACTCACCTTAACCGACGGCTGTACTGGGACCGGCCGATGCACGTCTATTCATGGAAAAGGACCTTTCACTCTCTCAGCCAATCAGATGCCGCCACGTCACAATCACGTGATCGCTAGCAGCCACCTGATTGGCCAGATGGAAAGGTCCTCTCAGGTACACCGAGGACCTTTCCATCTGGCCAATCAGGTGGCCGCTAGCGATTACGTCATTGTGACGTGGTGGCATCTGATTGGCCAGATCTCTCCCAGCCATCTGATTGCCTGAGAGAGTGAAAGGTCCTTTTCCATGAATAGATGTGCATCGGCCGGTCCCGGTACAGCCGTCGGTTAAGGTGAGTATTCGATTTTTTTATTTTTTTAACCACTTTTTCTCTCTTTTACAGGACTTTTGCAGTGTATCTATTGATACACTGCAAAAGTATTCGGAATCGCTATACTCGCAACGAGTAGCGAGTACCGCTACCTACTCGTTGTGGGTATAGCGATTCCGAATAGTAAGGTATTCGCCCATCCCTAGTAACTGTCATTTATGTGTAGCTTTGTCTATTTTTTTCTTGGAGGTGAGTGCATAAAAAGTGATGACTACGCTCATGGTCCATGTGTCATATAATCTATTCTCGCACCCATCAATTTGCATTGGCGAGTCTCTTCTGAGATATGTGGCCACTCACAGCATGTTGTGATTTTTTTTTTTTTCCCACATAATAAATTCAGCTGAGGAGAAACTCATAGATTTGCTCTGGCTCTATCACCAACCTTGGTCAGAATGCAGTGATGTTTAAATGCAAATGTGAGCAAACCCTTAGTCAAATTTTACTGTTCTTTCTCTTGTTTAAAATTGGCATGCATAGTATAATCCCACGTGTGCTGTTTCTAAATGTAAAACTCTTTACAAGCATTTTAATGACCTGATTACAAGTGCTTATTATTTAATTTCTAACTTGTGGTCTCAGCACAGCACACTGTGGAATGGCAATGGCATAGAATTTTCAACAGACCTAGTGATCATTCATCCTTATGTTGTCATGATTTTGTATTCCCATGACTAAACTGAGGATGATATTGCACTAAAATGTAAGTACTTCAGCATGTTGAGTTTCTGCACTTTTGGTACAGCGTCTAATTTCCACCCTCTTGATTGTGAAGCAGAAATATTCTACTTTTATAAGGAGCAAGGAAACATTACCCCTGTTAAGTGCAATCATTTGTTCTTTATAGTAACATAGTAACATAGTAACATAGTTTTTAAGGTTGAAGGAAGACTTTAAGTCCATCTAGTTCAACCCATAGCCTAACATGTTGATCCAGAGGAAGGCAAAAAAAAACCCATGTGGCAACACTAATCTCCACATTGGGGGAAAAAATTCCTTCCTGACTCCAGATACGGCAATCAGACTAATTCCCTGGATCAACGCCTTATCAAAGAATCTAGTATATATAACTGGTAATATTATAGTTTTCAAGAAAGGCATCCAGGCCCTTCTTAAATGTTAGTAGTGACTCACTCATTACAACATCATGTGGCAGAGAGTTCCATAGTCTCACTGCTCTTACAGTAAAGAATCCGCGTCTGTGATTATGATTAAACCTTCTTCCCTCCAGACGTAGAGGATGCCCCCTTGTCCCAGTCTCAGGCCTAAGAGTAAAGAGATCATTAGAAAGGTCTCTGTACTGCCCCCTCATATATTTATACATTATTATAAGATCACCCCTAAGCCTTCGTTTTTCCAAGCTAAATAACCCCAAGTTTAATAACCTGTCTTGGTATTGCAGACCCCTTAGTCCTCTAATAACTTTTGTCGCTCTTCTCTGGACCCGCTCTAGTTCAGCTATGTCTTTCTTATACACCGGAGACCAGAATTGTACACAGTATTCTAAGTGTGGTCGCACTAGTGACTTGTATAGAGGTAAAATTATGTTCTCCTCATGAGCATCTATGCCTCTTTTAATACATCCCATTATTTTATTTGCCTTTGCAGCAGCTGCCTGACACTGGCCACTAAATGTGAGTTTGTCATCTACCCATACACCCAGGTCTTTTTCAGTGACAGTTTTGCCCAGTGTTTTACAATTAAGCACATAATTATACCTTTTGTTTCCTCTGCCCAAGTGCATAACTTTACATTTATCCCCATTAAAGCGCATTTGCCATTTAGCAGCCCAAGCTTCTAGTTTACATAAATCCTCCTGTAATATAAAATTGTCCTCCTCTGTATTGATTACCCTGCAGAGTTTAGTGTCATCTGCAAATATTGAGATTCTACTCTGTATGCCCCCTACAAGGTCATTAATAAATATATTAAATAGAAGCGGGCCCAACACTGACCCCTGTGGTACCCCACTGTTAACTGTGACCCATTCTGAGTGTGTTCCATTAATAACCACCCTTTGTTTCCTATCACTAAGCCAGTTCTTAACCCACTTACACATATTTTCCCCTATCCCCATTGCCCTCATTTTATGTATCAACCTTTTGTGTGGCACCGTATCAAAAGCTTTTGAAAAGTCCATATACACCACATCCACTGCATTTCCTTGGTCCAGTCCAGAACTTACTTCTTCATAGAAGCTTATTAGATTAGTTTGACAGGAACGGTCCCTCGTAAAACCATGTTGATAATGGGTCATGAGGTTATTTTTCTTCAGATACTCCAGTATAGCATCTCTTAGAAAACCCTCTAGGATTTTACCCACAGTAGAGGTTAAGCTTACTGGCCTATAATTTCCAAGTTCAGTTTTTGTCCCCTTTTTGAATATTGGCACCACATTTGCTATACGCCAGTCCTGTGGTACAGACCCTGTTATTATGGAATCTTTAAATATTAAAAATAATGGTCTATCTATGACAGTACTTAATTCCTGCAGCACTCTGGGGTGTATCCCATCTGGGCCCGGGGATTTGTCAATTTTAGTGATTTTTAGACGATGCCGTACTTCCTCTTGGGTTAAGCAGGTGACGTTTAATTGAGAATTTTTGTTATCACTGATCATATTGTCTGTCATGGGATTTTCTTGTGTAAATACCGTTGAAAAAAAGTCATTTAGCATATTTGCTTTTTCCTCATCCTCATCCACCATTTCACCCAGACTATTTTTAAAGGGGCCAACACCATCATTTTTTAGTTTCTTACTATTTATGTAGTTAAAAAATATTTTGGGATTCTTTTTACTTTCTCTGGCAATGAGTCTCTCTGTCTCAATCTTTGCTGCCTTGATTTGCTTTTTACAAATGTTATTTAATTTTCTGTATTTATTTAATGCTTCATCACTACCTACTTGCTTTAATTCCCTAAATGCTTTCTTTTTGTCACATATTGCACTTCTTACCGCTTTATTTAGCCATAGTGGTTTCCTCCTATTTCTAGCATGCTTATTCCCATAGGGTATATATTGTGCACAGGTCCTATTCAGGATGCTAATAAACATCTCCCATTTGTGTTGTGTACTTTTATGTCTCAGGACATCGTCCCAGTTTATTGCACTAAGATCATCTCTCAACCGTTGGAAATTTGCCTTCCTGAAGTTTAGTGACCTTGTGGCCCCTCTACTACACGTCTTAGTAAAGGATACTTGAAAGCTTATTAAGTTATGATCACTATTACCCAAGTGACCTCCAACCCGTATATTTGATATGCGGTCTGGCCTGTTGGTTAATATTAGGTCCAGCAGTGCCCCCCTTCTTGTTGGGTCCTGAACCAGTTGTGAAAGGTAATTGTCTCTTATAGTTTTCAAAAACTTATTACCTTTGCTGGAACTGCAGGTTTCTGATCCCCAATGTATTTCAGGGTAGTTGAAGTCCCCCATAATAATGACTTCTCCCTGAGTCGCTGCTTCATCTATTTGCTTTATGAGGATATTCTCCTCCACTTCCATTATTGTTGGGGACTTATAACAAACCCCTATCAGTAATTTATTATTTTTTCCCCCTCCCCTTATCTTCACCCACAGAGACTCTACATTTCCATTAGATTCACCTATATTATCACGCAGGATGGGTTTTAAGGATGATTTTACGTATAAACATACACCTCCTCCTCGCCTATTTGTACGGTCATTTCTGAACAGACAATAGCCCTGTAAATTAACAGCCCAGTCATGGCTCTCGTCCAGCCAAGTCTCCGAAATTCCCACCATGTCATAATTATTTTCCAACAAAATCAATTCTAATTCCTCCATTTTGTTGGTGAGGCTTCTGGCATTAGTGAACATGCACTTTATGCATCTCTCTTTACTTCTATTCCTTCCTACTAGATTGACTGTTCTAACCCCACCCCCCATGCCACCCCCAATTTTATTACTTGTGCCCAGGTTACTGTTTACACTATCTTCCCCTCCTATACAATGAATACCCTCCCCCCCAATCCCTAGTTTAAACACTCCTCCAACCTTCTAGCCATTTTCTCCCCCCAGCACAGCTGCACCCTCCCCATTGAGGTGCAGCCCGTCCCTAGCATAGAACCTGTAGCCAACAGAGAAGTCGGCCCAGTTCTCCAGGAACCCAAACCCCTCCTTCCTACACCAATTCCTGAGCCACTTATTTATCTCCCTAATCTCCCGTTGCCTCTCTGGTGTGGCACGTGGTACAGGCAGTATTTCAGAGAATACTACCTTGGAGGTCCTTGCCTTAAGCTTGCAGCCTAATTCCCTGAAATCATCTTTAAGGACCTTCCACCTACTTCTAACTTTGTCATTTGTGCCAATGTGCACTATGACCGCTGGGTCCTCACCAGCCCCTCCCAGTAATCTGTCAACCCGATCAGCGATGTGCCGGACTCGAGCGCCAGGTAGGCAGCACACTGTTCGACGATCCCTGTCTTTGTGACAGATTGCCCTATCTATTCCCCTAATAATTGAGTCCCCCACTACCAGCACCTGTCTGGCCTGCCCTACTCTCCTGTTTTCCCCCTTACTGGAGCAGACACTCCTCTGGCTTTCAGAGGTCATGCCCTGCTGCAGCAGTGCTATCCCTGAACTCACACCCCCCTCATCTGCCAACATAGCAAATTTATGGTCTGGTTTGTTTTAAAGAACAATTATGGTATTTAGTCATTAGACTACATTCACAATGTACAGTTTTTGGTAAGTTTTTCACATTTGTTTTTGTAATCCAAAACCATGTGTAGATGAAAAATACACATGTGATGACGTCTTTCTATTATACTTTCCCCTGAGTTGCCATCTGGAGACCACAGTACCCCGGCTGGGTTGGCACTGAACTAAGCTACAGTAAAGAGACTGGTAAGAACTGAAACCCCTGTCTGTCCACTCCTTTAGCACATTCCTGCATTTATCACAACCACCATCATCCACCAATTACAACACTCCAGGGGCCCGCTCCGTCTGTTCTGTGGGGGGTGTTCCATCAAAGCTGCCACAACGTCTATTCCCTGGGGACCTATACAAGCAGCACTGTCATCCCTGACCAAACGCCACAGATGGGATCACAAAAAACCTTATGAACATTCCTTCCCCTGTAAATACCCCTTTTCCATTAACAGTCAGGGCCATGGCTTCTGGGGTTGCCACCGTGACTACTGCACAAACTGATATCCCAGAGTTACATTTAAAATACAGTAAGAGGCACTTAACTGTGACATAAATTTGACTAGAGAAAAAATGAGATACTTAGCCTTATGGAAATGGCCAAATCAATAATCCACCCAGTTGCCACGTTGAGGCGCATCTCTTAACTGGGTCCTAACACTATACACTGCCTATGTCTTGCTGTGCTTTTGCTTCTCTACTGGCAGCTTATACAAAAGAAAACTAAAGATTGTAGTGTTACTGTATGGACAAGGACAGGTGCTTTCAATGTATTTAATGTGTACCTTGTGAAAAGAAGTTAACCCCTTGGGCATGTTAGAGACAGATACCAGAGAGCAATAGCTTATGCCTGACAACTGTAATGGGGACGGTACCATCATAAAGGGTAGTAAACCCATGTTACAATATATAAGTAAATATGCGGCACTCAATCCTGTCAGTGAAGGTGCCATCAAAACACGATGGCACCTTCACTGACAGAATTGAGTGCCACATATTTAATTATATACTGATACCCCAGAGTGTCCGAGTACACTGGCCCTTGCAGCCGATGCACCAGCAATGCAGAAAAAGGGGCACAAATTGGTATGGACTGATATCCTTTAGTCTTGTAATAAGGTTATTGCACTCTTGCCTTTTAAATCAGGTAAGATGAAAGAATGGACTAATACAGTGCTAATACAGGATTGCTCCTCAACTATTGCACTGTTGTCCTATTACATTTATGAACACTAGCTAATATGTAGAATTATTAAACTGGTGCTCTATTACTGAGATGAAATTAAATGTTCATTGGCAGTTCTGTTAAAGGGTACCAGGTAGGGGCTTTACATATAGCTGACTGATCCATCTTAAATACCAATATTTTCAAAACTAAGCCTTATGGCCACTTTACACATACCAACTTATCTGTCCAACTTCTGAACAACTGACTGGTTGCAGTGAAATCATGGACACATTGCTCCATTTTGTGGCTGTGTACAAATGATACAATGTGTCCATGATTTCACTGCAACCAGTAAGTTGTTCAGAAGTTGGACAGATAAGTTGGTGTGTGTAAAGTGGCCCTTAGTCCTCCATGGGTAAACTTACCTTGATAGGTTATATTGCACTTCCATTACTAATGCTAGTTCCAACTGATGGAGGTAACCTTAAACTGAAATACAGCCTGCCACAATATATTATCATAGGGTATAGCAAAGAAACCCGGTCACTAATACATTTGAGGGGCACTGCTCATGGTGGATCCAGAATCTTTAGGAGGGGAACACATGGCATTATCCATAAAGCTAGCGTTCTCTCCTCCCCTCTCTATTGGTGAGTGGCTAATCGCCGGGAACGTTGTTTCTAGCCAATTGTGCCCGTTAGTACTTGATGGTCAGTGTGGCCAGTCAGCTGATTGTCACTGGGGGATGATGTATTGTAGTATATTTGTAAATAATAGGTGGCTGGAGGTGTTAAGAGTGCAGGCAACGGAAAATCTTGTCTGACCCCGGCATATTTCTTACCTGCCTGCTGCTGAACACTGTGTGACGTTGAGCCCTGGCTGTATGATATATTCAGTAGAGGGCACCACGATAAATATGGAGGGGATCAAATGATATACACACCTGTTAACAGACCAAGTAAATATCAGTAAGGGCCACGTCACACACACAGATAATTGTGCAGATATTGTTCGCAGATCTCTGGTTGCAGTGAAATCATGGACACATTGTTCCATTTTGTGGCTGTATACAAATGGTACAATGTGTCCATGATTTCACTGCAACCAGAGATCTGCAAACAATATCTGCACAAATATCTGTGTGTGTGATGTGGCCCTAAGTAGCATACAATATTAAAAAGATATTTAAAACCCCATGTAAAGCAGTCCATATGTATTGAACGTAAGCATACTAACATAGTGCTAGTGTGACGCCCCACATGAGCAGGCGTCACAGAGGGGTACTACACCCGTAAAAGAGGTGTAAATGCTCCAGCTGCAGGTGGACCCTAGGATGGTGGGTGGGACCCATTCCCAGCACTCCCACATGAGTTGAGCGGTGGGAGGTTACCCGGGAGGGGATATAATCACCTCAAGGGGAATCAAGGTGGTCTTTTGTCTTCGGTCTGGACCCCTGGTCTTTGGGTTAGATGGAGGAGGAGGAGGAGAGGAATTAGGAAGATTGAGCTAAGTGGAACGAGGTGGAAGGTCAAACCGGGGTGGTTTCAAGCCAAACCGGAGGGAATAAGGAGAGACCTTGAGGAGGTCCGGTAAGAGGGTGCCCGACGAGAGACGTCTGGGCCCTAGAGAGAAAGGGAGATCCTCAGAGTGGAGAGACCATACTCCAAGGGATACTCCAGTCCACCACGGGAACGCCGGGCCCGAGGATTCGGCTACAGTTCAGCTTGGCAATCGGCAACCGGCTGCTGTGTCTTGTTAATCAGCCGCAGCACCCTGCCAGTGGAGCAGTCTGCCTGCTCCTTCACCACGAGGGAGAGGACCCCCGGTACTACCTATATGGAGCTACTGGGTATAGGCCCATCCTAGACGGGGAAGAACGGACACGGGTTAGTTAATGAAGGTACACCAAGGGTTCCACCATACCACCTGGGATCCACTTGCAGCCACCCGTTAAGCTACCTGTTCTTGTAACATCTAAATACTGAACTGTAACTCACGCTGCTACGAGTTGACTGTAAAGTACCCGGGAGAAAGTGAATTCTGCCTCTGTGAGTGTTTTCCTAAAAACAACCTGTTCCATTTGCAGGAACGCTGTCCTGGAGGAACAGCCCTACCTGTAGGGGGCTTTACCATCTAAGCCGCACTTCCATCCACCTCCGGTGGACTGTGGCGGCGCTGGTGACCCATCACCGGAAACTACAGGTGGCGTCACAGGAACTGTATATAGAATCCCCTGTACATGTAATCCGTTTTTGAAGTGTCACCCAGGCCACGGGATCAGGCGTGGCCACCACTCCCCGTGACACAGCAGTGTTAACCCCTTGGAGCCTGATTCCCAAGTACCCCAGGGCCTGGGGCTCGACACTAGGTATAGGAATGAGCATTAGTTTAGAATTTATTTTTTTTTATAAATACAAAGTGCATACCTACAGATATATGAACCATACCATATATAGTACCTTATAAACAGAATTGCCAAATGTGGTACAAACACAGAAAATGTTATTCTGTTAAAATACAACAAGCACATCAGACATTGGAAGACTGCGATGGAACGTGTATTCCGAGATAGGAGAATCTTCTCCAGTATGGTGATTTTCTGCTGGTCCTGTTTTGATTGGTCAATGAGTCCTAGAGCTGGAGCTTGGGGTCAGGAAAAATAGGGAAAGAAAAATGTAACCAATTTGAAACATAAAGACAATTCCCTGATGTAATAAAGTTTATCTTTATAAACCACCCCTTATTTTTATTTTATTTTTTACGAGGTCTAGAGGCATGCGAGTATAGTAACTAACTGTGCTTAGTTATAACAAAATAGAATGATTATTTTGCACATAAAATATTTCACATCATATATTCAACACTACAGATATGCAATACAAATTAACTAAATTATTACCCAAGTCATGCTTAGTATTTTTATTTGCAATTCATTCAAGAGCCTTTTGATAAATTACATTTTTGTTTTTTCCTTCTGGTGTAAAGATAAAGAGATTCTTGGTAGTTCCAACTTTTGAACAGACCACGTAGAGGGGCGGAGCTATACATACATACATACACACATGCTGCCATGAAGGGGGCGGGGTTATAAAGGAGGCATAGCTATGAAAGGGGTGGGGCTATGTGTATGGGTTAAGGCTTTAAAGGAGGCAGCACTCTGAAGGGCGTGGCTATGTTTAGGAGTGGAGCTATGAGGGGAATCCCTGGAGGAGTGGAGCTATGATACATACACACACATACATAGACTCAGCTTTATATATTAGATTGTGATTTTTATTTCTTATAGTAACCCGTGAAGAGAAGCTCTTGAATCCCTGAGGTGCTAAATTCTGTGGGTTGAAAATCCTGCTGGATTCTCTTGTCAATAATTCATTAACTATGTGTCCATCTCTGAGTCTTGTTGGGACTTTATCCAACGCCATGATGCGTACACACCTATGTGACCCATTATTGTGCTCCAGAAAGTGTGTTGCTACTGATGTGATGCCTTGGTCTCCTTGCAGGTTCTTCCAATGTCTGAGAAGTGCTGTTGTATTTTTCAATGGAGTTCTTGCGTTGTTTGTCCTACATAAAGTTCAGACTTCATTTATGTATTCCTGTTGACAGCTGCATATCCAGTCTGGGGTCTTAGTAGGTATTAGTCACTTTTTGGTTCTGGGCTTGTAATCAGGGTTTTGTCTTCTTCTCTCTATTTAGCCTTATTTTCAGACCTGACACTCCTACTTCATCAGTCTTTTCCCATAGTTGTGGAGTTATATTTTCAGTGTTTATACATATATATAGATATTGCCAAATATGGTACAGACTGCTTTACATGGGGCCTTAAATATCTGTTTAATATTGAATGCGACTTATTAGAACTAGAGATGAGTGAAAACTTTACTGTTTGGGTTCGGTTCGCCAAATACTTGGGTGTTCACCGAATTGTTTAATGAATTGTCCATTGAATCCCCCCGAAACGCCATTGAGATCAATGGCAGGCAACATGAAACACAAAGATAGCACTTTCAAAGATGTCCACAAGCTGCCTAGCTGCTCATATCAGTGACACAAGAAAAAGTGACAACAAACTACCTAGAGTAAAAATAGTCTCGGGCGTAGCATGGGTGCATGAGACACAGTCTGTGCCAGCCTGCACATGTGGTGCCCCTGCAACCAGGGCGGCCACAGGGTGAACTGCAGCCAGGCGAGGAAGACAGTTGACCGTAGGAACACCCGCACACCGACGCACACTGACCCTATGCCTAGGACTCTAGGTTAGGCAAGGGGTAGCAGGGGTTAAGAGCAGTGTGGGAAGAGAGGAGTAGCTGAATAAGTGGGTGGAGAGACCACAGATAAAACACAGAGACACTCAGTTTTTCGTGCCAATGGGGTAAAAATTTTCTCTAGGTATTTATTTATAATGAATAATGAATACCGATTATAAAAGGGAAATATACCACCAACTTGAGGACACGGAAACATACAGTAGAATTAATACTGACCCCCTTTTTTCCATTCAGGATAAGATTAATAACATACTGACCAGATACTATAATAACAACATAATAGATAAAAAGACCAAGGAATACCTGACAAAGAACAACCCTATAACGCCAGTATTGTACACACTACCCAAAATCCACAAAAACCTGACAAATCCACCAGGGAGACCTATTGTGGCATCAACTGACTCGGTATTATCACCCCTATCCAAATACCTAGAGAAAATTCTTACCCCACTGGCACGAAAAACACGGTCTTTTATCTTAGATACGGGGGATTTCCTCAAACACATTAAGACATTGGGTCCGATCCCACAAGACAGTATCCTGGTCACCTTAGATGTGAACAGTCTATATACATCTATTGATCACACTAAAGGAATATACGCCATCAGGAATACTCTTCAAAACACCGACCTACCACGTACCTCTTCTGACTTCTGCCTAGAACTATTGGAGTTAGTTCTGAGGGAGAATTACTTCCTCTTTGGCGACGATTACTATGTCCAGAGACGGAGGACCGCAATGGGGTCGAACCTAGCCCCAGCTTATGCAAATCTCTATATGGACAAATTCTAGAGCCGGCACATCTACCCCAATAATCTATTCCAGAACAATTCACTTTACTGGCTAAGGTATATTGACGACATATTCTGCATTTGGAGAGGGGACATGACATTCCTCAATGACTTCTTCCAATACCTCAATTCCATCAGACAGGAACTACAGTTCACGATGGAATGGAACAAAGAGAAAATTCAATTCCTAGACACCAACATCTTTGTGAAATCCGACCACTCACTAGGCTCTGACATTTTCTCAAACCGACTGACAGAAACGGACTCCTCCTATACGATAGTTGCCATCCCCTCTCCACCAAAAATAGCTTACCTCGATCGCAATTAACCAGGGTGGCACGGATTGTATCGAAGGCGGACACTCTCCCGCTTAGACTACACGAAATGGGTCGGAAATTCACAGAAAGACATTATCCTCCAAAACTCATAGCGGAGGAAACAGAACGCGTACTTAACCCCCCAGAAGCACCCGTGGATGTGGTCAGATGGGAGAGGGTCCCCTTCGTGCATGAACACCATCCTACTATGCCTAAAGTGTATAACATTATCAAGAAACACTGGCCACTCTTACAGCGAGCATATCCCACAATTAAGGCGTTTGAATTACCTCCTATAATGTGCAAAAGAAGACCGCCTAATGTCAAAGATAAGGTAGTTAGAGCGGATATCGGTAGCACCACAAGGGTACCAAAACAAAGTTTCTTGAATACACAAAGAAAGGGAACTTTCCCATGTCTCAATTGCCCAGCCTGTTCAAATGTTATCAAGGGTGAGCACTTTACCCACCCCTAGACAGGGAAATCATACACAGTAAAAGGTTTCTATACATGTGAGACAAACTTTGTGGTCTACCTGCTGAAATGTCCTTGTCCTATACGTAGGGGAGACCACACAACATGTAAAAGATCGTATTACACACCACAAATCTACCATACGATGTGAAAAAACGTGGTTGCCAGTTCCTAAACACTTTGTGAAAGCAAAACATTCAGTTTCCCAATTACGCTTTCAGGTCATAGAACAGGTCAATACATCCAGACGAGGGGGAGACCGTATCAGACTGTTAAAAGATAGTGTTTGTAGGGTATATATCCAGAAACTTTCTCTGAGTCCAAGGGGCCTCAATAGGGAGACTGACTGGTTCGTCTGATCCTTCTCTCCATTAACCTTCCTCTATTTCTCACCCCAGATATACTATGGAACGTGATCTCTTCATCCAATATTTCACCTCTTATATCGTGGCACACCAGTTTTGGTAAGAGCACCCCCCATAGTGTCGCATAGATTCCCTATGTCTTTTGTCCCCCTTAGAACTTTGTTATTGTGGTAGTGAATGTGAGATTGGGACCCTCTGTGTTCTTTTCCCCTTTTTTGATTTCCTCCTATACAGGTGCTCATCAACGGAAGGAGGCTATATCAACTCCCCATCTGGGGATGAAGAAGATCGGATATACCACGGAAACATTACAATATGACATCTATCTAAAACTTGAAATATATATCTGGATATACCTATAACATAATATGATGACAACCACTTTCCTGTCTTCCTAAATATATTTCCCTCCTTCTATGCACTATACCTAATTCTCCCAGCCTTGGAGGACACTATCAGGACATTCCACACATAACCACAGAGATAGCCTCTATGATCACTAGCCCTTGACCTATACCACACATCAATACTGAGTCAGAACCTCTAGACACCGCAACGTCACGTGACCTGCTTAGTTATCACATGATCACGATGTCACGAGGCTGCACTGCGCAATTGTGGAAGCAGCCGGCGCCCCGCTGCATTGCGCATGCGCGGGCGTCTGGCACGGCTTCCGGGATCTGGCTATTTAACACAGAGACGGAGCATACCGGGCACATACAGCCGCAAACTGTGAAACATGACATAATGAGGTAAGGGCGATCCAGAACATAGCTCTGTGGGACATTGACAGGGGCGCTGTAAAGCCTTAACTGGGAACTCAATACTTAGCCTGCCTATTTTCCCCACAGGTGATACACCACTTTTTGTCTGTGCAACCTGAAACCTATTGAAATATATACAAGGTAATGAGAAATGTTGATAGGGTCCTTATATACATAGGATATTGCTTATGTATTGGACCATAACCACATGTTACTTATATACACAGGTTGATATTATCAGCTGCCTGGCAGGCACCTAACCAAATACTTCTCACTAGATCTATACCATACCAGAAAGACAGAAAGGTGGTTTTTTTTTATAGATTTCCTCTCATATTTTATATGACATTATCCTCTCTTATATTGATAAAAGATGGGGCTTCTTTCCCTTTTTCTTTCCCCTCCTCCTTGTCTCTCTTTTGCTAAATATTCTGACATACTAGAAGGGGTATCCACCTCTAGACGGTTGTCTTAATAGCCTTGTAAATTTGTATATATTCCTTTGTGAGGAGAAGGATGGTCTTTCATCCCCTCCCTACTACACTGTATATTTGGATTTCTTCCGATGGTATTTTATTCTCTGTTTTATTCTTAGCAACGGGCTTGATAAAGACCAAGGTTTTGGTTGAAACGTTCCCACCTGTATGTTGCTCCTCTGCACAATTTTTTTGAATAAATATAGCAAACACAACTGAAGGAGTGTGCGACTTTGTTACTATATATCATTGACTGTGGGATCTCTGAATCCTGTCGTCTGCACCTCCGTTTTGCACGCCATTTTTTCTTCTAAATTGTCAGTTATTCTGTACACTGAACCCTGTACCCCCAACAAACTATCACACCCACAGACTTTACTGTTGACCTGGGGACCTGCTCTTCCCGTGGAGAGCTGAACCATCCCTGCTGCTACTCCCATCATTCCCAGAGGTCCCGACCACAGCAGCGGTTATACAGGCTGCATCCCACGGGTGGCATCACAACACTTTTATTTTTGCTTTATTTTATTTTTAGCCATTTTTCTAATACCTCTTTTTAACTGCTCACCCAACGAGGGGATCACGGACCGGGTCACGCCACTGTGACATCCTGCAGCACTAGACGGTGACGAGGAGAGGGCCCGGTTCTGAGTACCATAAGGTCCCCACCAGGGGTGAGACACATATGTGGCACCCCTGCAGGGGATTGCCACAGGATCCACCGGTGCAAGGAGGGATTTACACACAACAACTTTCACCCCTGACCTGAAGGGGGAGCTCTACTGGCTTCTTTAAGCCAGATCTCCTTTAAAAGATCCAGGCCTGAGGGGAGGAGTCAGTTAATCCAGTTATTTTCAGTCAGGCAGTGAAGAGAGCAGGAGTGAGGAGCTGGTCGCTGGGAACGATCCAAGCCCAGGACCAGGGAATACTGATCCAGCTGTGCTGCACCCTTGGGAGAGGGTCGGAGGCCAGTGGAGAATAGGAGAATTAAAGAAGGGAACAAATCTGGTTTCCCTGTAGTACACCCAGACACCGGAGTTCGACGCTGCCAGCATCCATTGTAGCAGTAAATCCCTGGAAGGACCAGGAGGACCAAATCCCCCTGAGGTAAATAGAAAGAGACACTCAAACTGACCATAGACATGACCAGGGGCCAAAGGAGGAATAGGGACCCCACAGAAGGACCTCATTGTCAGTGATAGAGTAAAGCCCTGAGAGGGAGAAGGAGCGGTGAGTTCAGTCACAGGCAGGACTTACCTCAAACCACCACACTCAGTGACAGAGGAGGACAGAGGAGGACTCACAACTCTCCAAGCTGAAGGTCCCAAATTGTACCGGGGACCTGGTTATTTCTCTGGACTATACCTGTTACCCTGTCACCAGTAAAAGGTACCAAAACAAAGACCACTGTGTGTGTGTGTGTCTGCTTAACCACCGCTATTCACCGCAATGACTGCAGAGACGCTACTACGACTCCCCTCATCCATCCCGGCTGCCCTGAGGTAAAGCTCTGCCTGTGCGCAGCTGTACTACACTGAGCTGCACCTCCATCACCTCAGCGTAAACGTTACCAGGTACACAGGTGGCGTCACGTAAACAATCCCCTTCACCACCATCATCTCCCACCATCCCTGCCATTGAGGGTCCAGGTCACAGGACCGGGGATCGACCAGCCATGATCCCCCATCCAAGTCGCCATCTGCCCTGGTATTCGAATACCCCCTACCCTGTCGACCGCTTTAGTTTTGTATTATAGGAGAAGAAAAAGAAGTCGCACTCAGAGCTTCTATAAACAGCGGTTCTTTATTGTGCTTCAGTGCACACAGCAGGTGGTGGCATGCGGGTGGGAGGACGGGGGGCACGACGTTTCGCGCCGTATAAGGCGCTTCAGCAGGTTAGTCCTCAGAGTGTATTGTTGCACTAGGCAACTTATACACCCCCACTGATGACGTCACAAACTTAATTAGTGAAGATGTGTGAAGTTAAGATTATGGAGCTGAAACCAGAACAGATCTTAAAGTGACAGTGCAATTAAGTGATCAAAGTGCATTACATACATACAGTACAGTACTATGTGCTTACAATATATACAATAAAAACCTTTTTACTCACAACCACAGGTTAAAAATATTTTTCCCAGTCATAGGCCAGTACACTACTCGACTTACCCTCTTCTCTTTCCTGATAATAAGTTTAATACCTATTCATCGGGATCACTATACTGATACCCTCGGGCTAGCTTAGGGGATCCTCTTATATTTACATTTCCCCATCTCTAACCAGGGGTGAACCTGTTAAGTTCTCATCAAACATAGGGGACTGAGCACAAGACCTTCACAGTTATCCAAACATAGAGAGTTCTCATCAAACATAAGGGACCGAGCACAAGACCTTCACAGCTATCCAAACATAGAGAACCATGAATTACTTATCAGACCAGTATACAGAGTTGTGCCCCTTGCAGATTCAAGTATTCACTAACCTAAATCCACAGTACCTCAATACCCAAATCCAATTACCCATAACTGAACCTTACAAAAATACAGCAAGATCATTCTTATCATTAAGTCCAGCCTGGCTCTGTGCCCTCAATTTTATTATCCACGCTGCCTCATTCTGCAACAACATTTTATGTAAGTTACCCCCAGATGGTGGTAACATTACCCTTTCCAAGCCGAAGAATCTTAATACAGAGGAATCCCCTCCATGCTTAGCCCTGACATGCTCTATCAACCGGGGGGAACCAACTCCTGTAGTTATTGACCTAACGTGCTCTTTAAAGCGTATGTAAAGGCAACGTATCGTTTCCAACATAGAAGCGAACACAATCACAGACCACAGCATACACCACAAATTTGGTTTTGCAAGAAATAAATTCTTTCACGTTATGCATAATATGCCCTATCTGCACCGGATTGGTCGTAACGTGTTTGTCGCAAACGGAGCAATTCCCACATTTAAAATTTCCCACTGGACAGCCTCTCTCTAACCAAGTTTTTTTTGCAGTAAACCGTCTCCGTACTATCATATCATCAATATTTCTGCATCGTCTATGCGTAACCAGGGGTTTTCTCAAAGCGACCTCCTTAAGATGTTTATCGCTTTCTATCATGTACCAGTTTCTAGATATGGCCGTTTTTATAGCCCTATCCATAGGTCCAAATTTGAAATTGAATATGAACCTCTTCTCCTTTCTACCTTCTTTTTTACTCCCTACGGTCTTTCTCCAACCCTCCTTCCAGATATCATCAACCTTTCCCACGGCCTCCTCTACCAAATCATCAGGGTACGCTCTCTCTCTAAGCCGTTTCTTTAACTCCTGGACCTGTTCTCTATATCTATCATCTTCGTTATTATTTCTTCTCAAACGCATTACCTGATTGAATGGCAAAGCTTTTTTAACGTGAAAGGGGTGATTACTCTCATAATGGAGTACGGAGTTGGTAGCCGTTTTTTTTTTTCGAAAATTTTCAGTGATGATCCTTCCATCTCTAATCGTAACTTTCACGTCCAGAAACTCCTGAACATCTCCGCCTAGCACTGAGGAGAATTTCATGTTCATCTCATTTTCACTGTTCAAGTAGTTAACAAACTCCAAGAATACCTCCTCTCCGCCATCCCACACCAAGAAACCATCATCCACGTACCGATAATAGGTTTTAATAAATTTTAGGTACGGATTTTGTGATGAATAAATATATTTATTTTCAAAAAAGCCCAGAAAAATATTTGCCAGGGTGCAGGCCACTGGTGTACCCATCGCGGTCCCAACACGCTGGGTAAACCACTGGTTCCCAAACTTGAAAGAGTTGTTAGTTAATACAAACTCCAGGGCTTCCAGAATGAAGTCCTGCAATTCCTTGGGTTTATCAGTAGCCTTCAAAGTTTCCGTCACTGCATCAAAGGCGAGTTTCTGTGGAATCCTGGTATATAGATTATCCACGTCGATTAACGCCAATTTAAATCCATCCTGCCAATCCATACCTCCCAGTAGCTCTATAAAAGCGCTAGTGTCTCTTAAATAAGAGGGGATTTCCTTCATCAGAGGACGCAACTGCCAGTCGAGCCATCGTGAGAGTGGTTCAGTAATTGAACCTACTCCTGACACGATTGGTCGACCTGGCGGTGCGTCCAATGATTTATGGATTTTTGGCAGGTAGTACCAGTGAGCTTTACACGGAAACTCAGGGAACACCTTCTCGGCTTCTTTTGCAGTCAACGCACCCGAGCAAATTGCTCTGCTTAACATAGATCTTAATTTTATTTTGGTCCTTGGTGTAGGATCGAATGTGAGGGGTTGATAAGTAACCTCATCAGCCAACTGTCTATATGCTTCTGCTACATACTCAGTTTTTTTCAACAAGACTACATTACCCCCTTTATCTGCCTTTCGGACTATAGCGTCCTCCCATGTTCTCAATTCTTTGAGAGCTTCCCATTCCTTTTTAGACAGATTTTTTGGGGTCTCAGAATAAATCAATGATTCAACCTCCCTGGCCACCTGATCCTGAAATAGATCAATCACATTACCCTGGACAGTAGGGGGGAAGAAGGTTGACGTCAGACCTCCCATGAAGGGTCCCTCATTTGTTTTTGAGACTATGGGAGCCTCCACTGTGTTTTTACTAGTGATACTCACCAACGTCCTTGCGTCATTTTCAATTTCGTTCAGATTGGACTTGAGGGGGTTGAACCCCAAAGGTCCAATTTTATTAGATTTACTGTTTTTTTCTTTTCCACCTAATTCTTTCTGGCTTTCAAAATGCTTATACAGATGTAATTTCCTGGTTGACTTATACAGATCTACCCTAAAATCAACAAAATTAAAACTTTCAGGAATGCAGTAATTAAGACCCTTTTTAAGGGCAGATATCAAATGTACAGACAGAGATTTATCAGTCAGGTTGATCACAGTCGTATTATCAGAGGGCACTGAGGGGGTTAATTCCATGACACCTGTTTTCTCTTGTTGCCCTGGGTTACCCCCTCCCCTCCTCCTCCCCCTCCCCCTCCTAGTCTTCCTCCCAAAGGGACCACCGGGGTAGGGTTACGATCATCCATGAAAGTGCGTCCTGATGGTATAGAACGACCGGCCACGGCCTCAGAACCACTAGAGTCCGAATCAGTGGTCCAGAATCCTTTCTTGTTCTGGTAGGCCAATCTAAGAGGAGAAGATCTTCAGAGTCACCATTTGAAAGGGGAGAAGAACAAGAAAATTCCTTCCAACAGATGAAGCAGGCTCTAACCGGTGAGGAAATCCTCGCTTACCCCGATTATAACCTACCATTCGTCCTTTACACCGACGCAAGCAATGTAGGCCTGGGAGCATTCCTTTCCCAGATTAAAGATGATAGAGAGAGAGTAATTGCCTACGCCAGCAGAAAACTTTGACCCACTGAGAGGAACCCGGAAAACTAGTTCCTTTAAGTTGGAGTTCCTGGCCTTGGTCTGGGCAATAGCAGAAAGGTTCAAGCATTACCTGGCAGCTTAGAAATTTACCATCTTCACGGATAATAACCCGTTAACACACCTGGATACAGCGAAGCTTGGTGCATTGGAGCAACGCTGAATGGCTTGACAATCGAACTATGACTTTACCATCAAATACTGGGCAGGCCGCAACAACGCAAATGCTGATGCCCTCTCCAGAAACCCTCAAGTACATCTACAAGGACTTGAAGAGGAAGAGGATGACTTAGAGGAAATAGAACTCCATGCTTTCCATAAAAGTAGAAAATGGAAAATAACTGAAAATCACATCTATCAGAACTGTCAAACTGTTGCACTAAACCCGTTGCCTCACTATGGATGGAAGGAGACTCAAGACAGTGATCTGGCAGTGAGCCTTGTAAAGAAGTTAATAACCCAACCGGATTCCCAACATGAAAAGAATGCCCCACCAGAGGCCCAGTACCTGTGGAAAGAAAGAAGCAGGTTATTCATCTATCAAGGTCCACTGTGCAGACAGTATATCAATGCAAGAACACAGGAAATGGTATGGCAAGTTGTGGTTCCAAAGAGAGATGTCCAAATGGTATTGGAAGCATACCATGACGGAGCAGGACACTTTGGATGGAGAAAACTGGAAATTTGTCACGTGAGAGATTCTTTTGGATCAGCATGAGAACCTTCATAGAGAGATGGTGTAAAAATTGTGGATCAATGTGCACTGAGGGAAGTGAGGAAAAGGTGTGAGGAGTAGAGCCGAGCGAGCTTGCCCCAGCACCAAGCGCAGGACGGACACCGGAGTCTGAGGTCGCAAGGGACTTTAAGCCCAGCAACCAACACCGGAGGGCAGGTAATTCCAAGTTGCTCGCCCACCAAATAGGCCAGGAGACACTGCCACATAATAGAGCTCAGTAGACGCAGTGGATGAGAATAACACAAAAAGGTTCAAGCTTCCTGTCACATGGCCAAGACAGACTGAGAGGAGAGGGTCATAGCACAGCTTCAAGCAGCCAGGGCCCACAGGGAGTAGCGCATTAAGGAGGCCTCAGAACTTGACAAGTTTGGAAAACCTGAACTTGAACTTACTTCCAGGCTCCAGACCCCTATCACCACTTGTGAACTGTGCCTGGATAACCTGCTTCTGACTTCAGTACAGGTACAGGAGACTGTTACCCCTGTGTCTGTCAGTTATTCTGTACACTGAACCCTTCACCCCCAATGAACTATCACACCCACAGACTTTACTGTTGCCCTGGGGACCTGCTCTTCCAGTGGAGAGCTGAACCATCCCTGCTGCTACTCCTATCATTCCCAGAGGTCCCAACTACAGCAGCGGCTATACCGGCTGCATCCCATGGAAGGCGTCATGACACTTTTATTTTTGTTTATTTTATTTTTAGCCATTTTTCCAATACCCCTTTTTAACTGCTCGCCAGACGAGGGAATCACGGACCGGGTCACGCCACTGTGATATCCCACAGCCCTAGACGATGATGAGGAGAAGGCCTGGTTCTGAGTACCCCACGGTCCCCACCAGGGGTGACACTCATATGTGGCACCCCTGCAGGGGATTGCCACAGGATCCACCGATGCAAGGAGGGATTTACACCTTGGTACACACAGCACACACCACCTTCCACCCAAGGCCTGAAGGGGGAGCTCTACTGGCTGCTTTAAGCCAGATCCCCTTTAAAAGATCCATACCTGAGGGGAGGAGTCAATTAGTTCAGTTAGTTCCAGTCAGGCAGTGAAGAGAGCAGGAGTGAGGAGCTGGTCGCTGGGAACGATCCAGGCCCAGGACCAGGGAACACTGACCCAGCTGTGCTGCACCCTTGTGAGAGGGTCGGAGGCCAGCAGAGAATAGGAGAATTAAAGAAGGGAGCAAAACTGGTTTCCCTGTAGTACACCCGGACACTGGAGTCTGACGCTGCCAGTATCCATTGTAGCAGTAAAAGCCCAGAAGGACCAGGAGGCTCAAATCCCCCTGAGGTAAATAGAAAGAGACACTCAAACTGACCAAACACAGGTCCAGGGCCCAAAGGAGGAATAGGGACCCTTTTTACACTGTTGACCACCATCTCCTACTCTCCATGCTGAACTCCATTGGCATAAAGCACATTGTTCTCTCCTGGCTCTCCTCCTATCTTTCTGATGGCTCTTTCAGTGTATCATTCGCTGGCTCCACTTCCTCCCCTCTTCCTCTTACTATTGGGGTCCCTCAGGGCTCAGTCCTCGGTCCTCTTCTCTTCTCTCTCTACACAGCCCCGATTGGACACACCATCAGCAGATTTGGTTTCCAGTACCATCTTTTTGCTGATGCCACACAATTATACACTTCAGCCTCTGACCTTACCCCTGCGGTATTAAAGAACACCAATGACTGTCTAGCTGCAGTTTCCAATATAATGTCGGCTCTCTATTTGAAAATAAACCTTTCCAAAACTGAACTTCTTCTGCTCCCACCCTCCACTAACCTCCCTAAATCTGACATCTCTCTCTCAGTTTGCGGCACCACGATAACGCCTAGGCAGCAGGCTCGCTGTCTGGGTGTTATGTTTGACAGCAATCTCCCCTTCTCCTCCCACACACAATCTCTCGTCCGTTCCTGTCACTTACACCTGAAGAATATCTCTAGAGTCCACCCCTTTCTCACCATGGAAACAACAAAAACCCTCACCGTGGCCCTAATCCATTCCCGCCTTGACTACTGCAATTCTCTATAAGTGGCCTCCCCCTCACTAGACTTTCTCCTCTCCAGTCCATTCTTAATGCAGCAGCCAGGATCCCCTCTGGCCAATCGTTACTCAGATGCCTCTGCTCTGTGCCAGTCATTGCACTGGGTACCCGCACACTACAGGATCAAATTCAAATTGCTTGTTCTCACTGACAAAGCTCTTCACAATGCAGAACCCCCCTACATCTCCTCCCTCATCTCTGTCTATCACCCCACCCGTTCTCTACGTTCGTCAAATGACCTTCGACTAACATCTGCACTAATTCGATCCTCACAATCCCGGCTCCAAGACTTCGCCCGAGCTGCAGCAATCCTCTGGAATGCTCTACCCCAAGAAATCGGGACTATCTACAACTTGCATGGCTTCAGACGATCCCTAAAAACACATCTTTTTAAGGCGGCCTATCATACTCCCTAACAGAAGTCCTTTGCACTGTAGATAGTGAATGGGCTATCTCTCTTGATATTACTCTTCTACAAACTCCACCAAACCAAAAAGGTCTACACAGATTGTCTGATGACCATTCATGTAAGCTTATTTCTATCCCCCATTTCCTCAAGACGCCTGGACCATTAGTGTAATAAGCCCCTGTACTTTGTGCAACCCCTATCCCATTGTAGATTGTAAGCTCTTTTGAGCAGGTCACCTTAATTTCTTGCTTTATTTATTGTATTTTCTTTTTTACATTGATTCTATGCCTATTGTTTTGTATCCAATAATTGAACTGTATTTGTTCTCTACTGTAATTACTTACTGTATTATATTTTCTGTACTCTAACCCCTACATTGTAAAGCACTGCGGAATATGTTGGCGCTATATAAATAAAGATTTATTATTATTATTATTATTATTAATAATAGGGACCCCGCAGAAGGATCTCATTGTCAGTGATAGAGTAAAGCCCTGAGAGGGAGAAGGAGCGGTGAGTTCAGTCACAGGCAGGACTTACCCCAAACCACCACACTCAGTGACAGAGGAGGCCTCACAACTCTCCAAGGTGAAGGTCCCAAATTGCATCGGGGACCTGGTTACTTCTCTGGACTGTACCTGTTACCCTGTCACCAGTAAAAGGTACTGAAACAAAGACCACTGTGTGTGTGTGTGCCTGCTTAACCACCGCTATTCACCGCATTAACTGCAGAGACGCTACTACGACTCCCCTCATCCATCCTCACTGTCCTGAGGTAAAGCTCCGCCTGTGGGGGAGCTGTACTACACTGAACTGCACCTCCATCACCTCAGCGGCCGGCCGCAGCACTGGAATACACGTTACCAGGTACCACAGGTGACGTCACGTAAACAATCCCCTTCACCACCATCATCCCCAGCCATCCATGTCATTGAGGTTCCAGGGCACAGGACTGGGGACCGACCAGCCTTGATCCCCCATCCAAGTCACCATTAGCCCTGGTATCCGATTACCCCCTACCCTGTCGACCGCCTCAATCTGGCGTCACAAACAGGATCCCGTGCCCGGTAAAATCGGGTGCTGTGTGCCTAGAATTGAACTTTATTAACTGTTTGTGAACTGTAAAACCGGGCCGCCATTACTGCGCCACAGAGCGGGCAGAGCATCGCAGCTGCGCGGCTTAAAGGGCGCAAAGATAATCCCCGCCCCCTCACCCTGCCAGAGATCAGCAAAGCGCAGTTCACAGTTCCAGAAATACCCTAGGTGCTCAACTCCCCGTGCAGAGCCGACGACGACCGGAAAAGTTTGTTTTACCTCACTGGCTGGCAGTGATTAACTAGGGGAGCCCCATCATGAGTGACTCAGATGACACACAAGTCCCGGACAGAGGGGATGCCCGAAATTCAGCCCCCGGAGCAGCGGCCCCGATAATGCCGAGAACCATGCCATACATACCGGGCGCAAAATGGTTGCCAACATATGAAGGTAAACCCAGTACACTATTCAGATAGAAAAGACGTCACTCACTGGTCAGCGTTGCACTTTTATTCAAGTTTGCTGGTTACATGTTGCAGGGAGGGGGAAAGACAGAGGTGACAACTGCGCCGTTACGCGCTCCTTGCACTTCAACGGGTCAGTGACCCGGTGAGTGACCCGTTGAAGTGCAAGGAGCGCGAAACGGTGCTGTCTTCACCTCTGTCTTTCCCCCTCCCTGCAATTTGTAACAAGCAAATTTGAATAAAAGTGCGCAACGCTGACCGGTGAGTGCCGTCTTTTCTTTCTGAATTGTGCTGTCTGTGTCTTTGGACTGGCACCGCGGTTTATTGTGACCAGTTGCATCTGCGGGATTGCTTGAGACTGTTGTTCACACTGGTGCCCCATTCCTACTTTTGCCGCTTATTAAACCCGGTACACTAGCAGTCTTCAAACAAAAGATGTGTGCAGTGCTGGACATGTATGCGATGACAAAAAAGCAGCGAGCTACCGTTGTGCTGGGACAATTAACAGGCGTAGTGGAGCTGGAGGTTGAGTCTTGGAGCGATGCTGACAGGGACTCTGCAGCTAAAGTGTTTGAGAAACTCAAAGCTGTTTTTGAAAAACGCGCACAATCTGAATTGAGGATGCTGTTCTAACAGTGCAAGCAGAGACCGCAGGATACCATCAGAGACTATGCCCTCCGTTTACAAGGTGCACTCTGGTCCTTAAAGCAGGTAGACCCAGCAAGTGTGCTAGAAGAGGATAAAATGCTTGCAGAGCAGTTTACGGAAAGATTGAGGTCAGACTACCACCGCCCCAACATGTGGGTCTTGGATCATCCAACTGTGAACTTTATTGACTTAAAAGATCGTGCTAGAACAGTGTTTTAACCGGTTACTCCTCAGATTGGGTGCCTTGAGGTCTGGCCTAGTTGTCAAAGGGTTTGGGCATCCTGAGATTGTTTCACTTTCTCAAGGCTAATCCAAGAGGACCAAGTTTCTCTGAAAGATTTTTGGGTGTGAGATACCGTTGCCACTGTCAATGCTACTCTGTATAAGGAATCCAGCTTTTCAAATAGCTTCTGGAGGGTGGGTATGTCTGGTGTGCCCCAGTGTAGCGGAATCAGCAGGTTTGCTGCCGTCAGGCAATTACATGCTAGTCTCGATGTATTTTTATCACTTGGCCAAAGAGGGAAATTCAACAATGCAGTTTCCACCGTGAGTCGATGAGATCTTTTCATTACTCGTTTTATAAAGTCGCTCACTTGCCTCCAAAAGGCTTCGATCTTAGGACACGTCCACCAGATGTGATATAGTCTCCTCTGGTGTCTCCACATCTCCAGCAGTTGGTGGAGCTCCCTCTCTGCCAATGATAGGTTCTTTGTGGCATGTGGTACCAGCGTGTAACCACTTTGTAAGAGTTCTCCTGGGCCTTCACACACTGCGAGGGGCCATGGGAACAACTATAAATATGTTGCAATTGAGCTGGGGACAGCTTGTAACCCAAGTCTGTCTCCCAGTGTGCTATGTAGCTCCTTTTTAAAGGAGCATTCGCTTTGTAACAGTACTTGGTAGAGGGTAGAGAGAATTTTCTTAGGTCTGGCGGTGGTGGCACATAATTTCTCGAACGGAGTCATCGGGCATGTGGGGTCAGCTGTTCTCAAGAGGAGGGTCAAATTGTCGCGGAGGCAATGAAATTGGAGGAAGGTTAAACTCTGAGATCCCATCATCTCATGAAGTTCTTTCAAGCTTGGTAGGGATCCTTCTATCAAAAGTTTGTCAATGTGCATTTTTGACCAGTTGTGAGGCATCATCCCTGCGCCGGGTAGTATCCCTGAGGAAGAAGCCACCAAATCCGCAATTGTTATCAAGGGTGACAACGGAGGGAGTAACGTGTGTTTTAGTTTCAACCATATATGTAATGTAGCTTTAGTGTGAATATTGTGAATTATATGTGGTTTGGATCCGCGGTCACAGGTGAGGAAGAGGGACCTGAGTAGCAGCGGGGACAATGCTTCTTCCGCTATAATCCATTGCTTATCACTCGATTTCATAAGCATGTTGACCACTCTTGAAATCATCGAGGCATAGTAATACCTCCGTATGTCAGGTGCTACCATTCCTCCCCTGTCTTTAGGTAACGATAAAGTTCTATACGAGATTCAAGGAGTTTTTTGGTGCCATACATATTTGCTGAGCATAGAATTGACTTTAATGAGATATGTCATTGGGATCGCTATAGGAAGCATATTAAACATGTACGTGAATCTAGGTAGTATTAAACTCTTCAACAAGTTCTTTCTCCCCATCCAGGAGAGGCAATTATCCCTCCAGGATTGCATAGTTTTCTTAACGTCCTCAAGCAACAGCAAAATGTTCCAATGAAAAAGATCGTTGTTGTTTCTTCCCAATTTTACGCCTAGATAGCGGATGTATTGTGCAGGCCACGCAAAGGGGTAAGGCGTTTTAAGTCTAGTTTGCGTCGTATGGGGCACGTTAATCGCTAGCGCTTCTGATTTTAAGGCATTAACCTTGAAATTTGACATACTACCGAAGTGCTCTAGTAGTTCTATGCAGGTTGGAAAGCCATGAAGTGGGTCTGTCATTATAATTAGTAGGTCGTCCGCAAAAGCCGCAGTCTTAAAGTGTGTGCGTTGCAGGGTTATGCCCTTTATGTCATCCCTTAACTGTATAGCAGCCAAGAGAGGTTCCATAGTGAGGACAAAGAGGAGCGGCGAGAGCAGACAACCTTGTCTAGTACCGTTCTTTATCTCAAATGCATCAGTGAGAGTGTTATTTATCTTAACGCATGCCGTGGGTCTATTGTACATTGCCAATATGGCTCCAATCAGCACAGAAGGGATGCCGAAGGCAATTAAAGTTTCTTCAAGATAAGTCCAGTCCACTCTGTCGAAATCCTCTGCATCAGTTCCCAACAAGACTAGAGGTAGTTTACGATGTTTGGCAATTTGTAACACGTGTAATATTTTTTGTACATTATCCTTCCCCTCCAATCCCACAAATCCTGTTTGGTTTGGAGAAACGAACTGGGGCAATAAAGCCGGTAGTCTCTTTGCGATCATGCTGGCGAGCAGCTTTAGATCAACGTTTAATAAAGAGATCGGTCTATAACTGCTGCATTGCTGTGGATCTTTACCCTCTTTGTAAATTAAAGAGATACTAGCTTCTAACATGTGGTGAGGGAGTAATTGGCTCTGCAGTACCGCATTACACAGATCTAGGAGGTGAGGGAGTAGGGCAGAGGAGAAGGTTTTGTAGTAATGGGCCGTGAATCCGTCAGGTCCTGGGGATTTCCCAGCTGGGCATCCCGACAGAGTGGACTGAGTTCAGAGAGTTGAAACGGTTTTGTCAATGTAGACTTTTGGGAATCTGAGAGGCTGGGCAGTTGTAAGCTACTCAAGAAATTCCTGATTTTGCCTTTTCTTAGTTCATTTTGATCCCTGTTTTCATTTGGCCTCAGGTCGTAGAGGTGCTTATAATACTCCAAAAAAGCGTCTTCCACGTGAGTGGGATTATCTGAGCATACACCTCAATTATTCTTAATCGAGCCAATCAGGGTGCGTGCCTGTCTTTTTCGAATCAGCGAAATCAGGAACTTTGAGGCTTTGTCCCCATGAGTGTACATTTTGTGTTTCCATGAGCTATAGTATTTTACTGTCTGTAGGGTAAGAAGATCCTTAAGTTGTTGTCTCTTCGTTGACAGCAGATTCAATGTCTGCTGGTCAAGTTTTCTTTTATGGTTTAATGCTAAAACCGCGATTTTGTCAAACAGGTCAACTAAGATTTTTTGCCGTTTAGTGTTGAGATAGGAGGAGATTGAGATCAGCTCGCCTCTTATTACCGACTTGTGTGCTTCCTAGAGCATCTGTACCGACATGTCCTGTGTTGCATTTAAAGTGAAATATTTCTGTATCGCATCAGTTATACGTTCTTTAACACCCTCCTCCGCTAGTACCGTCTCATTGAGACGCCATGATCTACATTTCAACGGTTGTTTCCGTAGAGACACTTCCAGTATTACTGTAGAGTGGTCGGAGTAAATCGTAGGTGTTATTGTGGATTTTTTAATACTTGGTAGGCAAGCTTTGGGAACAAAGATGTAATCTAGTCTTTGATAAGATTTATGAGGGAACGAGTAGTAGGTGTACTCCCGTTCAGCAGGGTTCAGGCATCTCCACGTGTCTATTAACTGCTGGGCATTATGACTTCGCTGTATTCCAGCCAAGTCTCCCACCGAGAGCACACTTTTTTGTTTGGATGTGTCTATCAATGGGTTTAGTGCTACATTAATGTCACCGCCCACCACCAGAACACCCTCTCTAAATCTCTCTATCTTAGCCAAAACTATTTTAAGCCATTTTGCTACCTTTTTGTTTGGGGCGTACAGGCTACATAACGTCACCAGCATTCCATTCAACAGGCCCTTGACCAGGGTGTAGCGTCCATGAGGGTCAATCAAAGTATTTCTCATTTGAAACGACACACCTGTGGCTATGGCCACTGAGGTGCCTCTGGATTTCGTCTGTGTTGAGGTAGCATGTTACCATTTATCGTAGCCTGTGCGATCTAGGTTAGGTAATTTGTCGGCCTTAAAGTGTGTTTCCTGTAAAAGGAGAACTTGTATTTTTTGTTGTTTTAAACGGTGCAATGTGTGGCATCTGGTGTGAGGTGAATTTAAACCATGTACGTTTAAGGAAGCAAATTTCATTACCTCAGGTTTTGGTGTAGGTCGTGCAGTACGAGTCGTCGCCGTCGGTTCCACATCCCCCGGGGTAAAGGTGGTAAAGGAGAGGGTAGAGGAGATAGGAAGAAGAAGAAGAGAAAGGAAGAAACAACAAAACTTTCAAAGATATATATGCAAATATCAACATATTCGGAAAACTTTGTCTCATCTGTGTGAGGCTTCAAAGAGCCATCATAGCCAGCTCGGAGGAGGAGTTATAAGACAATTCAATTAATGCAAAAGCGTAACCACATCTTCCTGCCTCAAATTAAGAATGAGTGATATTGTAAGCGCTAAGGTACATTAACAGGACACGGCTCACATAAGTATTACCTTTCAGCTTTAATGATTCAGCATATGGATCCCTTTAGCCACAACGCGTTTCAGCGCCAATTGCGCCTTTTTCAAGTGATTGCCACCCCTTTCGGGGTTTTGGTACCCGTTTTCCCCTTGATAGGAGGCAATTGGGATGGTTAGGTATAGTTCAGTGTAGTTACGGAGCTCCTCCTGCTGGCCACGAGGGGCTATTACAGCATGATCAAGTTATTGAGGTGTTCGAGAGAAGTTATAATTATGTCACAGTCAAGTCGATGCACCATTCCAATGCAGAGCCAAGGACTACACAGATTCTTCAGGACAACCCATTTGGCTGCGATGCAACAAACCAGGCCACTATGCAAGAGGATATCCTTTAAACACAAGATTCCTGGGCCCGAGGGCCAGCCCTCAGCAGTGGAACAACTGGGCCCATACAACTGGCGTAATCGGTACGTGGGAGGCAGTCCATACCTCAACATTACACTAGAAGGAATCCCCATGTCGGCCCTACTGGACACCGGGTCGCAGGTTACCAGCATCCCACATACCCTTTATAAACAATTTTGGTCTGACACCGATCCTCGACCCTCAGACCCTAACTTTGTCATCCTTGCAGCTAATGGGCAACCAAAGAATCAGGCGGAGGATAACAACTTCAAAGGACAGCTAGAGGAGTGGTGTCAGCAGTTGCACGTAGGAACTGATGCCACCCCTTCTCACCAGAAGTGCGGAGTCTACCGGGTAGCACAAGAGTTTGAACAAATATTTAGTAAGCATCCATTAGATTTTGGGAGGATTAAAGGGGTACACCATCGCATACCCACAGGAGATCATCCCCCAAATAAATTGAGACACAGACCCATTCCACCAAATCACTACCAGCATGCCAAAGAGATGCTGCGGGACATGAAGGACGCCCGGGTTATAAGAGATAGCTGTAGTCCCTGGGCAGCTCCTTTAGTCCTAGTCAGAAAGAAGGATGGCACGATGAGGATGTGTGTGTATTACAGGGAGATCAATAAGATCACTCACAAAGATGCTTACCCGTTACCCCGAATAGAGGAGTCTCTTGCTGCATTAAAGACTGCTAATTATTTCTCCACGTTAGATCTCACTAGTGGGTATTGGCAGGTGTCCGTTGCAGAAGAAGACCGAGAGAAGACTGCATTCACAACATCAATGGGCCTATGTGAATTCAACAGTACAGGATGAAGCTCAAACCATCTAAATGTCACCTGCTGAAACCTAAAGTCCAATACCTCGGGCATATGGTCAGCGCAGATGGAGTAGCACCAGACCCGGAAAAAGTGACAGCTATACAGGATTGGCAGAGACCAACCACCATCTCCGAAGTGCGTCAATTCTTAGGTTTCATTGGATACTATAGAAAATTCATAAAGGGCTACACAAAGATGGCAGCGCCCCTACAAGATCTTCTGGTAGGCCAATCTAAGAGGAGAAGATCTTCAGAGCCACCATTAGAATGGGGAGAAGAACAAGAAAATTCATTCCAACAGATGAATCAGGCTTTAATCGGTGAGGAAATCCTGGCTTACCCCGATTATAACCTACCATTCGTCCTTTACACCGATGCAAGCAATGTAGGCCTGGGAGCATTCCTTTCCCAGATTCAAGATGGTAGAGAGAGAGTAATTGCCTAAGCCAGCAGAAAACTTTGACCCACCGAGAGGAACCCGGAAAACTACAGTTCCTTTAAGTTGGAGTTCCTGGCCTTGGTCTGGGCTATAACAGAAAGGTTCAAGCATTACCTGGCAGCTTTGAAATTTACCGTCTGTCATGCTTCCGGGGAAAGGTACCCTAGAGTGGACCCACTGGGCCATGGTACCGAACTCCATTGGGTGAGCTGATCCTAGTTTACCCAATCCCTATACAGGGATTGTCAGGGGCAAGCCCAGGGGGTCTAAATACCACAGCCGCTAGTACCAGGGGGGCAGCTCGTAAGGTTAGCCTATACTAAGGAATAGAGAAGTATTCCAGGTAACAGGGCACAAGGCTAGGATACCAGGAATGGTGCTACCGGGAAAGAGCACAGCAAGGGTTCCAGGAAACAGAGTACAAGGCTGGAGGACAGGAATGGTGCTACTGGGGAGGAGCACTGCAAGGGTTCCAGGACACAGAGCACAAGGAAGGCCTGACCAACAGTCAGCAAGGCAGAAGCAAACTGACTTAATAATCAGGTACCTCCCATCAGAGGAGGTGGCCTGATATACCATGGGAAGAGCAGCTATTGGTCAAGGGGAGTGTCAGGTTGGACCTTGCCGGCCCCTAGAGTCACAGGGTAGGAGTGCACCTAGCGCGCCGCTGAGTAGGCTCATGAGAATTACCATAGTAATGTGCTCATGTGTGAACCCAGCGGTCAGCTGACAGGAAGGGAACATGGCGATGGCTCCGATACACAGCACGCCTGGGTGCCGGACGCCCGGTCAGCAGAGGAGCAGGAGATGCCGACCCGGCAGAGGTGAGCTGGGAAGCGGTGCAGGGGGCCTAACAGTACCCCCTCCCTCATACCCTCTCCTCCGAAGGCGCACTAAGAACCTTGTCAGAATGCGTGGCGCATCAATTTTCTCCCGTGGCCCCCAGGTCCTCTCCTCAGGACCAAAGCCAGCCCAGTCAATTAGGAAGAGGGTCTTGCCTCTACTCTTCTTTATGGCAAGGATCTCCATGACTTCAGAGACATCCTCAGAGCTGAGAGGCCGTGGCACAGTACTGGAGGAGGAATGATAGCGATTGAGCACCACAGGTTTCAAGAACGAGACATGAAAGGAGTTAGGGATGCGAAGCGAGGCAGGTAGTCTCAGCTTGTAGGCAGCATCGTTGATGCATCCTAGAACTTCGAAGGGGCCGATATAAAGGGGCCCCAACTTGTAGGATGGCACCTTTAGCCTGATGTATCTGGAAGAAAGCCACACTTTATCGCCCGGGAGAAAGGATGGAGAGTCCAGACATCTCTTATCAGCATGTCTCTTCATCCTGCCGGAGGCTTGTGTAGAGCATCTCTGGTCTCACTCCAGATCCTGGAGAAGTCCATGGATAATGCGTCAGTTTCCGTATTGCCGGATGTTGAGGAGATCGGAAGAAGTAAACCAGGATGTTGCCTGAATACCACCAAAAAAGGGGATTTAGCTGACGACTCACTAGAGTGATTGTTGTACGCGAATTCCGCCCAAGGAAGGAGACCGGTCAAGTTATCGTGATGAGCGCTGGCGAAGTGCCAAAGATAGGTGGTGAGGACTTGGTTAATGCGCTCCACCTGTCCGTTGGACTGAGGATGATAGGTAGAGGAGAAATCCAGCGTGACGTTCATATGTTTGCACAGCACCCTCCAGAATCGGGAAGTTAACTGGTCTCCTCTATCGGACATGATATGACGAGGAAATCCATGGAGTCGGAAGATGTGTTCAATGAATATCTGAAGTTACCAGGGGAAATGGTTAATCAGTGCACCTGCCGTGCTGAAATACCCAGAGAAAATCCGGTGAACCATATGTAGGTTGCATCAATCACTCCAATTTATTCCTTCTACGACGTTTCAACACTGTCCTAGTGTCTTCTCAAATGAATATCTTGGCTAACTCAGGAGCGGATAGCAGACCGGGTAAAGGAACGCAGTGAGCCATTTTGGAGAAGCGATCCACGACTACCCATATGACCGTACAGCCGGAGGAGCAAGGGAGATGCGTAATGAAATCCATCGCTATATGTCGCCAAGGAGCCGACGGAACCGGAAGAGGCACTAGACGTCCAGCCGGCAACCTTCTGGACACCTTATTCCTAGCACAAGATGGACATGAGGCAACGAAGTCGTGGACGTCTTGACAGATAGTAGGCCACCAATAGTGACGAGTGATCAAAGAAAGAGACTTTTTAACTCCAACGTATCCGGCAATTCTCGACGAGTGTCCCCATGATAGGACCGTCTTCTGATTCTGGGCGACGAATGTCTTGCCCGGTGGAAGTCTGGCTACACGTAAGGGAGCCACAGTGATTATTTTGGTAGGGTCGACGATATGGAAGGGCTCATCTTCCACATGCGACGGCTGGAAGGACTGTGACAGGGCATCAGCCTTGACATTTTTACTACCAGGTCGGAAGTGCAGTTCAAAATTGAAATGGGCAAAGAACAGGGACCACCGGTATTGCCGGGGGTTGAGCCTCTGGGCAGACTGGAGATAAACCAGGTTCTTGTGGTCAGTGAAGATTATGAACGGATGGACAGCGCCCTCGAGGAGGTGTCACCACTCCTCCAGTGCCAATTTGATGGCCAGCAATCATGATCCCCGATTGAGTAATTGCGCTCTGACGTGGTGAATGCCTTGGAGAAGAACCCCCATGTGACTAACCGACCCGAAGAGGATTTCTGGGAGAGGACAGCCCCTGCTCCTGTGGAGGAGGCATCTACCTCTACGATAAACTGTCTGTTTACTTCTGGTTGGTGCAAGGTGGGAGCCTCGGAGAAAGAGCGCTTTAGGGAGGAAAAGGCGTTTTCAGCCTCTGGGGTCCAGGTACAAGCTTTTGCTCCCTTACAGATGAGAGCTGTGATGGGCTTAATCAAGGACGAAGAATGGGGAATGAATTGCCTGTAATAATTCGCAAAGCCAAGTAACTGCTGAATAGCCTTAGTCCCCACAGGACGGGGCCACTTCAGTACAGCAGAGAGCTTCTCAGGATCCATCCGGAATCCGGAATCAGAGATGATGTATCCGAGGAAGGGCAATGAAGTCTGCTCAAAGACACACTTCTCCATCTTGGCCTACAATCGATTCCTCCTTGCCGTACGTTCCGTCTATGAGAGGACAAATCCGGAGAGAAGATGAGGATATTGTCCAAATATACCACCACACTGGTGTACAATAAATCACGGAAGATGTCATTGACAAACTCTTGGAATACTGCGGGAGCATTACAAAGCCCGTATGGCATGACCAAATACTCATAATGGCCGACCCGGGTATTGAAAGCCGTCTTCCATTCGTCTCCGGCACGTATGCGAACGAGGTTGTAAGCACCTCGTAGGTCCAATTTCGTAAAGATGCGAGCCCCTTTTAGCCTGTCAAAGAGCTCCGGAATCAGTGGCAGGGAGTATTTGTTCTTGATGGTGGTGGTATTCAAACCTCTGTAATCAATACAGGGTCGAAGGGAGCCCTCCTTTTTCTTCACAAAGAAAAATCCTGCGCCAGCAAGAGACGTGGATTTTCGGATGAAGCCCCTGGCCAAATTGTCTGTGATGTACTCGGACATGGCTTGTGACTCAGCCGGGGACAACGGATAGATACGTCCCCTGGGTGGTGTAGCATCTGGTATCAGATCAATAGGGCAATCATAAAGCCTATGAGGTGGGAGGACCTCTGCCTCCGTTTTGTTGAAGACATCCGCATACTGCCAATAGGCAGCAGGTAAACCAGGAAGAACAGAAGCCAGTTGCGGGGGACCGGGTGATAGAAGGGACTGCAGGCACCTCTCGTGGCAGAGAGGACCCCACCGCAGAACGTCCCCTGAGCGCCAGTCCAGGACAGGTTCATGAGTTTGGAGCCAGGGAAGCCCGAGGAGCAGGGCATGGGAGAGACCAGGCAGGACATAGAAGTCAATCTTTTCACGGTGTAGGGCCCTGATCTGCACCTCCACCTCCTCTGTCACCTTGGTGACGGTTTTCTGCAGCGGCCTGCCATCCACCGATGCAATTACACGAGGCATCAATAGGGGTATTACAGGTATACCAAGCCAAGTCACTGCCTCTTGCCGAATGAAGTTTCCTGCTGACCCTGAATCCACGTAGGCTAACTCAGAGTAGCGTCTCTGCGGACGTATCACCTGCATGGGCAGGGTAAGAGGTTGAGAGGCATCGCTCTTGCCTAGGATGGCCTCTCGTACTTGACCTAGGTGGAGGAATTTCCCGGCCTTTGGGGACAATTCCGGCGCTGATGGGATGCGTCTCCGCAATAGAGGCATAGGCCGCGAGCCAGCCTCTCCTCTCGGCGTCGTTCCGCCATTCTGATCCGGTCCACCTGCATAAGGTCAGAAAGGGGGGCAGCGGCAGACACCACAGGCCGTGTACAGGGCGGACTGCGTTCAGAGGGAAGTGGCTGGATGGACCTCCTCTCCCTGGTGGACTCACGAGGGCGCTCTTGGAACCGCAGGTCGATGCGAGTGGCTATCGAGATCAAGGCCTCCAGCTCTGCTGGGATATCCCAACCTGCGAGTTCATCCTTTATCCTGCCGGACAGGCCACACCAGAAAGCACCAATCAGCGCTTCGTTATTCCATCCCAACTCGGAGGAGAGTGTGCGGAAGCGGATGGCGTACTGCCCAACAAGTGAGCGCCCCTTGACGGAGGTTGAAGAGAGACTCCATGACAGATGCGACCCAGCCGGGTTCATCGAAGACCCTCCGGAATGTCTCCAGAAAGGTCGACAAGTGGGAGACCGCAGAGTCATCACGCTCCCAGAGCGGGTTAACTCACGCCAGGGCCTTTCCGTCCAGGTGAGACACCACAAAAGCCACCCCGGCCCGATCGGTGGGATACTGCTGAGGCAGCAGTTAAAAGTGTAGGCTACATTGGTTGAGGAAACCGCGGCACGTCTTAGGGTCTCCACTGTATCTAGGCGGTTGTCCAAGGCAGAGCGGAGTGATCAGAGCGCCACCAGGGGACCGGTCATCGGATAGGGACTGGCCCGAGGTCGTTGGTGCCGACTGCAAGGAGACCAGACGATTAGAGATGAGAGAGTATGCTTGTCACTACTCGGTACTCACAAGAATATCTCGGTACTCGGGGTACTCGGCGAGTACCGAGTAATCTCGCGATACTCTTGCTATGCTCGGGGTCCACCTCCCTGCATGTTGGCGCTCTTTTCAGAGCCAGCCCGCGTGCAGGGATTGGCTGACAGACACTGTAATGCCACAGCCATGTTGGTTGTGGCATTACGGTGATTGGCTGGCCGTACAGCGTCATCAGGTCTTTATAAGACCTGACTGCGCTGTGCTCGTCACTCTGCGCCATTAGACAGTCAGTGTAGAGAGAGCTGCTGTTGATTGAGGGACAGATTTGTGGCCTTTCACCTAGTGTAGGCACAGGGCTGCCAGTCTAATTACCACAACAGAGGAGGTGTATACAGGCAGGCAAGGAAGCAGGGTATATACCAAACTTCGCTGTGCCAGTATACCAGCCTGCATCGCATCTGGGGCTGGTTTCCAGGCTCGTCCATCCCAAAACAGTGCTTTTAGGGATTAATTTAGCTCACTATAGGCAGGAGTAGGCTTTAGCTCAAATTAGGATACGCCAAAATCCTCGTGCTAAAAACCAACTCTTGTCTGCACTAATTTAGCATCTTAGTGCTGCTACTGTAGGTTGCAGCGTAAATTAGGGTACACCAAAAGTCTCGTGCAAAAAACTACTCTTGTCTGCACTAATTTATCATCTAAGTGCTGCTACTGTAGTTTGCAGCGTAAATTAGGATACACCAAAAGACTCGTGCTAAAAACCAACTCTTGTCTGCACTAATTTATCATCTAAGTGCTTCTACTGTAGGTTGCAGCGTAAATTAGGATACGCCAAAAGCCTCGTGCTAAAAACCAACTCTTGTCTGCACTAATTTATCATCTAAGTGCTGCTACTGTAGGTTGCAGCGTAAATTAGGATACGCCAAAAGCCTCGTGCTAAAAACCAACTCTTGTCTGCACTAATTTAGCATCTTAGTGCTGCTACTGTAGGTTGCAGCGTAAATTAGGATACACCAAAAGCCTCGTGCTAAAAACCAACTCTTGTCTGCACTAATTTAGCTGTATACAGTCAGCACCACATTGAAAATGCGCAAGTCCGGTGGCAAGGGACAAGGAACTGGACGTGATGGTGGTGTAGGCAGAGGGCGAGCCCGTGTGCAAGCTCGAATTGCACCACGACAAACGCCCACATCATCTCGCTCGACTTTCTTGTCCCAATTTCTAGGTGAACGCAGCAATACTTCACTATTAAACCAAGACCAGTGTCAACAGGTTGTTAGTTGGATAGCGGATAATGCTTCCAGTTAGTTTGGCACCACCACAAATACCCTATCTTCCACACGGTCAAGTGTCAGTAGCCGTGAGACTGGACCACACATTCCACACCCTGATCCTCCTTCCTCCCACCATGCCGAGTGCCCGGACCCGGACATAACTGAACCCACACTTGGACACTCTGAAGAGCTGTTCACTTATCCATTTGTAGATTATGGCCTATCGCCAGCTCCAGTTGAAGTGGGTCATGAGGAGATCGTATGTACCGATGCCCAAATATTTGAGCAGTCACGGTCTCACGAAGGCAACGGTGGGAACGTGTCTCAACAAGAGGTGGACGATAATGACACACAATTGCCAGAAAGTCAGGAAGAAGACCAGGGTGTGGAAGTGGAAGACGAGGTGGTGGATGATCCAGTAACTGACCCAACCTGGCAGGAGGACATGCAGAGCGAGGACAGCAGTGCACAGGGGGAGTTAGGCGTAGCATCACAACAGGACGGAAGAAGCAGGGTGGTGTCCGCAGGCAGAAGGCAGGCAACCGTTCCCCGAAACAACAACACGAGTGATGTTGCCAGTACAACTGCTAGGTCTTCCCGAGTCTGGCTGTTTTTTAAGGTGTCTGCAGATAATTCAAAAAAGGCAATTTGCAACACCTGGCATGCCAGCATCAGCAGGGGTAGAAAAACTAGCAGCCTGGCCACCACCAGCATGATCAGGCACATGGCAGCAAAGCACCCAACTTTGTGGGATGTACAGCAGAGTACAGGAGCATTGTCTGCGGGTGACACAGCTGCATCTTCCACTGTTGTGCGTGCAAGCCAATCCCCTGTCCATACTGCTGGCAAAGATGCCTCCTGTCCTTCACCTGTACTTGCACAAGCAGAAGTAGCACCATCATCAGCCACGTCCTTGTCCCAGCCCAGCGTTCAGTTATCCATACCCCAATCTTTGGAACGCAGGCGCAAATACGCTGCCAACGCCCTACATCCCACAGTTCTAAATGCACACATTTTGCGACTGCTTGCGCTGGAAATGTTGCCTTTTAGGCTGGTGGAGACAGAAGCATTCCGCAACCTTATGGTGGCGGCTGTCCCACGTTACTCAGTCCCCAGCCGAAACTATTTTTCCCGGTGTGCCGTCCCCACATTAAATAAGCATGTGTCACAAAACATCATACGTGCCCTTAACAACACAGTTTCCAGCAAAGTCCACCTAACCACGGACACGTGGACAAGTGCTTGCAGGCAGGGCCGGTACATCTCACTGACGGCACACTGGGTTAATATTGTGTAAGCCGGTACCCAGTCTGACCTTGGGACGGAACACGTCTTTCCGACACCGAGGATTGCAGGCCCTAACTCAGTCAGGGTTTCACCCACAGTGTACAGCTCTGTCACGTCATGCTCCTCCTCCTCTTCCTCCACTTCACCCTCCACACCAGTCCCAAGCTGGAAGCACTGCAGCACTGCCTCGGCTAAGCGGCAAAAGGCTTTGCTGAAGCTAATATGCGTAGGTGACAAACCCCACAACGCTGAAGAGTTGTGGACATCTCTGAAACAGCAGGCAGATCACTGGCTCACACCGCTGAACCTACAGCCAGGCATGGTCGTGTGTGACAATGGCCGGAACCTTGTGGCGGCTCTGAGGCGAGGCGAGCTGACACATGTTCCATGCGTGGCCCATGTGCTCAACCTCGTGGTTCAGCGGTTTCTTAAATCCTACCCGGAGCTGTCTGATCTGCTCATCAAAGTACGCCGCCTGTGTGCCCATTTCAGAAAGCCACCTACTGTTTCTGCCAGCCTTGCCGGCTTTCAGTGGCGTTTGCAGCTTCCGGCTCACAGACTGGTGTGTGATGTCCCCACGCATTGGAATTCCACACTGCACATGTTGGTCAGGATTTGTGAGCAGAAGAGGGCAGTTGTTGAGTACCAGCATCAACTAGGCCGTCGGTATATGGTTCAAACTCCACACATAAGACCTCAGGAGTGGACATGGATGTCCGACATATGTACCGTCCTCATAAACTTTGAGGACTTCACCAAGATGGTGAGCTGCGATAACGCCATCATTAGCGTCACCATCCCGCTTCTCTGTCTTCTAAAACGCTATCTGCTCAAAATCAAAGACGATGCATTGCAGGCGGAGCAGGATGAGTTGCAGCAAGAAACCGTACTGGGTGATTACACACAGCCCAGCCTCATCTCATCCCAACGTGCATGGGAGGACTATGACGAGGAGGAGGAGGAGGAAAAAGACATGGAGCTACTTTCATTTGGAATTGACGGTAATACATGCACAATCGTCAGACAATCGGTTGAGCGTGGATGGCCAGAGGACAAGGGAGAGGAGGAGGAGGAGGAAGTGGTCAGCATGGCCAGTCATGCTGTTGGTCAGGACCCTGAAGTCTTGCCTGTTAACAGTCTGGCGCACATTTTTGACTTTATGTTACGCTGTCTGTGTCGTGACCCTCGCGTTATCAAGATCTTGACGGACACTCATTACTGGTTGGTGACACTTTTAGACCCACACTACAAAGAGAAATGTATTTCTCTTATTCCCGAAGCGGAGAGGTCTACAAAAATGCTGCAGTACCAGAAGGCTATAGTGGCGGAATTATTAAAAAATTCCCTTCTGAAAATGCTAGCGGCAGAGGGCACGATTCAGTGGACAACCAAGGTGTCCGGCAGAGAGAGGCACAAGTCCTATCCAGCAGAGGAAGGGGAACACACTCAAAGATCTGGGACACTTTTCTCAGCACCTCCCGTACCACAGGCCCTGAGGTGCGGGGTAGTGTCACAAGGAATGCAAAGTTTGCAAAGATGCTGAGGGAGTACCTTGCCGATCGTACTAAAGTGCTCCAAGACTCCTCTGTGCCTTATAATTATTGGGTATCCAAGCTGGACACTTGGCAGGAATTGGCTCTCTACGCCTTGAAAGTCCTGGTCTGCCCTGCCGCTAGCATTTTGTCAGTGCGTGTTTTTAGTGCCGCAGGTGGAATCATTACAGATAAACACACCCGCCTGTCAACTGAAAATGCTGACAGGCTGACTTTGATTAAGATGAACAAGGATTGGATTGGGCCTGACTTCACCACACCACCACCAAATGATAGCGGAATTTAGTTTTTGTGCCGGTAGATTCACATACACCTCCGCACACCCACACATCAGTACAGACTTCATGTGTTTGGCTACTTGCTGTACTACTCCTCCTTCTCCTCATCCTCCACCATCATATAATCAGTGTGACCGTGGTTCATGATGCAACAAAACCATCATTTTTTAACATCATATTTATGATGATGATGAACCTAACCGTTCAAAAGTTAGGCATTAGTTTCATGTATACCCCCCGGGGTAAATGTTTTAGTCCATGCTTCCAGAATGGGCATTACAAGTACAGGAGACCCGCTCCTTTGTAATGGGAATAATTTTTAGAGGCTCTCCTCCATGTTTCTTCCCAGGGGCACCTCAAAGCCTCCCAATTTTTGGTTCCCTGCCTATGGCAATCCTACAAAAGACCCAACTGCTTAAAATGGGCACATTATTTAAAAAGGCTCTCATGCACGCCTCTATGCTGGGGCATCTTGGTGCCTCCAAACCTTTGGCTTCTCTGCCTAGGGAAATACTACAAAAGACACACTTGCTTAAAATGTGCACATCATTTAAAAGGCCTCATGCACGCCTCTATCCAGGGCATCTTGGTGGCTCCAAACCTTTGGCTTCCCTGCCTAGGAAATACTACAAACAGACACACTTGCTTACAATGAGCACATTTTTAAAAGGCCCTCATGCACGCCTCTATAAGGGCATCTTGGTGCCTCCAAACCTTTGGTTTCCCTGACTAGGGTAATACTACAGCAGACACACTTCCTTACAATGGGGACATTTTTTTAAAAGCCCTCATGCACGCCTCTATTCAGGGGCATATTGGTGCCTCCAAACCTTTGGCTTCCCTGCTAGGAAATACTACAGCAGACACACTTGCCTTACAATGGGCACATTTTTTTAAAAGGCCCTCATGAACGCCTCTATGCAGGGGCATATTGGGCCTCCAAACCTTTGGCTTCCCTGCCTAGGAAATACTACAAAGACACACTTGCTTAAATGGCACATATTTTAAAGAGGCCCTCATGCAACGCCTCTATCAGGGCATATTGGTGCCTCCCAATCTTTGGCTTCCCTGCCTAGGGAAATAATAAAAAGACACACTTGCTTAAAATGGGCACATTTTTTAAAAGGCCCTCATTCACCCTCTATCAGGAGCATATAGGTACCTCCCAAACTTTTGGTTTCCCTGTCTAGGGAATAACTAAAAAGACACACTTGCTTACAATGGGCACATTATTTTAAAAGGCCTCATTCACGCTTCTATGCAGGGCATCTATGTGCCTCCAAACTTTGGCTTTCCTGTCTAGGGAATACTACAAAAGACACACTTGTTTACAATGGGCACATTTTTCTTAAAAGGTCCTCATGCACGCTCTATGCAAGGGCATCTTGGTGCCTTCAAACCTTTGGCTTCCCTGCCTAGGGAAATACTACAAGAGACACACTTGCTTTACAATGGGCACATTTTTTTAAAAGGCCCTCATGCACGCCTCTATCCAGGGCATATTGGTGCCTGCAAAACCTTTGGCTTCCCTGCCTAGGAAATACTACATCAGACACAATTGCTTACAATGGGCACATTTTTTTAAAAGGCCCTCATGCACGCCTCTTTCCAGGGGCATATTGGTGCCTCCAATTTTTGGCTTCCCTACCTAGGGAAATACTACAGCAGACACACTTGCTTACAATGGGCACATTTTTTTAAAATGCCCTCATGCACGCCTCTATGCAGGGGCATCTTGCTGCCTCCAAACCTTTGGCTTCCCTGCCTAGGGAAATACTACAGCAGACACACTTGCTTACAATGGGCCCATTTTTTGAAAAGGCCCTCATGCACGACTCTATGCAGGGGCATCTTGGTGCCTCCAGACCTTTGGCTTCCCTGCCTAGGGAAATACAACAGCAGACCCACTTGCTTAAAATGGGCACATCATTTAAAGAGGCCCTTATGCACGCCTCTATCCAGTGGCATATTGGTGCTTCCCAATTTTTGGCTTCCCTGCCTAGGGCAATACTAAAAAAGACACACTTGCTTAAAATGGGCACATTTTTTGAAAAGGCCGTCATGCACGCCTTCATCCAGGGGCACTGAAGTGCTACACAATTTTTGGCTTCCCTGCCTAGGGCAATAGTAAAAAAAGACCTACTTGCTTAAAATGGGCACATTATTTAAAAAGGCTCTCATGCACGTCTCTATCCAGGGGCATTGAAGTGCTACACAATTTTTGGCTTCCCTGCCTATGACAATCCTACAAAAGACTCACTTGCTTACAATGGGCACATTTTTTTAAAAGACCCTCATGCACGCCTCTATCCAGGGGCATATTGGTGCCTCCCAATTTTTGGCTTTCCTGCCTAGGGAAATGCTACAGCAGACACACTTGCTTACAATGGGCACATTTTTTGAAAAGGCCCTCATGCACGCTTCTATCCAGTGGCATATTGGTGCCTCCCAATTTTTGGCTTCCCTGCCTAGGGCAATACTAAAAAACACCCACTTGCTTTAAATGGGCACATTTTTGGAAAAGGCCCTCATGCACGCCTCTATCCAGGGGCATTGAATTGCCTCCCATTTTTTGGCTTCCTTGCCTAGGGCAATGCTACAAAACACACACTTCCTTACAATGGGCACATTATTTAAAGAGGCCCTCATGCACGTCTCTATCCAGGGGCATCACAGTGCCACACAATTATTGTCTTCCCTGTCTAGGGCATTACTACAAATGACCCACTTCCTTATAATGGGCACATTATTTAAAGTGGCCTTCATTTACGTCTCTTCCCAGGGGCATGGGAGTGCCACACAAATTTTTTTTTTTAAATCTTTCATATAATCCTACAAAACTAACATGCACCAACTCTGTCTCACAAGTGGGTATCAGCTCTTAATATTTTTTCCATGAAAATCCGTTTTGGTTTCATTTTGTAACGTTTTCTTGACAGTCCGTAAATGTGGCGTAATAGTCTGACAACATTGTTGACATCAGTGACCTTGGGGTCTGAAATTGCTTCAAGTGGTCTTCCCCATGCTGTTCCCATATTATTTCAGCACTGTTCTGATACTTTTGTGACATATTTAGGGTTCTTCCATGCTGCCGGTGGTCATGTCAGAAAAATACTCGGGTCTCCCATAGGATAACATTGGGCTCGGTGCTCGGGCCGAGTTCACGAGTATCTTGGGATGCTCGGCCCGAGCTTTGAGCACCCGAGCATTTTAGTTCTAGCTCATCTCTACAGACGATCATTCATCACGGATATGTAACACAGCATGTGAGACTGCGTGTTTCATTGCACTGACAGCTCCTGTTGTAGGCTAGCGAGCTGAGTGGCAGATGCTGGGTCGGAGGTCTGAAGGGAGGCCAACTGGGTATCCAAGGACTGAATAAAAGCCATAATACAGTTCTGATTTTCACAAAGATAAGCCAGCTCCTTTTGCGCTGAAGACGAGGTACCAGCGGAGTCCATGGCCTGATTATTCTGTCACGCTTCCGGAGGAAGGCGCCCTAGAGTGGACCCACTGGGCCGTGGTACCGAACTCCCCTGGGTGAGCTGATCCTAGTTTACCCAACCCCTATACAGGGATTGTCAGGGGCAAGCCCAGGGGGTCTAAATACCACAGCAGCTAGTACCAGAGGGGCGGCTCGTAAGGTTAGCCTATACTAAGGAATAGAGAAGTATTGCAGGTAACAGGGCACAAGGCTAGGAGACCAGGAATGGTGCTACCGGGGAAGAGCACAGCAAGGGTTCCAGGAAACAGAGTACAAGGCTGGAGGACAGGAATGGTGCTACTGGGGAGGAGCACAGCAAGAGTTCCAGGACACAGAGCACAAGGAAGGCCTGACCAACAGTCAGCAAGGCAGAAGCAAACTGACTTAACAATCAAGCACCTCCCATCAGAGGAGGTGGCCTGATATACCATGGGAAGAGCAGCTATTGGTCAAGGGGAGTGTCAGGTTGGACCTTGCCGGCCCCTAGAGTCACAGGGAAGGAGTGCACCTAGCGCGCCGCTGAGTAGGCTCATGAAGATTACCATAGTAATGTGCTCATGTGCGAACCCGGCCGTCAGCTGACAGGAAGGGAACATGGTGACGGCTCCGAGACAGAACACGCCTGGATGCCGGACGCCCGGTTGGCAGAGGAGCAGGAGATGCCGCCCAGGGAGAGGTGAGCTGGGAAGCGGTGCCAGGGGGCCTAACACCATCTTCACGGATAATAACCTGTTAACACACCTGAATACCGCAAAGCTTGGTGCATTAGAGCAACGCTGGATGGCTCGACAATCGAACTATGACTTTACCATCAAATACTGGGCGGGCCACAACAACGCAAATGCTGATGCCCTCTCCAGAAACCCTCAAGTACATCTACAATGATTTGAAGAAAAAGAGGATGACTTAGAGGAAATAGAACTCCTAGCTTTCCATAAAAGTAGAAAATGGAAAATGGCTGAAGATCACATCTACCAGAACCGTCAGACTGTTGCACTAAACTCATTGCCTCACTATGGATGGAAGGAGACTCAAGACTTTGATCCGGCAGTGAGCCTTGTAAAGAAGTTAATAACCCAACCGGATTCCCAACATGAAAAGAATGCCCCACCAGAGGCCCAGTACATGTTGTGGTGATGCGACCCCGATGTGTCCCCTGACCGGTGCACAGCACATGGGGGATTGTATCTTTTGCTCTGTGGCAGCACTCACAGGGTTAACAGAAGTGAGATCTGAGCTAATTGCTGATGGAAAGCACTCAGCCCACCTGTGATGGGATAGGAGATGATATGAGCTGCCCTGGGCTGAGGAGTGGGAGAGAAGAGGAGGAACTGCTGTGTGAAGCTAACAGCAGCCTGGGAGCTCTCTCAGAGAGGACTGTGCAGAGAGAGAGTGGTTGTGTGCTGATAACACAGCCTAGCAGTGAGGACCTGGCCCGGACAGAGCCTGTCCCAGGTACAGAGGTACTGTGTGTGTTGGGTGAACAGAGTTGTACCAGCTGTGCCCCAGAACCTGGAGGTCTGTAATATACCTGAACTGTACCATTAAACTGTGTGTTGTGTGAACAGTTGCCTGAGTCACTGCCTTCCGTCGTGCCGATCCTAACCGCTACCTTACATGTGGTGGAGGATGCGGGCACAGCAACCTGGTTGCTGACGGCAATGACTTGGTGAAAGAAAAAAAAAAAGGCAAACTCAGTTCACACATGTCAGTGGTGAAACCTGCTACGCTACAGTACAAACCAGCAGCCAGCATGGAGGACTTGCTTAAGCACCTGGTGCAAGCACAGCAGCAACAGCAGCAAATGCACCAGCAACAGCAGGTCGCACAACAGGAGGCTAATCAGCTCTTATCAGGCAAATGCAGCAGCAACAGGAGCATCAGCAGCGCCAACAGGAGCATCAGCAGCGACAACAGGAGCATCAGCAGCGACAGTTGGATCTTCTGACGGAGGCAATCCGTGCAAAGCCAGCGGCTCCATCCCCAGGTCAAGGAGATGACAGCAGCGTCCGGAAGGCGGTAAGGCGTGCCATGCAAAAGATGACCCCGGGGGATGATGTGGAAGCTTTCCTGGCGGTATTTGAGAAGGTTGCAGAGCGGGAAGAAACTGCCGCCAGAGCAGTGGGCGGAAATGTTGGCGCCTTACTTAACCGGAGAGTCCCAAAAAGCCTACCTAGACCTCTGCACAGAGGACGCCATGGACTATGGGACTCTGAAAGGTGAGATCCTTGCCAGAATGGGGGTTAATACGTATGTAAGGGCTCAACGGGTAAGCCAGTGGTCCTTTGAGGAGGGTAAACCTGTCCGGTCTCAGGCCTATGACTTGTTGCACCTGGTAAAGAAGTGGCTGCAGCCTGAAAGCCTGAGCCCCGCACAAATGATAGAGAGGGTGGTTGTTGACCGGTTTGTGCGCACTCTGCCTGTCTCCATCCAACAGTGGGTGGGACAAGGTGACCCGGGTACCCTAGATCAGGTAGTGAGTGTGGTGGAGCGGCATGTGGCTACACAAGACTTGATTCGGGACTCTGGGACACTGCGTGCAGCACGGCGGACCGCATCCACCAAACCGGCAATTAGGGACCCCCAACCGGGCCTCTGCTGGGTTCAACCCCACCACAGGCAGAGAATGTGCACCGCCCAGAAGTGAGACGGAAACCCGGGTCTCCTAAGCGGGGCACCGTAAATAATTTTTTCCCCGCCATAAGGTGTTGGCGATGCCAGGAGTCAGGACACGCAATGGCGCAGTGTCCCCTCAACACGGAGTCCATGGACTGTGGGTATACCCGCCGGATGTCCATGTTCGCCCAATCTGCCAGGGCAGGACGCTATGGGACTGGGCGTAAAAGGAGTGTTTTGTGCCAGGTTCGGCTCAATGGATATGACGCTATGGCCCTGTTGGACTCAGGGAGTGGTGTGACCCTTGTGTGTGCCTCCTTGGCCTCTAGATCCCAACCCACCGGCCGTACGGTGCGAGTGCTTGGGGTCCATGGGGACCACCGTAGGTATCCAACAAGGAGGGTCACTATCACTACCCTGTCCGGACGGGTTCGACATGAAGTGGGGGTGGTGAAGACACTGCCTTTCGATATGATTTTGGGGAGGGATTTTCCTCTGTTCTGGACTCTGTGGGAGAGGCAAACTAATCCTCAGGTAGTGAATGGTCCAGGCCCTGAGCCCAAAGATCCCGACTCTGGGACACCTGCCATAGGGGTCACCACTATAGGGAAAGAGTGTAATCCCGATAGGTGTTCCCTAGAGGTAAAGGCAGGAGGTTTCAGAGCGTACAACCCCCGCATACAGGTGCAGAAGCGCCAACCACAACGTCCCAAGACCCGTAGATGTACTCATGGTACAGACAGTGACTCCACTGTGGACTTAGGGCTACGGGACTCAGATGACCTGCCCAATCGTGTAGCAGACGACATAGCGTCAGGACTCCACATAGCTAAAAGGATAGGTGGACCGCGCTACCAACTGGCCGATGGGGGATGGGGAGACCTCCCACAGATATGCCTTTGAGACATGGAGTGACTGGGTCCGATTGGTCTTGGTACACAAGGAAACAGTTGGTGCCGGTACGGGACGCGTGTCAGACGCGGACGGCCCTGGTCGACTGTCCCCTCGACCGGTGGGCTCCGAGGACGGGGAGCCCCTGTCTCGAGGCCCCGGATCGTGGGCTGGTGTTCCGCCCCACGGGCTTGAACAGAGGGGGGAGGTATGTGGTGATGCGACCCCGATGTGTCCCCTGACCGGTGCACAGCACATGGGGGATTGTATCTTTTGCTCTGTGGCAGCACTCACAGGGTTAACAGAAGTGAGATCTGAGCTAAGTGCTGATGGAAAGCACTCAGCCCACCTGTGATGGGATAGGAGATGATATGAGCTGCCCTGGGCTGAGGAGTGGGAGAGAAGAGGAGGAACTGCTGTGTGAAGCTAACAGCAGCCTGGGAGCTCTCTCAGAGAGGACTGTGCAGAGAGAGAGTGGTTGTGTGCTGATAACACAGCCTAGCAGTGAGGACCTGGCCCAGACAGAGCCTGTCCCAGGTACAGAGGTACTGTGTGTGTTGGGTGAACAGAGTTGTACCAGCTGTGCCCCAGAACCTGGAGGTCTGTAATATACCTGAACTGTACCATTAAACTGTGTGTTGTGTGAACAGTTGCCTGAGTCACTGCCTTCCGTCGTGCCGATCCTAACCGCTACCTTACAATGTGGAAAGAAAGAAGCAGGTTATTCATCTATCAAGGTCAACTGTGCAGATGGTATATCAACATAAGAACACATGAAATGGTGTGGCAAGTTGTGGTTCCAAAGAGAGATGTCTCAATGGTATTGGAAGCATACCAAGACGGAGCAGGATAACTTTGGATGGAGAAAATTGGAAATATTGTCACGTGAGAGATTCTATTGGATCAGCATGAGAGCCTTCTTAGAGAGATGGTGTAAAAATTGTGGACCATGCTCATTAAGAAGAAGAGACCATAACATCCAGAAAGCACCACTCCAGCCTATCATCACCAAACAACCATTAGAACTAGTAGCCTTGAATCATGTCAAACGCACACCCAGCAAATCAGGTTACACCTATGCTCTTACCATGGTAGACCACTATTCTAGATTCCTTGTGGTAGCTCCGGTAAAGGATTTAACAGCTCAGACAGCAGCAAGAACTTTCCAAGCCTATTTCTGCAGACCACATGGTTGTCCAGAACAGATATTGACAGACTATCTTGCCTTTGAAGCTGAAATATTTCAAGAGTTCTGTCGCCTATACGGATGCAAGAAAATTCGCACCACGCCATACCATCCTCAAACTAATGGAATGTGCGAAAAGATGAATCACGTGGTAATTGAATTGCTGAAAACTCTGCCCTTAGAAGAACGAAACTAATGGCCAGAGAAATTACCAGATCTAGTTGACATCTACAACAACATCCCAGTAAGCTCAACAAATTGTACCCCTGCATACCTCATGAGAGTAAGACCAGGAAAATTGCTAGTAGACTTTGAAATAGGCATAGTAGTTCCTGAAGAAGATACCACAGATGCAGATTGGGATACTCGTAGAAAAGAACAATACCAGAAAATACAAGAATGCGTTGAGAGAAGCCTGGAAAAATCTAGAGAAATGCAAGAAACCAACTTTAACAAAAGTGAGCAAGGAACACCCTTAACACCATGTCTTGCTAAATTTACCTGGATCGCTGTTTCCTTACGTTCTCTAAACATTTTGGTACTCTGCCAAAAGATCAAGATATTTGGAAAAATGCCAAATAAGAAAATATTACAAAAAATAAGGCGTTCTTTAAATACCCCACTGTGGGGCATCCTGCCGACTACGCCAATTAATGTCTTGCTAAATTTACCTGGATCGGGGCAGAGCCCGTACTTACGTAACGCTCACTGAATTACAAATCAGTCATGAATAATAATATTCTTTATAGCAAGATTAAATGTATTTGTTTACAAAGTAGCACATGAATTGTCATCAATTGAATACAGGCTTAACACAAAGTATAACAATTATACCTAGACTTAATTATAGCGAATAAGCATCAATACTTTTACCGTGTATTGTAGCTGCTTCCCCTTCGTCATTGGGGAAGTCACGATCAGCGAGAAGGGACCACGGCTTGCTTTACAGAGACGTTCATACATGTCGGCCTCTGGAAAGGTTTTCCTCCCCCTCACTGAATGTGAGCAGCTCCATTTACACTTTTAAAATATCTCTGACATTGCGCTGATGGCATGATCCAGCCGTGACCATCAACCACAAGATATTCACTTCTTTCCTGTGCAATACCCCAATCTGTTTCCCTGGCAGAGGATGTGGTTTCCTGTCACAATAATTTCAGCTCAGCTCATGATTTCATCATAACGGCATAATGTGAAGAAGAAGAAGTCACCCTTTTTGTATTTCAACAGAGAACTGATCATTTATATGGAATGAATGATAAGGCCTGTGGTCACTATTTTAATTATGATTACCTGTTCTATACCTATTCTATTCACATCCACACACCATTCTTATCACATTGGTATCACAATCGGTCCTTGACCACAGGAATTATCTTCATTTTCCATAAAAAAAACATCAGTACTTTTGGCCTTCTACAGAACTTTTTGTACGCTATATAACAATTCCAGTTTAAAAAGTGGAATTACTATAATAGCAATCACCAAGACAAGGTGAATCAAGAAATTAAAAATTCTTCCAGCAGAGGGTGAACATTCCATGAGAACATTATGCCAATGATGAGAAATTGCATCTGCAGCTATATTTGATACATCAATAGGAAATCACTTTTATATTTGATTTTAACTTTCTTGATTTTTTCAAACAACATTGAAATAAAAATACTATCACTTTAACTGATACATATATTAAAACTAAAAACAATATGACCTGGAAAGCCCCTTGCAGAAGCCACATTAACCATCCTCCAATTCCTTTAAACCAATTTGCCATATTCAGGAAAGAGAGCGTATTGGCCCACCAGCTATCTTTGTGGTCATTATTATCTTTCTGATATTTATAAGCATTTTGCCTGCATATCCACTACATCCCTCTGGGAGATCTCATATAGCTGAGTGTTGTAAAACTAGTGGGTGTTTTAAATCAACAAAGACACTCACATTGGTTAATATACTCCACCCCGGTTTTTGCCTAATAGGAATACAATATCCTGCATCAGGGTTATTACACCTTGGTTCATTAGCTTGATATTCAGAAGATTCATTACACATTAAATTACCTGGTAAATTGCTACATGTATCACTAGTTCCATTAATAAACATAGTGGCATAAGGTCAGAATACATCATGAATCGTCCTTTCTAGTAGACTAGGTTTGAAAGCATCTGCTGTATTTGTAATTGTCCCAAAACATATACGTATATTGTCCAAATCAGTCAACCCAGTTCTATTTCTCGGCCCCCAAGCTCCTCCCTTAGAGGCCATATGCTGCAAATTCTTAATTGTCCCGCTCAGATTTCAAACTGTCTGAGCAATTGTCCCACATCAGGATTTCTTCCATTGTTACCAGTATAGCCAGGAAAGGAATACTGGTCGCTATCACAGGCGAATTAGTACAAATCCAACAATCTCTGGGTTGAGTGTTATTCAACGCCTCCGTCACTTGTTGGTTATCGGCTCCTCTCGGTGTAGTTTGCTCCATCCATCAGCTACGCCTAAAAATACGCTCCCAAGGATTCCACTTAACAGTCATACCTAGGGTACAATAAAAGATGGCATCATTCCTGTAAATAATATTTTTCCTGTGGGACATATTCCCACTTCTCTACTCCTGGTCTCAGTATCAAGAGTGTTCTATATTTTCCCACTGCAATGACCTCAGCCTCAGATGGCGGTCCTTGGGTATTCTGTACCCATATTTTGGCCCCCACATTAGTGAAATTGGAGGACCCAAAACCTTTATCTCCCCAGATTGTCAATTCTATAGGAGCACAGATGAGTCAGATTCTGACCTTTCTAGCATTGGTGTGGTCACACGCTTTAAATCAAAGGTCCAACTGCCTAAATATCCTCCCAAGAACTCTCTGAATAAGAGCGACAGGGCATTACAGGTAATTAATTTATCAAACATTAAACTTTCGGACGCACAAATTGAGGTGCTGTCTTGTGGGTTGTCATTCTCGCCTGCTAACTCCTTCCATCTTTTCACAACCATAAAAGACCTGTACTTATTCTCCCGCAAACTGGTTTATAAAAAATTACATAGTAAATGGATTTCCTCCACCACCGACCTCGAGATACGTGAAACTGAAGCCCTGACTAATCTTGAGGATCTTGCCATTGGAGATTCTCCACCCTCGGCAGGTGAGTTTCCTCCTTATACTAGACCAAGATCGCTGCGTTTTCCCCCCTTGTCTGTCTGTCCAGCAGTTGACATCTTCACTAAGTTGGTTATTGACGACTTTTCTAGGGTGTCAACTAGAAGACGGCGTGATAACCTCACGTTGTCTCAGAGAACTGCACTTAAAGAATTACAGAACATGAAGGATGTAGTGATAAAACAGGCAGACAAGGGGGGTAACGTGGTGATCTGGCCTACTATTATGTATGAACGGGAGGTGTTTCGCCAATTACAAGATCGTGACACTTATTTGAGGCTTGATTCTGATCCTGTGGCCTCTTTCTCAGAAAAACTGCAGGCCATCCTGGCGTATGCATGTGAACGAGGTATTATAGACAAAAAAACTTCAGAGGGATTAACGGTGCGTTATCCGAAAATTCCTACTTTATATTTGTTACCTAAGATCCACAAGGATCCCGTCACTCCGTCGGGTCGTCCAATTGTGTCCGGCATAGGGGGGTTGTGTGAACCCATTTGTAAATTTATAGACTTTTATTTAAAGCCATTGGTTGAGACCCTCCCCTCCTATGTCCGTGACACAACGGATGTCCTTGTGCGCATTGACGAGATCTTTGTGGATCCTGACGCACTGTTGGTAACAGCAGATATTGAATCCCTCTATACGTGCATCTGCCATTCTGATGGCCTGCAGGCTGTGAGATTCTTTTTGAAGGCTAACGGTAGGGATGCCGCGATAAGTGACCTAATACTTGAGCTGCTCCACTTTGCCCTAACCCACAATTTTTTTATTTTTAAAGATAAATTTATCTACAGGGGCGGGGCACTGCCATGGGCGCGGCCTGCGCGCCCTCGTACACCAACCTCTTCCTTGGTTTTTGGGAGAGGTGGCTTTTAGGCGTCGAGGGCGCTGCGGACTGCGCCCATGTGCAGTGCTGGTACCGCTATATTGATGACTTATTATTTTTGTGGCAGGGCACTGCGGAGCAGCTTGACTATTTTATGAGCAGACTGGGCATTAACCCCTTTAACATCAAATTGACGTATAAACTAGTGATGGGCGAGTCCTAAATTACTCGGAATCGCTTGACTCTAGCGAGTCCGAGCCCGGGACTCGCTACTCGTTGCGAGTCTAGTGAGTCCAATGTTAATGAATGGGGAAGCGAGTAATAGCGAGTAATGTGCGATTTACAAATCGCAGATGTGTCTCGGAAGAGGCTCTATCTGCTACAATAGCTAAATCATGTTTAATAGGCTCCCGCTGTCACAGCACAGTTAACTCTCTGCTTACCGGTGCTGCAACAAGAAGAAGAAGAAAGACAGAAGACAGAAGAGAGAAGAAAGAAGAGAGAAGACCTGGGTCTTTGAAGGGATATGTGGTGGTAATAAAGTTGGAGTCCCTAATGGTGTCTGTGTCTTTATTTTTAATAAATAATTTTTCTCTGTGTGGTGTTTTTTTTAACCCTTTATTGCAGATTCTTAGTGGCCGGGTCAAACGTGGCCTGACATTAAGAATCTCGGGCTTAATACCAGCTTGTATAACAAAGCTGGTATTAACCCCTTTATTACCCAGCGTGCCACCGCCACCAGGGCCGCTGGAAGAGCGGGGTTCAGCGCCAGAGGATGGCGCTTCAATGAACGCGACTCCATCTTTAATTAAAAAAATCCTTTTCCGTCCGACGTAGTCCAAAATGCGATGTCCTCTCTGCTACATCCCTGTGCATAGATATAGATGTCTATGCACAGGGAATGAGCAGACTGAGAACAATCTCAGCTCTGCTACATCATCTCTGTGCACAGGGAGAGCAGGCGGGCTCTAGGACCCTGGAGCTGCGGCAGCCTGCAGGACCCGAGCCGACACAGAGCAGACAGCTGGACTCGTTACTGTGCGAGTTTCCCTGCGATTACTTGCACAGTAACGAGTCCAATGCAAGTCAATGGCAATCCTAGTTTTGTCAGAGTCTCTGACAAAACTAGGATTGCCATTGATTTGCATTGGACTCGTTACTGTGCGAGTAATCGCTGGGAAACTCGCAGAGTACTGAGTCCTGCGAGTCCCTTACTACTCGCGGAGTAACGAGTCCTAGCGAGTAGACTCGCCCATCCCTAGTATAAACATGATACAACAAAGATAGAATTTTTAGATATTTCTATCGTTGTGGGGTCCGATCGAATGATCATGACTGATGTGAAAGGGCATTAACAGATGTGGGTTTCCGAAAGACATGCTAGGTCTGCTCATAATGTGTCAACAATTCGTGCTGTCCCTACCGGACAATTCCTTTGCATTAAACGCATTTGTTCCTCTGATGCTATTTTCGAGGAGCAGGCAAGCAATTTAGCATCACGTTTCCGAGAAAGGGGCTACAGCAATCGGAGCATAAAAAGGGCATATCTCAGGGCCAAACACACTCCAAGGGCTCAGCTTCTTCACGTGTCTGGGGGGGTCGGGGAGTTAAATCCTTAAACAACATGGTACGTTATATTACTACGTACAACCAGGAGTTGGAGAATGTACGGTCTATCTTGCAGTGTCATTGGCCAGTTCTACAGACTGATCCACATCTGAGGGACTCTTTGTCTGATTTTCCACTAATTACTTTGTGCAGAGCACCGAATCTGCGAAATGTGCTTGTTAGGAGCCACTATGTTCCCTTCATTCCTCCTTTGTTTGGGTCTGGTAGACCCGTGAGGGGTTGTTTCCAGTGTGGACACTGTTTGGCGTGCAGCAATGTCGTTCATTCTACCTCATTTAAAACATCTGACGGTAATAAAACTTTTTACATCCAATCGTATATCAACTGCAGTACCCGCTACGTGGTGTATTATGTCACGTGCGGGTGTGGGTTGATATACGTTGGTTTGACCTCACGAGAATTGCTTAAGAGGGTCAGGGAACATGTGAACGGAATTGCTGCAGCCAAAACAGTGGAGGATCCTTCGACTTTAAAAACACTGCCCCGCCATTTTAGGGTGCATCATGGTTGTGACCCGGTCTCCCTGAAAATCAGGGGGATTGATGTCATCCATATTGGCGCCCGCGGTGGTGATGTTAAAAGGATCCTAGCCCAACATGAAACAATGTGGATTTCCACCCTTGGGACTATGGTACCCAATTGGTTAAATGAGTTTTGCTCCATTTTTGTAGTAGCCGCTCCTTAGATTTCTCTGATACGTATACCCTGACAAGCAGATTACTCTTTATTTTGTTTTCTTTTTATAGTTTTCTTGGGACCGTCTTCACTCTCTGGTGTTCTTTAATTGTATTCCACTGTGATTTTGCTATCACCTACAGCAATGGAAGCCCTGCGCATATGGACATTACTAAAATGGAGATTACATTTGTTGTTTATTTATTGAGATGTTTCCATCATGTTTGATAATCCATTTTTGCACTTGCAAGTGTTTTTCTCTGTTTGTGTCTTACACAAATGCTTTTAGCATTTATTCACATGCTCTCTATGGCTATATGTAATATGCCTACTGCAGTAGGCGCTGCAGGGGTTAAGCCCTGCTACTTTGTTTTCTGCAGCTCCCCTCCCTCCATTGTGGGCGCGGCGTCTCCAACCGCGGGTGCGCATGCCCGGGAGCCATGGCAACGCGTCCTGGCTCCTGGATGTGCGCGTCACGGCGGTGACGCTTGCGCACTTCCGGCGGGGGCGTGGTTAGGCGGGCGGCGGCCGGACGCCATGCAGATGGCAGCTATCAGTGTGATTACTGATAGCGATATATAAACCAGGAGTCTCTTAGACATCCCTACCCCCCTGATGAAGTGACTTTACAACTAAAAACGAAATGTACGTAGGGGTCCGGACCCGGGGGATCCTCCACTGCCTTGGGGCTGTGCTGTATACAGTGTGGTAATTACCTTTGTGCACCTTTATTTGGGTTACTGGTGTAGCTCTTAGATTTAACCTATGGTTGCAGGGCATGTGGCTCTAACTGTTGCACTGGCACTTTATACATGTAATTGTTTTATACTTCCTCATCTCTGATGTACTATAGGTAGTCTATGTTATTATCCATTTGGATGTTGTATTGTGCACTGTAAATGGTTAATTTTACATTGTTACTTCTGCATTGTATGCACTTTGCTCCAAGCACCTTATGTATCCATCTTTTTACTCTGTAAAGTCAGTTTACTTGTTTAATATTAAATGATATATTATGCACACCTCCTCTCCTTTTTGTTCTTATATGGTTTGTCGAGCCCACTGGGACGAGGGTACTCGGTACCGGACCGTGTCTGCTATTGGGGAAGTCACGGGTGGTCCTGGTCCGGACCGTGTCCCGGGCCCTGGCAAATAAAAGGGTGTATTTACAGGGGAGAATAGTCTATCGTGTCGCCACCCACTATGTGCGGCCATTGATGGGGCCGCCACTGCTGCAGAACCTCCGGGGATGGTGTATTGGCAGCGCAGATGGAATAGTTCCAGTGGGTAGAACTGTATTCCGCGGGGCAGTGATGGTAAAGTCTATAATGGATGTGGATAGTGGAGACGGGGTTAAAGAACACACACTCACGTTTTGTAGTAAAAGGTGCAATTATCCTTCTCTCCTGATGCTGCAGCTTTTTTCCAGCCCGTGTGCAGAGCTGACAGGCTTGTAGCTCTTCAGGTGGGACCTCTCTGCTGTTGGATGTAGACCAAAGGTTGCAATCAATACACAGACTCACAGTTTTGCTGTTTTCCAAAGCTTTACTGCAGATGTTGTTGCAGATTATAGTCCACGGAGACTGTACTGGGGCTAGACTTTCCTCCCACCCTGTCCGGGTCATCAGCTTCCTCGTGCTGTGCTGTGTATGTGTCTTGGCTGCTGCTTCTAGATGAGCTGCTGGGACTGCCTCATTCTCTCTCTGTTCTACTGGTACCACTTGGCTAGGCAACTTGAGTCCTCTGTGCTGTGCTGACCCAGCCGTGTTGCTTTGCTCTGGTACTGTGGGCATCTAGAAACCCCACTGCTCCTGGATTCACCGTGCTGTGTGTAAGTCACAGTACCGGATCCGGTTTCCGTTCTGTGCGCTTCTCTGGGGCGAGTAATGGTTGCACTCAAGCTCCCAGGAGTGTCTCTCTGCTTGTAGTTCTCCTTTCCTAAGACCCTCACTAGACCTGGAATCGTGAGCAGACTGCAGAGAAGCTTAGCACAGCCTCTCTGGCACTGCAGTCTCAGTTCTCCCAGGAACTAAAACTAAACTACTTCCTCATGAGCTGGAGTATTTAAGAGAGCAGGTTGTGCTCCCCCTCCTGGCCCAGAAGTGCTAGTGTTTGTCAGTGTGTTGTGGGGAGGGGACCCATGTGATCTTACTGTGGCACATTAACCCATGAGGTGCCACATTCCCCTTAGTTAAATACAGTACTCCGGGACTGTGGAAAAACAAGTAACAAACAATTAAACACAATTAATATAGACTTAAAAGGAAAAAGTACAAAAATCACTAAGATTTGAAAAAGAGTCCAAAAAGTCAAAAAGCAGTCTTTCCGGGGGTTTAGTCCATTGCCTCCGGGCTGATAAGTATATTCACAAAAGAGAGTTCTTACCACAACCAGTCCGTGGTATATATGGTCCATAAGCAAATAAGAAAAGTTCAAAGTTCATACAGGATAGTCTCTGTAGGTACTGGGCTTTTTTAGCGTTGCAATAACTATATACATTTGTCCACGGGCGTTTCTGCTTAGGAGGCCTGGATTCGCTACCCCACCCCCAGGCACTTTCTTTCCCTAACTTAATATACATGGGGGTCAATCCAGTTCCTCCACCCTCTTGGACACAGTCTACCGGGTTCAATTTACGTTTACTTTACATGTAAACAAACATATTTACATTACAGATTTAATTACATTTTACTCTCTGTACCTAACTGGTAGCTGCCCTTGGGTACTACGCTCTGATCTGCATAAAACGGGTATACTGCTTGCACGTGGGCTACTAGTATTAGTGGGTATGTACCTACGTGTTGTGCTTGGTACTATGACAGATGATGATCTGACTGCAGGACTGGCAAGTTCACTAGGATCAGGAATTTGTTCTTCCTCTTCAGATTCTACTTCCAGTTCTTCTAGTCTTGGGTCTTCTTCTAGTAACACGGGTTCTGGTTTTGGGTCCACCATTGGAGGGAATGCAATCATACGACAACTGCTCCATGGTAGTTTGGCCATGTTTTATGGAAATCTCCTAGTACTGTATGAAATACTTCTTTTTCTTTCTCTTGGATAGGTTGGACCTGACAGGTTCTATGACTTCAGGTGTCTTGAAGGTTTCAGGACACAATTTTAGCTGATCTCGAGATACGACTGTTGAAGTTCTTCCTTCATCTTTGCTTATTAAACAGGTTTTAACATTGTCTAGGTTAGATGGTAAGACTGTATGGGACGGTTTCCCACTGATTATCCAGTTTGTTAGTGCGTTTCTTTCTTTTGAGCACTTGATCACCTTCTTGTAATGGCATTGCTTGAGCATGTTTGTTAAAAGTCTTCTCTTGTCTTGCACTTGCTTGCTGTAAGTTTCTCTCTACATATTCTTGCACTTGTTGATACTGTTTCTGACGTTTGGTATCCCATTCTGTTTCTTCTACTTCTGTATCTGGTTTTTCAATTCCCATTTCTAGATCAATTGGTAGCTTATCGGGTCTTGCACGCATAAGGTATGCTGGAGTGCAGTTTGTAGAACTTACTGGGACGTGGTTGTATAAGTCTACCAAATCAGGTAATTTATCTGGCCACTGATTTCTTTCAGATTCTGGTAATGTCTTCAACAGTTCAATTACAATATCATTCATCTTCTCACATAAACCATTTGTTTGGGGATGATACGTTGTTGTGTGAATCTTCTTATAACCGTACATATTGCAGAACTCCTTGAATAATTCTGATTCAAAAGCTGGACCTTGGTCTGCAAGGACTTGTTCTGGGTAACCATGCAGTCTACAGAAATGCGTCTGGAATGCTTTTGCTGCCATCTTCGCTGTCAGATCTTTGATTGGTACTACCACTAAGAAGCGTGAGTAATGGTCCACGATGGTTAAGGCATAGACATGGTCTGACTGGCTTGGTGACAACTTGACGTGGTCTAACGCGATACAAGTGGCTGCTTGGTTATTATTGACTGAAGTGGAGCTTTCTGTATATCTTTCCTTCTGAGGTTGCATGCGGCACATCTTCTGCACCATAGTTCAATGGATCTTCTCATGCCAATCCAATGGAATCTTTCTCTCAGTATTGCTTCTAACTTCTTCCATCCGAAATGACCTGCGCCGTCATGGTAGGCTTCTAAGACCATTCTGATGTCTCTCTTGGGCACGATTATCTGCCAGACCAGTTCATGTGTTTTGGGATTGATATGCCTTCTGCAGAGCTTCCCTTGATACAGGAACCACTTGCCTCTGTCCTTCCAGAGCTGTACGGCCTCAGCTGGGGCATTCTGATCAGGGTTTGCACCTTGTCGCGTAAGCAGTTCTTTCACTAGCTTCACAGCTGGATCAGAATCTTGGGTGTCAGCCCATCTGTGGTGTCTTAACGGGTTGAGGTTTACTTCCTGCTCTCTTTGGTAGACGCCGGGTTGATAATCTTCTACCTTTGAACGATGAAATTCCGGTAGTTCAATCTCTTCCAACTCTTCCGGTTCCTCTTCCACGTCTCTCAGGTGTGGCATCCGTGATAAGGCATCTGCGTTCCCGTTCTTGCGACCTGCCCTGTATTTGATGACAAAGTGGTAATTAGATAGCCGGGCTATCCATCGCTGCTCCAAAGCACCTAGTGTTGCTGTATCAAGGTGAGTCAACGGGTTGTTATCCGTGTAGATGGTGAATTCTGCACTTGCCAAGTAGTGCTTAAAACGTTCAGTCACAGCCCAAACTACTGCCAGTAGTTCTAACTTGAAGGAGCTGTAATTCTCAGGGTTTCTTTCCGTAGGCGGAGCTTCCTGCTTGCAAAGGCAATAACTCTTTCTTTGCCTCCTTGCTTCTGTAACAATACTGCTCCCAGTCCCACGTTGCTGGCATCCGTGTATAGAATGAACGGTTGATGGTAATCAGGGTATGCCAGATCTCTTCTCCCGTCAGTGCACTTTTCAGCTTGTTGAAGGAGTCTTCCTTCTCTTCACTCCACTGGAACGGAGGATTATGGGATGACTTTCTTGACTGTCCTACCAGGATGTCTTGTAGGGGAGCTGCTAGCTTCGTGAATCCTCTGATAAATCTTCTATAATAGCCTACCAGGCCCAGGAATTGCCTCACGTTCGTAGGTCTTGGCCAATCCCTTATCACTGTGACTTTATCAGGATCCGGTGCTACTCCCTCTGAACTCACGACATGTCCCAGGTACTGTACCTTTGGTTTGAGAAGGTGACACTTGGATGGCTTGATTTTCATGCCATATTTGGACAAAGCTTACAACACTTCTGCCAGGTCTTGTAGATGTTGCTCATACGTCTTGGAATAGACTATAACGTCATCTAGGTACAGGACAGTTTCAAAGTTCATATGTCCTAGACAGCTCTCTATCAGGCGTTGGAAGGTCCCGGGTGCGTTGCAGAGTCCGAACGGCATACAATTGTACTCACAGAGGCCCATCGGCGTAGTAAACGCTGCCTTCTCGTTGTCAGCCTCGGCCACAGGAACCTGCCAGTATCCACTAGTCAGATCAAGAGTGGAAAAGTAGTTAGCAGATCTTAATGCAGCTAATGACTCCTCAATCCTAGGTAATGGGTATGCGTCCTTATGTGTGATGTGATTAATCTGCTGGTAATCTACGCACATTCTCATGGTCCTGTCCTTCTTTTTAGCTAACACTAGAGGTGCTGCCCAGGGGCTACAACTGTCTCTTATTACCCCTGCAGATTTCATTTCTCTGAGCATGTCTTTGGTGGTTTGGTAGTGAGTGGGTGGTAATGGTCTATACCTCTCTTTTATAGGCTGATGGTTACCTGTGGGTATAGTGTGCTCTACCCCTTTAATCTGCCCAAAGTCTAACGGGTGTTTACTGAATATCTGCTCATATTCCTTCACTACCCGGTATACTCCATGCTTGTGACGGGGAGGTGTAGTACTGGTACCTACATGCAGCTTTTGCGCCAATCCTCCAGCTTCTCTCCTGAGCCATTGTCATCCGCCTGACTTGACAGGTTCAAGGGCTCGATTGCTGTGATGTTGTTGTTATCAACCGTGTACAACTTAGCCATGGTAGCATACTTTGGTAATGTGACCTCATCTTCTCCGCAATTCAATAGGCGTAATGGCACTCTTCCCCTGTGTACGTCAACTACTCCTCTAGCTGTGAGTATGGTCGGATCTACTGTCTGAGTACACGGTTCTACCAGGGCCTGATAGTCTCGCCCTTTGATGCCTATTGCGGCTCTGCACCAGACCATCATTTCAGTTTTGGGAGGAATTACAATGGGTATGGGATCACTAACTCGTACACTGCTGATCTCACCTCCGGAGATTTCTACCTGCTGCTTCAACATCAGGGCTTTGATCTCTTTGTGCAGAAGCCTCTGTTATCCAGTTCCGGCAGTCTCGGCGATTTGCTGCAAAACCTTAACACTTCGGAAAAACATTTCTCAATTACATTCATTCCTAGCAGCATTACTGGCTCACGGTCTCGCCGGTTAACATCTATGATTATAACACCCTGGTTCTGCAATTCTACCTTCCCAACCTGAATACTCATTTCTCTAAACCCAACTTGTGGTATTAACTGTCCATTACAAGCCCATACATCAAAGTTAAAGTTATCCGGAGCACTAGTAATGTCTGAATCAGCCCAGTACCTTTTATATAGAACATGTGGGATTCATGTTATCTGGGACCCGGTATCCAGCATGGCACTAAAGGGAATGCCATCCAACACGATAGGGATCACCGGCTGTCCTCCCATGAATCTGTCAAACCAGGCTGAAGGGCCTTGAGCGTTCATTCCTGGGGAGCGGCCCGCCTGCCCAGGGACTCGTCGTTTAAAGGACACTCTCGGGCAAGATGACCTGGTTTCTGGCAACGGCGGCAAATGGGCTGTCCATCCGATTGGTAGCGATCGCTGGGTCGTCCTCTTGCTGCTGGGTATCTTCTGGGCCTCATCCATGGAACATCCTCTTTGCCGGTCGCCAACTTGATCTTGGGTGCAGGCTTTGACTGTCGCAGTTCCTTGATGACTTTGGCCATAGAGATCACGGTGTCTGTCAGGGCATCTAGCTTTTGATTGAGGGCTGCATTTGAAATTGATTCCCCCATTTCAGCAGCAGTCGCTGACATTGCAGAGGTCGCTGGCGCTGCCGGCTGCTGAGGTGCTGCTGCAGTGTCCGGTACAGAGGTTAATTCTCGGGGTTCTTCCAGCTACTGCAGACGGATAGCTCTATCTTTCAGTTCAGTAAATGTCATGTCAGGGTTCTGCAGAAGTATCATGCTCAACTGTCCTCTGTGGGAAGGGGAATGGAGGCCCTCTATAAATTGGTAAGTAACATTTTATCAGCTCCCGGGGATAAAGCAGGTTCTGCCAGCTTAAGGGCTTTGAGTGCTTCCTGCAGGTTCAAGGTAAAGTCTCTGGCACTCTGTTTAGGCTTCTGGTGGCATGCAAAGAACCTCATCTTAGCCCGGGTATCAGCAGCAGATTCAAATGTTGATTTCAGTCTAGCTGCTAGATGCTCTACAGTGTCCTTATCTGTGTCCAGCCAGGACGCAACCTCACGTCGTGCATTGCCCGTTAATTGTCTCATTATCATTCCTACACGCTGGGCTTCAGTAAGGAGATACATCACATAGTATTCTTTTATCTTTAGCATAAAGTCAGTTAGTGTATTAGGCTCACCGGAGTACTGGGGCAGCCACATTGCCCCTGGAGTATACGGCATCAGGAACGGCATTATTGGTGCTGTTCCTTGCGCCGCTGCACCGCCAGGTGCTATCGCTGGGTCCGGCGATGCTGCTCCACCGGCTGCTCCATCACCGCCTTGTGCATCGGGCTGCGACATCTTGGGCCCCCTTAGTTAATATCCACCCTCCGTCTTCCATTTCCGTCCGGATGTCTATGGGAGGTTCCGAGGTGCAGCAGGGATCTTCTTCCCCGCCGGATGTCGTCAGCACCAAGGGAGGAGGCTGGGTTTGCGCCACTGCAAGGTACCGCCCCCTTTCCTTCACTAGGCCTGGAATCGTGAGCAGACTGCAGAGAAGCTTAGCACAGCCTCTCTGGCACTGCAATCTCTCTCAGTTCTCCCAGGAACTGAAACTAAACTACTTCCTCATGAGCTGGAGTATTTAAGAGAGCAGGTTGTGCTCCCCCTCCTGGCCCAGAAGTGCTAGTGTTTGTCAGTGTGTTGTGGGGAGGGGACCCATGTGATCTTACTGTGGTACATTAACCCATGGGGTGCCACAAAATTCTATAGGGGCTGTTCCTTCCTTAACTTGGAACAAGTTTACAGGTATAAGTAACATTTGGGCAATCCTTTGGCCCGTAAACAACACTAAGGGTTCTGACTCTAGATTCAACATGAGAACCTTAATTTCTCCTTGATAAGCAGCATCAATAACACCTCTTACTACTATTCCACCTTTTTAAGCAAAAATCTAACATGCAAAACCAGTAGAAATGGTACTTGCCTGAGCACTGCCTCTACTGAGTACAGGTCCAGTTCTGCAGCTGCTGGGACATCTCTGTAAGGAATTTGTGCTTCCTCTTTCAATTTCCAATAGATCAATGTATCTACATGTACTTTATGTATGCTCAGATTATGTGTAGTCAGTGATCAGTTTCAGTGTTCTCAAAGTACTCCAATGGGTGGCAGATTTAAAAAGAAACCTCACCATCAATTCTGAGTATGTGTCTGCAGCTGTACAGATATATTTACAACTTCTACTCCCTGGCAGAGGACCGATGAAATCCATCTGCCAAATCTAAGCTGGCAATTCACCTATGTGTCCCATTACAGTATGTGGTACTGCCCTTTTCTACAAATGTTGACATATGGGACATTGTGCAATGACTTGTTTTATAACATCTAAAGTTAAGGGCACTCCTCTGTTTTGTGCCCTCCTGTAAGTGGCATTTTCTCCCAAGTGTTCACTTTTCTGATGCGTTCAAACAGCTGTACCTTGCAACCATATTTCTTTCTCTTTATCAGGTTCAGTACCTGCGACAGACATTGAGACTGCCGCATCTGCTTGGGAATTAAACAAACATTTCAATGAGTCAAGAGGAACATGTGCATCAACATGAAAAGAGTATTTTTGGTTGTTTGGACATATACTTCAATATTTTGCCAAACTTCTTTCCCCCACAACTCTTTCCTATGAATTTGTCAATCATTTTATTTTTCATCCTATAATCCAAGTAGCTGCACCACTAACTACAAACCATGAATCAGTGAACAAATAACATTTTATTCCTTGTTCATATTTATATTTTTTGGCCTAAGAAAACAGCTAACACCCAATTTCACCTTCTAACTGTAATGGCCACTTTACACGCGGCAACAGGTAGATAGAAAACGGCAGGTGTCGGAGACAATTGTACCTTTTACCTTCAAAACATCTTGCAGATACCTGTAAGGTTTTCAGTCTTTTTTGCAATATCCGTTGTTATCTTTGCATTTAGTGTATTTTGTTGGCCATCTTGTTTCCTGTCATGTTCATTAACTTTGGCCCTCAACCAATATGGAGTTCTCAGCTTGTCGTCGGCCATCTTGTTTCCTGTCCTGTGCATTGACTTTTGCCCTCAAACAATATGGAGTCCTCAGCTTTGATGTCCCTGCCCTGTTCCTTGCCAATTGCCCTTTTAATCAGTTTCAGCTGATTTACCTGTGCTCCTGAATCAGGTCTGCAACCAGTTTGTGACTTGCTCTCTGAAGCCTGGATTCACTCTGCCTGGAATTATTTGTGGACACAGAATCCTCCTGTTTGCCAGCAACATCTGACAGAAAAGTAATAGACTCTGAATGACTTGTGCTATGCTGTAATGCTCTGATGTCCTTGGTTGTTTGCCTTGCATTCTGCAAATACATTTATGTTATCCTGTTGATGCACTAACTTGTATGAAGCAATACAAGAGCTGCTTAAAGCGGCCGTCACACGCTACGATTTCTTGCCCGATATCGTTTAAGCGATCTGTTTTTGGATCGCTTAAGCGATATCGTTTTGGCATCGTTGCATGTAATCAAGCGATTTTACTATGTAAAATCGCTTGATCGTGACATCGCAGATCTGAGCTCCGGAGCTCAGATCTAGCGATGAACGATTTCACGATCTGCTTCATCGTGGTGTATCAGTGCGCAGAGCCTATGCTGGGAGATGGTAACTATGGTACACGTCGGGTTACTAAGCGACGCGCGGCGCCTAGTAACCCGATGTGTACCATAGTTACCAGCGATCTCGCTGGCCCACATCGCTGGTGAGTCTGTCTGTGTGACATCTCACCAGCGATGTGAGCGATATTGTAAGCGATCGCGCGTGCACGTGATCGCTTACAATATCGCTAGCGAGATGGTAGCGTATGACGGCCGCTTTAGAAGCATATGTCTCATGTGTCTCATTATACCCATGCATTAGACTCTATATAGACTGTATCATATATGACAGATTCAGGAGCCATAATAGAGTCTGCTGGTTCTGGGACAGTGCTGCAATCTGCTGCCACCTGCATAGAGATTTCTGGATCTTTGCCATTGGGGAGCCGCTGCAGGCCGTGGATCCGAGATATCGATATATGTGATGATAGTGGTTGTGGCTTCTCACAACCTTTCCAGGTGAGCACATTCCCTTCTTTTAAGTCAGGAGTGTTACCACAGGTAAACACTATTGTGCTCCTTTTCTTCCTTTCCAGCTTCTCTGCCGTACAGCTTCTGGGAATATGGAGGACCCCGTTAAACATCTGTGCGAAGTGACAGATTCAATCCTTGCTGACCTACAGGCATTGAAGACCAGCTTTGCAAGCCTGCGGGATCGCGGTGATCATAATCTGCAGGTGTTTGGACAAACCACGCAGGACTTACGAACCCGGATTGAGGTTCTGGAGGGACGAGTCCACACCTCAACTTCAACCCCGGTTATTGGAATCCCCAAGCTACCACCATTCCGCTTTGGCGGTGAACGGGAAAAATTCAGGGGATTCATTAATCAATGCAAACTGTTCTTTGCGGCTCATGCGCCACAGTTCCTTACTGAGCGATCTAAGGTAATATAACATGAGTAATTATGCTTCGCTGCTCTCCAACAAAGCTCTCTCATGGGCAAACCCCTAATTGAGACTGACGATGACTGTCTAAATAATCTTGATGCTTTCATTTCAGCTATGGAGCAGGTATTCGATGATCTAAACCTCGGTGCTACAGCGGAATCAGCCATGTTAACTTTAAGCCAAGGTAAGCGCTCGGTAGCGGAGTATGCTTTGGAATTCCGGAGATGGGCCCTCGACACCACTTGGGATAGCTCCGCTAAAAAGTCAGTTTTCCGGAAAGGATTATCCTCTGTGATTAAGGACGAACTCGCTCGTGCCGACCCACCTACAGCATTAGGAGATTTTATCAACTACTGTATTCTGATCGATGCTCGGCTTACTGAACGCAGACAGGAGAGATGGTCTGAGATAAAGCGCACTAATCATTTATTTCCTCCTCTCCAGCTAAGGAGTCCTTGAGCAGGATTATACGAGAACCGGAACCTGAGCCTATGCTGGTGGACTCTTTACAGAGACGGGTCAGTGATGCACGTAAGGAACATCGAGTAAAGGAAAATCTGTGTTTCTATTGCGGTAAGTCAGGACATTTTATTATCATTATAAACTGCCCCAGTCGTTCTCGTAAGACAACTGCAGCCATCATACACTGTGAGTGCTGTGAGAGGGGTTCTGTCAGGTCCGAACCACAAACCCCAGAGAGAGTAGAGGATACAGACATTGATTACTCAGACTTGAACTCCGTTACCTCTGAGCCCGATGCACGTGTTACTGCAGCAGTTTTTCAGGTTTCTTCAGCGGTTTCCCAGCTGAGCTGTAAGAACAACAATTCTCATTGCTTTATTCCCCTCAAGCTCAGGGTTCACTCTGTCTGGGTATCTACCTCCGCTATGATTGATTCAGGGGCAAGCGGCAATTTTATGGACATCTCCTTCGCTGAGAAACTTGGAGTACGTTCAGTAAAGAAGGCTACTCCTGTACAGATGGAGACCGTGGATGGCTCACTGTTAAACTCTGGACCAGTGGATCAGGAGACGGAGCCCTTGAAGGTCCTCATGGGTAATGACCATCAAGAGAGTCTGTCATTTATGCTCATCTCTTCTCCTCATTTCCCTATTATTCTAGGACTGCAATGGCTGCAGGCTCAGAATCCTACGATTAACTGGGAAACTAAAGAACTGCACTTTCCGGAGAAACAGATAAGTCCAGAAGCTTCAATCTGCTCCATTCCTAAAGGACCAACATCAGTCTCTGAGCTACCAGCAATATACCGTGAGTATGCTGACGTGTGTGACAAAAGGAACGCAGACCTGCTACCCCTTCACCGTCCATATGACTGTCCAATAGACCTATTACCAGGTGCAGGAATACCTTTTGGCAAGATTTACTCTTTGGCAGGGCCTGAGCTAAAGGCTCTAAAAGACTATTTAGACGAACATCTAGCCAAGGGCTTCATACGCCACTCTTCATCTCCTGCTGGTGCACCAATCTTCTTTGTGAAGAAAAAAGATGGATCTCTTAGGCCCTGTATAGACTATCGGGAGCTCAATAAAATCACGATCAGAAACCGTTACCCACTACCGTTGATCCCTGAATTATTGGAGAGAGTACAGCATGCAAAACTCTTTACTAAGTTGGATCTCCGTGGGGCCTATAACTTGGTCCGCATTAGACCTGGGGATGAATGGAAGACAGCTTTCAGGTCACGCTACAGACACTTTGAATACTTAGTAATGCCATTCGGTTTATGTAATGCTCCAGCAACTTTCCAACATTTGGTGAATGACATTTTTAGGGACCTCTGGATACATTCATTGTCATTTATTTGGATGATATTTTGATTTTTTTCTAATTCCACAGAGGAGCATCACAGACATGTGAAGATGGTCTTAGAACGCCTTCGACAAAACCATCTGTATATCAAACTGGAGAAGTGCGAATTCCATCAGACGGAGATCCAATTTCTAGGGTATGTAATGTCATCACGAGGAATTAGTATGGATGAGAGTAAGATCCAAGCCATTAAAGACTGGCCAGTCCCCAAAAATGTGAAGGAGGTCCAGCGCTTCATAGGGTTTGCTAATTTCTACAGGCGTTTTATCAGGAACTTTTCTGAGGTCGTGGCTCCCATCACGCGGCTTACCCGCAATAACTCTGCTTTTACCTGAACCCCCCAGGCTCAAGAAGCAGTTTCCCATTTGAAAAAGAAATTCACCACGGCACCTATTCTGGTGCATCCTAACCCTGAACTTGCCTTCATAATAGAGGTGGATGTCTCAGACAGTGCCATCGGAGCTATCCTCTCCCAGAGGACAGGTGAGAAAGAAGTCTTACATCCCTGTGCTTTCTTTTCCCGGTGGTTGTCTCCTGCAGAACGGAACTATGACGTGGGTAATAGAGAATTGTTGGCCATCATCGCAGCCTTCAAGGAATGGAGACACCACCTTCAGGGAGCTGCACAGCAGATAATCGTGTTGACTGACCACCGCAATCTTGAGTTTATCAGATCGGCTAAGTGCTTGACTCCTCGCCAGGCTCGTTGGAGTCTTTTCTTAAACCAATTCAGTTTTGTTATCTCTCATAGGCCAGGATCGCGTAATGGAAAGGCCGATGCATTGTCTAGACTATACTCAACTGAAACTATTCCACTCACGTCTCGTAAGACTGTTATCTCTGATTCCAGGTTCCTGGGAGTGATTCATAATCAAGATTTGCTTAACGACATCAAGGAAGCATACCATACGGATCCCTGGCTGGCACAACCATCTTGTGAAGTAAGTCTTGTATATAAGAACGGTGTGTGGATTCAGGGGCAACGCTTGTATATTCCTGAAGAAGTCAGAGTGAGAGTACTGCAACTCGTCCACGATTCTAAGATAGCAGGGCATAGATGAGTTTTGAAGACTCAAGAATTCCTGTCTCGCTTCTTTTGGTCGCCCACATACAGAAAAGACGTTCTAGATTACGTCACTTCTTGCGAAGTCTGTGCTAGATGCAAGACTCCACGATCTTCGCCTACGGGTCTATTACAACCCCTACCCATTCCATCCCGTCCATGGGGATCCATATCTATGGACTTCATTGTGGAGTTGCCAACCTCTCAAGGGAAGAACACAGTTCTGGTGGTGGTGGATCGGTTAACAAAGGCAGCCCATTTTATTCCGTGTGTGGGTCTACCCACTGCGAAACACACATCGGACTTAATCATTCAAAATGTGTTTCGCCTGCATGGCGTACCGGATGAGGTTGTATCTGATCGAGGGGTGCAATTCACTTCAAAGTTTTGGCAGCACTGCTGTGCTGCATTGGACATCAAAGTTAACCTGTCTTCTGCCTTTCATCTGCAGACGAATGGACAAACCAAGCGGACTAACCAGACCCTAGAACAGTATCTCCGCTGTTTTATCTGCCACCTACAAGATGACTGGGTGGATTTGCTCCCACTGGCTGAATTCTCTTATAACAACTCGCAGAGCGCTTCCACTAAGCAGTCACCCTTTTATGCCAATTTGGGTTATCATCCTAACATCCTTCCTCGATTTCCCATAGATACACCTCTCCCAGCTGTAGCCGACAGAATCACCTCTCTACAACGGAACCTTGATCTGCTTAAAGAGAATCTGGAATCCGCTCAGGACAGGTATAAAAAAGCGGCAGATAGGTTTCGTAAACCTGCACCAACCTTCAAGGTAGGAGATTTGGTCTGGCTGTCAACCAAGAACCTTAAATTGAGAGTACCATCATCCAAATTGGGTCATAAGTACGTTGGGCCCTACGGGGGAGATCCAAGATGGCCGCCGACTAGGAAGGATGCACTTCAGGGAGCTCCACATTGCCCCACAGGATCCGTGACATCCTGCCCCAAAGAAACAGAGCAGCAACCCGGTCCAGACCTGGTGGCGTCCTCCGGACAACAAGGACTACTAGTAACCCGGTTTTGTGGAGCCCTGGACCCTGAAGGAGCCCCTTAAGAGGGATTTTCCTGGCCCCCCCTCACTGCACCGGGACTGAGCTGAGCGCGGTGCCTGGAAGCTCCCTGGTGCCCTGGTGATTGTGGCCGTGTGCCTCAGAGGCTCTACTGCCGACACTGCGCCTGGAGGGAGAGAGAGAGAAGCTGCGGTCGAGGAGAGACAGGCAGTCGGGGTGAGTGAAGCGCTTTCCCGCCGGCTGCCATTGATAGGAGGCACGCGTGACAGACTCTGCTGCTGGTGGTGCTGTGGGATGGGGGGGACTGAGCGGTGGCTGTGCTGGGAAGCTCGGGCGTCCCGGAAGCGGGCTGAGACCGAGCTGGGTGACCGGCCGTGCACTGCTGCAGAAGCCTGTTGCCGAGAGCCGGTCCCATAGGCAGGCAGGAGCTGCTAATAATAGCCTGGCTGGTGAAGAAAGCCCCAGGACACCATAGGGAGCCGTCGCCTCAGAGCGGGACCTGTAGCTCGCAGACCACTGAAGCGGGTAAGTGGAGACACACTCCTGCTATTGCTGACAGCCTGGGAGCCGATAATATTATCATTCCGGGACAGGAGAATCAATAAAAGGTCCCAGGCACTCAGGAGGGGGCTGGTGGAGCCTAAGTTAAATCCCGGGCCATAATACAAACATCAGCAAGACATCAAAGTCTCTCTTCCTGCAGATATCACAGTGCTGCCCCTCTGCAGATAAGCACTGTGTCCAGGGACTTGGGGACAAAGGCAGTATCTCATCCGAGGGACACACAGAGCAAGCCAAGACAGTAAAGGCAGATGCCCACAGACACATAAAGTGCCCTCCTCCCCTACTGTCTGAACATATATAAATAATAAACAGACACTCTAATCTCTGGACTGACCTCCGTATCTCCCCCTCTGAAGTGCTGCACCCCGGCTCCTTTTGGATCCTGACCCACAATATAATTCAGGTAGATCTCCCTGAGTTATCAAGCCCCTGGAGCAGTATTAACCCCTGCTGCGCTGCGGACAAGCTGTTCCGTCTTTCACCACCGGAGTGGGCAGGCGCTCTATTGAATGTTGCCTACTTACTGCAAAGTGACTACATTTTCTAAGCTGCCACAAGCAATGTGCATCATGTCTGCCTAGTTAACGGCGTATGGCCTAGGGGAGGCTTAATAAAGATTGATTAAAAGAACATTCCACAGAACCATAGCTAAAAATGGGGAAAACGAGCATTAAACCCCGAGTATCATCTAACCCCACTAATCCGGTTACCCAGGCCGATGTGGATAAATTCCTCTCAAAACAAACTGACCTCGCGACTCACCCTAAATCTACCAAACGTACATTCCAGCTGATGGCGAATGTATCCGACTGATGTCGAGAGCGATTCGGACGCAGAAATGGACCCTAAAGATAATAAGGTCACCCGCTCTTTCATAAAGCGTATATTGACGAAAGCCATAGAACCGATCAGCAAGGAGCTCGCTGAGATAAAATTAGATTTGGCTCAACAAGGTCATAGACTGGGGGCAGTAGAAAATGACCAGGCGACCACGATGAAGCAAACTAATAAATTACTGGACTGCCTAAATGCTCACGAAACTCAAATACATGCCATCCATTCCACGCTTGAGGATCACGAAAATCGTGAGCGTAGAAACAATATCCGCATAAAATACCTTCCAGAATCAATCGCGTTCGAAGCCCTGCCCTCAGCTGTGAATGAAATCTTTAATAAGCTGCTCCGAGAGGATGACCCTAAAGACATGGAGATTATTAGAGTTCACAGAACACTACGCCCCAAGCCAAACCAAACTGACCCTCCCCGCGATGTACTGTGTCGCTTCCTAGACTACAAAACAAAAGAACTCATCTTGCGGAGAGCCAGGGAGGCAGAGACTATTGAATATGAGAACTCTCAACTGAAATTATTCCAAGACATCTCTGCCATAACCCTAAAGAAGAGGCGATTGCTTAAACCTCTTACAGATATTTTGATACAAAAGGGCTATCGCTTCCACGGCTGTTCCCTTTCGGTATCTTTATCACAGCCGGTGAAAAGAAACTTACAGCCAGGACATCAGGAGACATCAGGGACGTCTGCCAATCACTAAGCATTGAATTACAATCTTACCCTGACCTGGAGGCCTTCCACGCAGCGTCTCTACAGAAACCCCTCCAAGTCACCCCCCCATGGCAAGTCACTGGAACTCCGGAATCACAGCGCCTACGAAAAAAGATATCCAAAACACCACCACCAAAGGATTGAAATGGAAACGACCTGACATCTACGCTCTAGGATACATATGACTCTCTCTCGTCCGCTTGTTAGCTGACTTTTCCTTAACACCGTGTTCACTGGTCATCCTTGCACGCCATTGATTGGAATGTTGCTAATCCGATACCTGGCTCTAATATTCTTAAAACCAAATAATCCACTCCCTTAACCCTGCATTTACCTACCCCCTATCCACCCAACTCCCTCCCTTACCCCCTCCCTCCCCCTTTCCCCCCATTCCCCATCCCACCCCAAACAACCATGACACTCGAACCCCTAAGTGATGCATGGCTACCCTATGCCTTTTTGACCGGCGGGCTGACTGCACTACCCGCGGCCTTACATGAATAAAGAGTGAGGTCTAGTCATTCTTATAAGATTGACCCTTATGTTATATAAGTTATTCTGTTTTCTGCAGTACTGTTAGGTTATATATCTGTCTTGTAATATGTTTGACTTCTAGACCCACAGAGGTCCTAAATCCATGGATACCGTATAGGTGTTCCTACATACCTGCTACCATTGACCCTTCTCCCCATCCCTTACCCGCTATCCCTCCACCTACACCATTAAACCCATCCCTTCCCCCCCCACCCCCCTCACCTTAATGTTACAGCAGGTACTATCTAACTATGGTGGAACCAATGATAATCCTCCCCATATGGTCCACATTGCCGTGTCGCTGATCGTTAGACATGCCGTACATGATTGCAATGGAAATGTTATTAATGCTTTTCTCTCTTCTTTTGTCTTCTCTCCCTACTTTTCTGCTTACTTTCCTTCCTTCCCACCCGACCACCCCCCCCGATCATGAGGATGGAGTCGAGGACCACATGAATCAAATACACACCTATCTGACATCAACCCCCCATTGATGGCATCTCAACATAAGGTATTTACCTTTGCTACGCTCAATGCTAAGGGACTAAACTCCCCCATACCAAGGAGACACACTCTAGACCTACTTAAGAAACATACGGCAGATGTGCTGTTGATACAGGAAACTCACTTTACCCCTGAAAAACTGCCTAACTTCGACCGGGCACACTATGATACCTGGTTCCATGCCACATCACCGCAGCCCCGGTCACGGTTGGTTTCGATTGCTATAAAGAAGGGAATCCCTTTCCAAACTCGAGAACACCTAATTGACACTAACGACCGCTATATTTTCCTCAAAGGTCTACTAGCTGGTAATTTAGTTACGATTTGTTGCCTATATGCTCCCAACAAAAAACTTCTGAAATGGCTCCGCTCGACTTTGAGGAAAATAGGAGATTTCCGCGAAGGCACACTGATAGTAGGGGGGATCTCAATATTGCACTAAACCCGCTAATAGATACTACAACAAAGAAAAGTACATATTCACAAGGCGATCTTAATAAAATCAAAATCCAACTCCGCGAGCTCCAACTGCTGGATGTATGGAGATACCTACACCCAGATGATCGTGACTATACCTTCTATTCCCACCCACACGCCTCTTATCATAGACTAGATTACTTCTTTGTCTCCAAAAACACTCTTGCCAAAGTGAGATCAACGAAAATTAACCCCAACATATTCTCGGACCACTCCTTCGTAACGATGACACTGACACTACATAAGGTCTTCCCTGTTTATAGATCATGGCGACTCACTGAGTCGGTGCTTGATAACCCTTCCACCTACTCTCGCATAATCAAAACATTGGAGCAATATTTCGCTCAAAACGATAATGGTGGGGTTGCGGCGCCGACGCTTTGGGAAGCTCACAAATCTGTGATCAGAGGAGAATTTATTTCAATCACAGCGTACATTCATAAACAACAACAGAGACAGCTTGATCTATTATATGAGGAAATCTCTGACCTAGAAACAAAGCACAAAAAATTAATCACCTCCCCAATAATGGAGCAACTAACCCTTAAAAGGCGTCAACTTAAAGATATCCTATTCCTACAAACGGCAAAATGGTTCGCTTCATGGCGTACAAAAATGTACGTTCACAGCGATAAAGCCTCAAAACTGATGATTTCTAGAATTAAACAGCGTCAAACTCGCACTTCCATACACTCCATTAAAACTGCGGAGGGACGATCCACAACTAATTATAACCAAATAGAAACAGCGTTTCTGCACTATTATGCACAACTATATAATTTACGTCCTGGGGAATCCAAAACAGAAGAGGCAACCAGAAGGCAAAAAATCAAATCTTACTTATCCCGCCTAAATCTTCCGAGCTTTACCCCACAACAGCAATTACTGTTAAGCAAGCCTTTTGGACTGGAAGAACTCCGATCCACCCTGTCGAAGTGTCCCCCCAACAAAGCGCCGGGCCCGGATGGACTACCCTGTACTTATTACAAATCCTTCCCCTCGATTCTACAGCCACACATGCTGAATATGTACAATTCCATATTGCAAGGAGGTCGATTCCCGTCTCAAACCTTAGAAGCAAAAATATCCCTAATCTACAAAGAAGGGAAAGACCGGGAAATGTGTAGCAGCTACCGGACGATCTCCTTACTAAATGTAGATTTAAAAATTTTCGCCAGTATGATCGCTCGTCGAGTAGCTGCCTACCTTCCGGACAAAATCTCACTAAACCAAACTGGATTTGTGGGGGGAAGAGAGGGGAAGGACAACGTGCTGAAGGTACTGCACCTCACCCACTATGCCAGCCGACAAAAAATTCCACTAGTCTTCCTGGAACGGACGCTGAAAAGGCCTTTGACAGGGTGGATTGGCTATACTTAGAAGAGACGATGCTTGGTTTCGGCATCCCGACCCAACTAGTTGCGGCGATCTTAAAAATGTACACCAGCCCAACCGCTCGCATCAACATTAACGGCTCCCTAACAGATGCCTTCACCATACACAATGGCACGAGACAAGGTTGCCCACTATCCCCTCTATTATTTATCCTAGCAATGGAACCCTTGCTGATTGATATTCAGCTTGATAAAGGGATTCAAGGCATTACATTAGGGGAGACGCATCATAAAACGGCTGCCTTCGCAGACGATTTACTTATATTCATGACCAATCCTTCTAAAAGTTTCCCCCCCTTAATAAAAATACTTGACAACTACAGTACCCTCACCAATTTTAAAATAAATACATCAAAATCGGAGGCCTTAGACCTGAACGTCCCACTACCAATCCTATCCAGATTAAAAACCATGTATACGTTCTCATGGCCCAAAACGCACATCACTTATCTAGGCATAAAAATTAGCAGATCTCATAAAGCTCTTTTCTCCCTCAACTACCCTCCTTTACTAGACAGAGTAACTGCCACTATGAAAACGTGGCGTGACCCTTTCTTATCCTGGATGGGTCGTAAGAATATTCTCAAAAGCCTTATCCTACCTAAATTTACTTACCTTTTCTCTATGTTACCAATACATGTCCCTAATGCTTATTTACGCAAGGTCAATTCTCTTTTTTACACCTATATCTGAAAACATAAGAGACACCGCTTAAATTTCCGCACTCTTTCTCTCCCAAAAATAAAAGGGGGCATGGGCGCACCTGATATCAGAATCTATTACCACTCAGCAGTTCTATCATGCTCTGTTGATATCATACGAAACACACAAAACAAATTATGGATCGATATAGAAAACAAATTGTCCCCACAGCTCCTCCGCCCCTCCTACTGACGCACTACAGTGACAAATCGTCTGAACGCCAACATAATCCTCTTACAAACACACTCCTACGAGTATGGACCAATATGCATACCTGTTTGATACCCCCATCGACCCCTCTTCTCACCCTGCTAGATATACTAATGGGATCAAACCTACTACACAATCCAAGCAAATATCGCACCAAATTGCTTGCCAGCCTGACAGCAGACCAATTATAGGCAGACGGAGTACTTCTCCCATTACCTAATCTACACAAAATACCCGGCCTCGAATCTATTAATTTTCTCCAATATAAAACTCTACAATCCCTCCTACACAACATCCGATTCAATACGGCGCTCGCCCGCAGCCCCACGGCATTCGAAACACTATGCGCGAGACAGATCAGACCTACTAAGATCCTTTCTACCACTTACCAAAGCATTTTAGATAGTGATATACCCATGAAAAGAGCCTATATACATAGCTGGGAAAAAGATTTAGGCTACAAGTTCACACCTCAAGAGATTTCACATATCTACGCCCACTCACATGGTCCGACTAAATGCATCAAAGTACAAGAGAACTCCTACAAAATCCTCTCCCGCTGGTATACTGATCCACAGAGAACACACAAATGGAAGACACAGCTCCCTGCGAATTGCTGGCGTTGTGGAGATGTGAACGGGAACTACATCCACCTATGGTGGCACTGTCCATCCCTGATCCCCTACTGGAATCTGACGACACGCCTGATCAGAGATGTGACTAAACGAAATATCAAGTTATCCCCTGAAGTTGTCCTGTTGAATCTACCCCTAGACGCATCCCATGGTGGGTTCTCTGTGTTAATCTGCACAATACTGGCTGCGGCGAAACTTCTTCTACCAACAGTATGGAGATCCTCTCAAATCCCGACTCTTCAATCGTTAATTGATAAAATTGACCAACTGTATCTAGTAGCAAAACTGGCTGCCTCGGTGAACCATACACAGGCATCAGTCCGCAACCACTGGCGAGCTTGGGAACTCTTCAAAAAGACGCTCATAGTACCTTAATCTCAACCCCTCGCCTTATTTACTCAAATCCTCTAGACTCCACCTCATGACTCGATCTTCCCACCTCTCTCTTTCTCTCTCACCTACTATGCTCACTCCTGTTCTCTTACCTAACCTCTCCTCCTCTCTCTTCTATTATTTCTTCTTCCTCATTATTTCTCCTTCCTCATGTGCTTAACTTACTCTAGATAGTTTGACAATAACCTTTTTAAACATATGTTTGGAAATATCTAACCATTTCAATTGATTGTCACAAGCTGAATACTTCTGATTCTGTAATTTTCTGATTACCATCTCAATATCTTGTAAAATAATAAAAAGAATTTTTGAAATGAAATGAAATAAGTACGTTGGGCCCTACAAGATTAATAAGCTTGTCAGTAACGTTGCCTGTCCCCTTCAACCTCCAAGATCTATGAGGATTCACCCCGTGTTTCACGTTTCTCTACTAAAGGCTGCGACTCCCAATTCATTCCCTGGTCGTTCTTCTTCCCCTCCTGCTCCGGTACTCATCGATGGCCAGGAGGAGTTTGTCATGGAAAGGATCCTGGACTCCAGGTTGAGTAGAAACGTGGTGCAATACCTGGTAAAGTGGCAGGGCTATTCTTCTGAGGACAACTCGTGGGAGCCGGCCTCCAATCTCCATGCTCCTCGGTTACTCCGCCAGTTCCATCGGAGGTACCCGGGAAAGCCTGGACTGGGGCCATCCAGAGGCTGTCCCTAAGGGGGGAGTAATGTAAGGTTTTCAGTCTTTTTTGCAATATCCGTTGTTATCTTTGCATTTAATGTATTTTGTCGGCCATCTTGTTTCCTGTCATGTTCATTAACTTTGGCCCTCAACCAATGTGGAGTTCTCAGCTTGTCATCGGCCATCTTGTTTCCTGTCCTGTGCATTGACTTTTGCCCTCAAACAATATGGAGTCCTCAGCTTTGATGTCCCTGCCCTGTTCCTTGCCAATTGCCCTTTTAATCAGTTTCAGCTGATTTACCTGTGCTCCTGAATCAGGTCTGCAACCAGTTTGTGACTTGCTCTCTGAAGCCTGGATTCACTCTGCCTGGAATTATTTGTGGACACAGAATCCTCCTGTTTGCCAACAACATCTGACAGGAAAGTAATAGACTTTGAATGACTTGTGCTATGCTTTAATGCTCTGATGTCCTTGGTTGTTTGCCTTGCACTCTGCAACTACATTTATGTTATCCTGTTGATTCACTAACTTGTATGAAGCAATACAAGAGCTGCTTAAGAAGCATATGTCTCATGTGTCTCATTATACCCATGCATTAGACTCTATATAGACTGTATCATATATGACAATACCTGATTTACACGCAGCCACTTAAAGGTGTTTTGAAGGTAAAAGGTACAATTGTCTCCGACACCTGCCGTTTTCTATCTACCTGTTGCCGCGTGTAAAGTGGCCATTAAGCATCACCTGCTTTGGCAGGGATTCCCCTCGAGTACATTAGCAACATCGAGGGGTTATAAACCCTTGATCTTATTATTTCAAGCATCAGCTAATCTACTATGTAACAATTTCTGCGCTATGATATTGTAGGGAGCCTCGGACCAGCCTCGGACATCCAACTTTTCTGACACATGCGGAACCCACACAAAATCTGCATTTGCACTCAACACAATCGCTTCACTTGCAGCCTCCCCAAATATTAGCTAGTTTACTGCAAAACCATAGGCCACCGGCAAAACACGGACAAGACAAGCCCGACTACGTGTATTCCCAGTCTTTCTGCTTAATTTCGCAATCTTAACAAAATACTTGGTTTCAGCTTATCTCATTCTCACACGTGTGACTGTGTTTTTTTACTTGCTAAATGTTCATCCGTTTTTATCCCTGATGCCAGTTGACAAGGGATCACAACTAATTGGACTAAGTGGACTCCTTTATACAATCAGGATTTTTATTTTTAAATCCTTCTTAAGCGGCCGTCACACGCTAAGATATCTTGAAAGATATCGCTTGAACGCGCCAGATTAAACATCGCTTGAACGATGTCTGTGCGTGTGACGGCAGGATACAACGAACTATACCTGATCAAATCGCAAGATCGCGATCTGAGCCCCGGACCTCATATCTGACGATGTCGACTCATTAGATAAACAGAATCGGCGTGTCTAAACAACCGATATCGTCTACACGTTTAGGAACTGCGCGATGGCTAAATCTAGCACGTAGGCGTGGCAGGAATTTCTCATTGTGTCGCCTCCTCAGTTGTGATTCGTGATCCTTAATGTTTTCGGATTGGCTGCTTCGACACCAGCTCGCATTGGTGGAGGATGATGCGTTTCCATTGGCTGTCCTCACAGGGCGCCATTTTTGAAGAGCTGTCTTCAGCACCACACATAGGCGTCGTCTGTGTTAGAAATAATCAACTCAGTTTCTTCGTTCGATAAACTCCATAGACTGCGTCTTCAGAACCAAAAGTGGGTTTTATTCGGGCAGGAACAAAATTCACAGAGATGTACAGCAAAAGCAGTAATCAGGCATAAGAATCTTAAATGACAGGCGCGGAACCCCAGGTGTCACACTCAAGATGGATTCAAAATAATGGCTCCCCGTCTCATGGCACACAAGATGGAATAGTGTCGCCTGGCACACAAGATGGAATAGTGTCGCCTGGCACACAAGATGGAATAGTGTCGCCCCGCCTGTCTAAAGCAGGGCGTTTTTATACCAATTTTCTCCATAGAGAATAACTGTAACCAATATCCCTCTATGGAAGAAGCATTACGTAACCTGTCATAAGTGATCCCTTCACATTATTATACAACACATATTGACATGAAGAAGCACATTAATTTCATTACTAACTACATACTATACTTAATTTTATCTACACAAATTATCTTATAATAGCCTTTTTTTGACCAAGCACAAATCACAACTTATTGACATTAATTAGCTCTGTTCTTGATTATAAGAAACGTCATATTAGCCTAGAGCAATAGAATACACCGTAAAATATCTAAGAAAAAGGCATATATAGTGAATTGGTTAACTGTTATCATGATTAGCTCTTGGTATATGCTTGGACCAAACCTAATTAGCTCCATGCCTGTTTCTCTTCTATGGCTTGGTTTCCTTATTAGCTGTGACCTACTGCAAAATTTGATAGCTATATTTTCAAGAGACAAAATGGCTGACAGAGGCCTTGGTACCCATGGCCTCCGTCTAACAAATCCCTCTGTTGTACTTATGGTAATTTGATAATTTACCCTTAAGTACAAATTGGCATATGAGTCTAGTCCTAATTCTCATATATGGTATTGAGGAAAGGCATAATTTCGTACACTGTCTGGTCAGTAGGAGTGTTGGGAGGGACTGAAGGTACCCTTGGAAGAAGGGCCCTAACAATAGGTGTACAACCTACAAGTGAGCGTGGTCTGGCAGTAGGTACCCTACCAGCACCAAGTCTCCGGTATGGTCTGATAAAAGTGGTACTATGTGTTATTACACGGGCCTGAAAGTTATTTAGTTCCTCAACATGAGCCAGATTCCTTTTTGAAAAACTTTTAGACTTTTAGGTTACTACCTATTAAACACATATAGGAAAAAACAAACAAAGTAGCAAAAAATCTACAGTAAATATCACCAACGTAAGAGTTCTTAAGTATTAATGAGTCCCGTTACAATCTTTCAAAAAAAGAAAAATTCAAAAATTGTCTTTGTTCCATGGCTCCTAAGGTCTTATTGACAGTTCAGGTGTGGGCAAATAGTCCTAAAAAGAAGCAAAGAACACAACAAAACAAAAAAATCATCACAGAAGTGAAAAAACATAAAGTGTCCGAGTCCCAAGTCCCATAACAGTCTCTGAGTCCCTTGATCCGTGGCTCTCGATCTTGTTCTGTTTCCTCGGAGCTTCCACTGTCTTCCCCCTCGATCACACTGTCCGGGTCCCACTGGATAGTGTGAGATGTCATCTCCAGGGAAACAGGCGGATTCATGGATCCCGATCCAATAGGGGACCTGAAAAATAAAATAAAAGCGCAGTATCAGTTCTCACCAGCATCACTAGAATTCTCAACTGGCAATATAACAAACTTACATTGATCAATATGAACAATTTTTTTTAACACCTTTGTCGCTTGGCTTGCTAATCCTTAGCACTCCCAAAACAGTTGGGCCTATCACCTGTGTGATAACAAATGGGCCTTTGTAATTGGAATCCCACCGTCCTTTTTTTTTCCCTAAGATTCTTAATCATGAGCTAAGCTCACACAACAAATGTGGACTCATATCAATGTTTGTGTAGGCTCTACACAACTGTACTACAGCTTGCTGCGGGCTGAGCAGCACAATGTCACTAGGCAATAAGACAGGCATCTGTCTTCCTGTCATCAGCTCAAAAAGAGATATTCCTGTTGACTCTGAGGCTACAGCTCTTATTGCCAGGCAAGTGGGCCATGATTTGTCTCACTAAGTGAGGTCCATTGTCACTTTCAATTAATTTTGGGAAGCCCCAGTGTGAAAACACATCTTTCCACAAGAGGCGGGCCGTTGTCAGGGCAGTATTGTTGGTGGCAGGCAGGGCCTCAACCCATTTTGAGAAAACATCAACAATGACCAAGGCATACCTGAATCCTCCCTCTGCTGGAGGAAATGGACCAATGAAGTCAATTTGAATCGACTACCATGGACCATCAGCCTCTCTGGGGATGGCACATTTTTCCTTTGTACTAGCTGTAAGAGCGCTTCCGCTCCTGGTTCTTGCTGAACAAAGACTGAATGATTAAATTAAATCAGAGACTTAATCATTATAGTTGGGATATATGGTAACAATTTGTCATCAACCCTTTTGTAATACAGATATTGTCCTTTATCAATGGGTATTGATTCAAGGGAGTTAAATAAAGATGCATCACCTTGTTCTCTCTGTGCCTTTAAGAGGTCGTGGAACTGAGATGCATAAGGGTGGGGCTCCTCCCGGAGTCTTCACGTGAGAGCAGAGATAGTAGCCTGTGGATATCTGTCAACGCCCATCAGGGCGGCTTCTTTGGCTGCGGAATCTACATATGCATTGCCCACGATGTGGGGGTCAGATGTGAGCTTTTGATGTCCTTTGATTTTACAGAAGGACCATAAATTTGGAAATTCTTTGCCTCTCTGCACAATTTGCTTGAGAATATCTGCATGCTGAAGCGGCTTGTTCTGGGAATTTAACATCTTCCTCTGTGCCCATACATTGAAATACAATGTCAGAGAGGAGACAACGTAAGCACTGTCACTGAAAATATCATGGGATCAATACACAAAAGAATGACTTGCAAAGCTGCCTCTAATTCAGCCCGCCGGGCGGAAAAATGTCCAGGAAGCTTATATTGCAATAAATTCTCGTTGTCAGGGAACCACAAAGCGTAACCTGTGACGTATTTGCCATCGTGCCAATACCGAGCCCCATCTATGTATACACAGGGGACATTGGTTTGAAAGTCTGCACGGAAGGGGGTGGGGGCGACATGAGTCTGTTCAATTTGGCAATCATGAGACTGACCTGCATATTGCAGCAATTGTGCTAAGTGATATTTATCTCCCACTTCTACCTGCAAATCCCTAGTCTAAAAGTCAACAATCCATTGGGCCATTCTCTGAGAATTCACACCCCAAGCTTTGCCTTTAAGCAGTGTTTTTAAGGTTACATGGGGGTTCTGCAGAATCAAGGTGAAAAGCCAATTATGTGACGGACCTGTAGCATGGTCCAGTGCACGGCAAGTAAATGCTTACAAGGTGTAAAACCTTTTTTCAACGGGAGAAAGCAGCCGTGAGTAGTAACCCGGGGCTCTCTTTTGGCCATTTCTGTAGCAGCTCAGATGAGATTGCTACGTCACCTGCATGTGTTTGCAGATAATGAGGCTGGGATGGGTCTGCGTTAATTAGAGCTATTGCTCCTGCAAGTGCATGTTTTAAATTTTCAAAAGCCTGCAGGGCGTCTCCCTCTATTGTGATTGTGGTAAACTCATTCTCAATACCTTTTAGGAGATCATGATTAGCAAGCAAGCAAAATCCTCAATAAATTCTCTGAAAAAAATTCACAAGACCCAGAAACGTTCTGAGTTCTGTGATATTGATTTGGCACAGGTACAGCTTGAATGACTGTCCCCTCTTTTGAAACTGACACATTCAAACATTTAACCTCTGGTTGCATTCAGCTGTACTCTGTCCCGACTCACATTTAATATTGAGTTGCACAATGCATCACACATATTGTCAGTTTCATCAACAATTTGAGTCCATAAATTTTAAATCAAGAAATCATTGACATATTGCAGGACTTTGTCTCCGTACCCCAGGGGTTCCAATACCTGTGCCAACACCTGAAGGAAATAAATTGGACTAGAACAGGTACTGGACATTTTCTAAGGTAAATGCCAAACGGAGAGCCGACTCAGGTGTAATAGGTACACAGAAAAAGCCATTTGCAATATTCAAACAAGACAAAAAAAACCTGACATTCACTCCTCAGCAGTGACATCACTTCAGGGACCGAGATGTGCTGCTGAGGGGTGTATTTGTTTACAAGTCTTAAATCTATGACCATGCGATAGCTACCATCCTCTTTTGTTTTACAGGCAGGATTGGGCTATTGCACGGGGGGGGGGGGGTTGCCTCGTACAATCACGCCCTGTTATTCCAATTCACTGACAGCAATCCTTATGTAAGGAATTGCTTCCTCAGGAATACGGTATTGGCACTGAAAGGGTGGTAGATGGTCGCTGTCAATCTTAATTAAAATTTGCATCAGTCCGCAATCTGTACATTTTGAAACCCATAAATGAGGAAAAAATTGCACCAATTCATGTTTCAAAGCCGTGTCTGCAAAATTTATCTCAGGCATGTCATCATCATTATTATCAACTGAGCACAAACTAGCAACGGTTAATTTATGACTGTGACATTTTCAACTCTGCAGCATCCATAATAACTGAACAGACAGTAGTTCCTTTGTCACGCCATAAGACCTTATTACACAAATCAACAATGATACCCAAATTAACAATGATACCCATGGCTGACAACACATTTGACCCATTAATAAAAAACTTTAATTGCGGACTGATCCAAAGTTCACACCGAATGCTCGCCTGTATACAGGAGCCCTCAAATCCCACTAAAGTTGTGGTGTCTGGCAGCCCGGGGGGAGCTGCAATTTGTGTTCTGTTACTGAAACAGAGGCTCCTGTTATCAATTGAAAAGCTTTCCAATTTTTGGTATCCTCTATCCTCCCCTCTGACATAAGGTCGGTCCATCTCGGCCTAGGGATAATTGTGCCAAGAGGTACAGGGGAACAGGGGGGTTTCAATGCATCAATCAGAACCGGCAGTAGGAAGCCCCAAAAAAATTCACCAACCTCACCAGAGGCAATTCCACGGCCCACTGCTGTCACCTCCGAGCCGGACAGATCGCTTGAAAGAGCCATTTCCTCGTCCCCCCCAGCTCCTGTATCAGTGGAGCATAAGGGTGGGAGGAATTCCTCCTGGAGGAGGGTGAGCTCTCCTCACAGCATGGATCCATCTGCTGGGATGGACAAGGGTCGCATAATTGGGTGACGGGGCAAAAGGCTCCCGAAGAACAGGGTTAACTATCTGAGGACCATTGTACTGCTGGCACGATTTGGGGCCGTTAACCTCTGGCTGTCCAAGGTTCTTAATAGCAGGATATGGAGCACTGGCTCCCTCATACGGATCTCGGGACATTGTAGAGGTAGGCTACTGCTGCACCTGTGAATCATCCCTGGGAGCTAAATGGGAACACTGACGTCTAAGATGCCCTGATTGCCCACAAGGATAACATACAAGAGAACCCATGGAGTTCCGAGGGGCTTCTGCCGACTGGGACCAGCCCGCTTTCGGCAGTTGATCATAACCCCAGGAAGTCCTGGTCTCCTGTCCACAGCAGATGCCATTCAGGCAGGGCGATATGCAAAAACATTTGTATCATCGCCCTTAGTCTAGGATGGCATTTTCCCTAACAATGGTTACCAATGCCCTAATTTTGTCCTCCACAAATTTAGCATTATGTAAAATCCCTAACTCGCAAAACCTTTCCAAGTATTCTCTACAATCTATTTCATCAGATCATAATCATCTTTCTGATCTATTGTATCAAAAAATACTTATCAAACGTTACACACCAGGCAGCCCCTCTTCTAATTCTAAGATAATTTCCTTTCCTTATTCTAAAGGATGCTACAATCTATGGATGGATTTTCTCTTCCTCCTGTCTGCCTGCAGCACATGTATCTCATACCCCTCCCTTTGTGACACTACTACTCCCATCATTGTATCAGTAGCTGCTGCGTTCTCTCCATACACTGCTCCGCTGCCCCTCCCTTTGTAACTACATTAACGTACTGTCTTTGAAGCTATCACTAGCCTGATCTGAGCTATAACTAACTTACACAAAGCCGCTATTCGGCTGCCCTTTCTGCTAATAATTTTTTTCTAGCTATGGGGTTTCAGCGTGCCTGTCAGTCTGTTTCCTTAGCCACTCCATAGCGGTGGAAACACAAGGACGACTTTATAAACTGCTTTCAGTATCAACTTAATGCAATTACAGGCAAAAGTTAGATACTCACACCTCTGTAATGGAAGACACGTGCCGGCTTTGGTCAACCAAAAGAGGTCCAGCCGTATGATCAGCCTCACTCGTTACGTTGCCACACGTCTCCTTCTCCGTACCCTCGGCTTTAATCACGTCCTTGTATAACTCACGTAGAGGCACTGTAGTCTTGGTTACGTTAGGGTAGATAGGAGCGCAAACGAGAGATTCTCAGCGGCTGATTTCCTTAATGCGATTTCACGTGATGCATCACGCTTTTCATCAATAAAGGCAAAAAAAGAGAAAGAAAAGTCCATTCCTCACCCTCTCACCACTTTGGTTCACAGCTTTACTTGCAGGAATCTTCTAGGTTCTTCAGAAAGGATATAGGATCTTCCCCCTTTCATCCGGGCTAGCTCGCCATCTGTTAGAAATAATCAACTCAGTTTCTTCGTTCGATAAACTCCATAGACTGCGTCTTCAGAACCAAAAGTGGGTTTTATTCGGGCAGGAACAAAATTCACAGAGATGTACAGCAAAAGCAGTAATCAGGCATAAGAATCTTAAATGACAGGCGCGGAACCCCAGGTGTCACACTCAAGATGGATTCAAAATAATGGCTCCCCGTCTCATGGCACACAAGATGGAATAGTGTCGCCTGGCACACAAGATGGAATAGTGTCGCCTGGCACACAAGATGGAATAGTGTCGCCCCGCCTGTCTAAAGCAGGGCGTTTTTATACCAATTTTCTCCATAGAGAATAACTGTAACCAATATCCCTCTATGGAAGAAGCATTACGTAACCTGTCATAAGTGATCCCTTCACATTATTATACAACACATATTGACATGAAGAAGCACATTAATTTCATTACTAACTACATACTATACTTAATTTTATCTACACAAATTATCTTATAATAGCCTTTTTTTGACCAAGCACAAATCACAACTTATTGACATTAATTAGCTCTGTTCTTGATTATAAGAAACGTCATATTAGCCTAGAGCAATAGAATACACCGTAAAATATCTAAGAAAAAGGCATATATAGTGAATTGGTTAACTGTTATCATGATTAGCTCTTGGTATATGCTTGGACCAAACCTAATTAGCTCCATGCCTGTTTCTCTTCTATGGCTTGGTTTCCTTATTAGCTGTGACCTACTGCAAAATTTGATAGCTATATTTTCAAGAGACAAAATGGCTGACAGAGGCCTTGGTACCCATGGCCTCCGTCTAACAGTCTGCACTATTTCTCATGTAGAACTGTGCACCCACAAGTGCGTCAACCTGATAATAGAACCTGCGTGGTACATGAGCTTTCTATAGTGTCCACCTTTTCATACACCCAAACAAGATTGCCGGCCGCGGCACACAACGCGGCGCTACGTCACGCCCATGGGATATTGTCCCGTAGGTGACACAAGAAGTGGTTATGGCCCTGTTACGCCGCGTAGGTCGCCTTTAAGTTTTGTTACGTCACGCAAGGGGCGGTCCTGACGGAATTAAGTTGGTTTCAGTTTCATTCCGCCTGCAAGGTTCTAGCTCCTCCCATGCCCATTGCAGCTCAGTCATGGCCGCAACACGCCGCGCTGCCACGTGGGGGATGGCGGAGCTCATGATCTTAATCGATCATTGCGATCGATTAGATTATTGGGGCCACCACCCCCACCGGCATCCGAGGCTGCGCAACCGCAGCACTGTGCTGAAGATTCAGTGGGCCCTGCGCCGCCAGCTGTGTGTGGAGAGGGCTGTGAAGGCGATCCAGCACAAGATTGCGGACCTAAAATATAAGTCACCGGGCCACATTGTGGACATCCGTGCCCGGATTGCCAAGATGCGTGGTGAGTAAAAGTTGGGCCCAAACACACACCTGCACATGTACATGTATCAAAATACACAGCAATGTCTCCCAACATATTCCAAGGATAGTGTGTTCCCCGGCCTGTCCCCACAAATGTCTTACCATATATTCTGCCTAATTTGGATGCAGGGCCAACACTCCGGCCTGGTTGTCCAACCTCATAAAAGCTGTCCATCTAAATGTAACTCATGACCTAAAATTAGTGACAAGCTTCAGTGTGCAGTTATAAAGAAATTCAATGCAGGTCACAGGCAGCATGGCAAGGGGATGGACTGGGGAGTACAGGTGACATATAGTCCAGGGGACTGTACACTCCATCCCTTGCCATGCTGCCTAAAACCTGGCAGTACAATAAATTGTTGGCCACACTGGGAATTCACATACATTTGTCCAAGGACCAATCCCTAAAGAATGCTCCTCAAACAACATTTGTAAACTGTGTTTGGACCCACCATGTGGATGTGCCAATAATGTGTCACCTGGTGGTGTGCACACTAACACGAATAGGGCAAACTCCTGCCCAGCACAAATTGGGAAGCAGGACTCAGGCGTAACCTCACTATATTATTGGATAAGGCTACTTTCACACTTCAATATCGAAATCAATGAGGCTGACCAATATTAATCAGCCTGCATTGGATCAAACTGATCCCTGCAGTTGGATCCAAAACATCCATCACATCCGACATTCCCCAGGATCAGTTGATGTGACTGTCCCAGCTGTTCTCCCCTGGTGCATCCCCTCAACACCCCTGTGTTGCCCCCTCCTCACACCTCTAGGCCACCCATGTTCACCCCTGTGTGTGAGACCCTCAAGTCCCCTGTGTTCACCCCTCTTCCTCCGTGTGTGGGCACCTCATGTCCCCCATTACTTGTCCGCCTTTTCCCTGTTGTCCTGCTTTGCTAACTTAAATATGTGTGTTTCCAGGTGTTCACAAAACCCCTTCTGGTTGCTGGGGCATCATGTATTTGCCACAGGTGTTGTTCATGTGGACAGGACCTGCGTTGATGTCACAGTCACATATCCGCTGTTGAAACGATGGTAAACTGTGTTAACGTGACTGTGACCGCACCACAGGTGCTGTACTGCAGTGGCAGACCTCTTCACAAACCGTGAGGCCCTGGCAAATGGCGGGTGCTCGGTCACAGTTCTGGCAACCTTTGGCCAATTTTAAAAACACTGACATTCCAGTTTGGCCAAGTTTTAACGTACTGACCAGGGTCTGTTCCTCCAAATCGGGGACAAGGACACAGCCAATGTCTTCTCTGAAGCTGCTCCATAGGGCCCCATGTTATGCATTTTTCTAAAAAAAACCTTTGTCAAGGCGATGGTATGCCCTAGAAATCAAACAGCCTTGGCTCAAAATATGGCCACATGCTGGCCTATGGCCAAACTACCATATTGACAGCCCAATAAATGGCAGTCATTTTGAATCCGGAAATATGTCATGCTGGTTTAGGGTTTGGCAAAGTTTTGTCCATCCTCCTATTGTAGACAGCATTTTTAAAAATTACACATTTGGATTGTGTAAACTTGGATGACATTTACTGGCCATCCAATTTGGCACAATTGCAATTGGGCTGGATGGGTCGCTATATCAAAGCCCTGCATTTTGATGTTTCAGGCCCAAAATTGGCTTAGCCAACATCCTTGTGTGAAATTTGAAAAGACAACCCGACATATTACCTAACATCATACACTAAATAGGTACCATCTAAAGGCCACACATGCCACAATGGCCCACAGATGTTGCACCCTACACAGGGGAGAATTAACACCCAGCCTGAGGTTGCACCCCTAACTACAATATTACTTCAAATTTAGGTCAATGCAGCCATGGAGCAACCCACATTGGCTAATGTGTCCACTCAGAATACCAAACACATACATTGAGCATGTGTTGTTTTTTTATTTAACAAGCCCACATATCTTGCCAGTGTAGTCTCCCTCGTGTAAACAATAATTTTGTGTCCCACACACATTACATGCATACAACATTAGTCTATGCATCCAACCTGACGTTGTTGCATTTTTTTAAATGGGCTAAAGACAATAGGCACACGATGAAAATTTCCCAACACAATGTGTAAAACCTTTCGGTTACCAACTTTGACCTTGTGCTTTCAAACCCAGATGCCGACGAATCTTCCTCCGAGGATGAGCAACACCCTGGCCCACCTGCAGTTGGCCCCCAGAACCCACCCCTACAGCAGCCAGCAGGGACACCCTCGGGCACCAGCAATAAGGAGGAGGAGGTGGCTGATGCAGCATCATGGGAGGACTGGCTGCACTCAGATAGCGACCTGCCATCACCACCCTCGACACAGGAGGCTTCGGAGGAAGAGGAATTGGCTTGGAGGGATGATGGCCCACCGTCCATCCCGGGCCCTCTTTTGCCAACAGGCCACATTATCTGGCCACAGAGCCCCAGCCCGGCCGTTACTCCACCTCCAAGCATTTCCAGCTCTGTGCCCAGCCCAGGGGTGGACATGTCCCCAGAGCCAGCAGAGGATGCTGTGCGGGCCCCCACAGGCCCTGTGGAGGAGGCGAGGCCTGAGGAGGATAGGGCCCCAGACTTCACAGACTATGGTGGTAAGTGTGTATTGATGGTGAAAACACCCTGCATACTGGAGTTATTATTGTGTTAATCTACAGAGTTTTGTTTGCAAGGGTCTAACTGATATGTTTTCATAAATGTTTGTGCAGATGGTGAACGTGCAGGGTCAGCTGGTTGGAGTCTGAGTGCATCCCCATCCACCCCTGATAGTGGTGAGGGTGTGGAGCAAGAGCGTAAGTACCATATATTGATTATTAATTTGAAAATTAAACCATGTACGTTCCCACAGTAAAAGTGTTCTTCCTCAACATACAGGTGTCCCTACTGTCGTGGACGATTTGGAGGCACAGTTCCACTTCCTACAACAGCTGCAGTCGGCCATTGACCAACATCTGCAAGAGCTGGGCCGCCTACTTTACATGCTGGCTGGGCGCCAGCAACAAGATGGTGGCCTCCCATAAGAGTGAGGGAATGGGACCCTCTAACGCTCCATGAGGACATGAAGGAGTGTTGTCCATGTTGGATACCAAAAACTGATTTTTCTGCCATGTTGGTATTCTTTGTTTGTTTTGTTTTGCCCCTGTTGGGCTCTTTTCTTATAGTGTCCAACATTTGGACCATAGGGATTGTGTTGGGGCTACCATGTTGGGCTCTTTTCTTATAGTGTCCAACATTTGGAGACTCACAAGCAAGTTGTGGTTCTTCCTACACTGAAACACAAATGCGTACTTGTTGTGCTCGCTATTGCCCCTTTTAAACAACCAATTAAATGTCTAACCAAATATGTAAGTCATTGCGTTTCTGAACGGACACAATTATTTCAATGTTATGGGAGGTTTATGCTGGTCTTTAAGTGCATCATGGCCAACTCATTGGCTCAACCGGTTGAGGCAGAGGAAGGGGTCCATAACACATGTTGTAACACAAGGTGCACATTGTGAGCATGCCGTCTGTCGACCAAACAACCACCCAACCTTTATTGGGAAAGTGATAATAGATTTTTGGAAATGCTGTTACACCATCAACCATAAATGTGGATGTAGCCTTTGAGATCTGCCAGCTGTTTACTCCTGCCACCATTAATATTGGCCCATTTTTTCAACCACATACAATGATGGTAAGGACACCTCTGCGGCCTTGTGGGTACATCAATAAGTAGTGAAGGCTACTGCTGCATACAAAAGGTTTAAGTAGAATTGCCCTCTACATATGTACGTGTTGCTAGATCCAGCATGTGGCCTACTATACAGTCATGGCCAAAAGTATTGACACTCCTGCAATTCTGTCAGATAATACTCAGTTTCTTCCTGAAAATGATTGCAATCACAAATTCTTTGGTATTATTATCTTCATTTAAGTTGTCTTCAATGAAAAAACACAAAAAGAATTGTCCTAAAGCCAAATTGGATATGATTCCAAACCAAACATAAAAAAGGGGGTGGACAAAAGTATTGGCACCCTTAGAAAAATCATGTGATGCTTCTCTAATTTGTGTAATACACATGCACCTGTAACTTACCTGTGGCACCTAACAGGTGTTGGCAATAACTAAATCACACTTGCAGCCAGTTGACATGGATTAAAGTTGACTCAACCTCTGTCCTGTGTCCTTGTGTGTACCACATTGAGCATGGAGAAAAGAAAGAAGACCAAAGAACTGTCTGAGGACTTGAGAAACCAACTTGTGAGGAAGCATGAGCAATCTCAAGGCTACAAGTTAATCTCCAAAGACCTGAATGTTCCTGTGTCTACCGTGCGCAGTGTCATCAAGAAATTTAAAGCCCATGGCACTGTGGCTAATCTCCCTAGATGTGGACATAAAGGAAAAATTGATGAGAGATTTCAACGCAAGATTGTGCGGATGGTGGATAAAGAACCTCGACTAACATCCAAACAAGTTCAAGCTGCCCTGCAGTCCGAGGGTACAACAGTGTCAAACCTTACTATCCGTCGGCGTCTGAATGAAAAGGGACTGTATGGTAGGAGACTCAGGAAGACCCCACTTCTTACCCCGAGACATAAAAAAGCCAGGCTGGAGTTTGCCAAAACTTACCTGAGAAAGCTTAAAACATTTTGGAAGAATGTTCTCTCTTTTTGGGCAAAGGCATCAACATTGAGTTTACAGGAGAAAAAAAGAGGCATTCAAAGAAAAGAACACGGCCCCTACAGTCAAACATGGCGGAGGTTCCCTGATGTTTTGGGGTTGCTTTGCTGCCTCTGGCACTGGACTGCTTGACCGTGTGCATGGCATTATGAAGTCTGAAGACTACCAACAAATTTTGCAGCATAATGTAGGGCCCAGTGTGAGAAAGCTGGGTCTCCCTCAGAGGTCATGGGTCTTCCAGCAGGACAATGACCCAAAACACACTTCAAAAAGCACTAGAAAATGGTTTGAGAGAAAGCACTGGAGACTTCTAAAGTGGCCAGCAATGAGTCCAGACCTGAATCCCATAGAACACCTGTGGAGAGATCTAAAAATGGCAGTTTGGAGAAGGCACCCTTCAAATATCAGGGACCTGGAGCAGTTTGCCAAAGAAGAATGGTCTAAAATTCCAGCAGAGCATTGTAAGAAACTCATTGATGGTTACCGGAAGCGGTTGATCGCAGTTATTTTGGCTAAAGGTTGTGCAACCAAGTATTAAACTGAGGGTGCCAATACTTTTGTCCGGCCCATTTTTGGAGTTTTGTGTGAAATGATCAATGTTTTTCTTTTTGCTTCATTCTCTTTTGTGTTTTTTCATTGAAGACAAATTAAATGAAGATAATAATACCAAAGAATTTGTGATTGCAATCATTTTCAGGAAGAAACTGAGTATTATCTGACAGAATTGCAGGGGTGTCAATACTTTTGGCCATGACTGTAGATGGTCAGCGTCAAACATTTTTTAGTCAACTTGCAACCATAATGGCAAAATCAGGGACAACATATTTAAGGTGTCTGAACATAAAGTATATTTAAATTCAAATAAATGCCGGAATCTCCGTTGACAAGAATGTGCAAAATAACATAGTATGAGTATTTGGTCAACATAAACAAAAGTTCCAGTGTTGCACTAAGGTCCCAAAAAGAAAACGTGCAGGGTGGATAATGGCAAATTAACATCAAAATAAAACATCCAAAAACCGGGAAAGTAGACACGAAACAAAAAAACTATAAGTCCTGATAATGGGGCTGAAAATAATAATCCCCTTCCGGGCTGAAGCGGTTGTCTGGCCGCTGAGGTGGGTTCCAAGCCCCTCGGCGAGGCATGTGCTGGGCTTGGCCAGATGGTGGTGGTTGCATATCTATGGCTAGTTTTCTGACAGGCCCAATTAACAGGGAACAATGGGCGCTTGACGCCCAAGATGCCTTCTCCGATCCGGTGGCTAACCAAGGAGGCACACCTTGTACGAATATCAAAACTACGTTTCAAACATTGACAGGTTGTTATAAGGACAATCTCAGATCCTGGTGGGAAATTAAGTCCCTTGAAAACTATATTAAAAACAAAATCGTTCCAGCCGGACTCAGGGTCAATCTAACTCCGGCGAAGAGAACACGTTCCCCAGAGTTAATGGTCTCGTGGGAGAAGGAACTAACAGATAGTTCTCTCCGCTTGATGGAAATTCTTCTGAAAGAAGAAAAACTGATATTTGAGGAAACATCAAGTAAATTGAACAATTTGACTGAACAGGCCTTGAAATATAAAACAGACCCTGATTTTCAGAGGAGAGAAAATATACTACAGTAAACAATCGAAAAGTTCCAGAACAATATTAAGGATAGGAAACAAAAACAGTTTCAAAGAGACTATATAGACTTTAGGGACAAAAAAGCCTACCCCTTCCTTACAACACAGGGTACATCTGCTGTCCCGTTACCACCTCAACCAATACCCACTGACGTTTCTTCCTCAGAGGGAGAAACCTCAGAGAGTGAGAGCAATCTCGGAGTCTTAAGTGAAAGACTGGCGAGATTGGAAAGGGCAAATAACGAACGAGTCCCAAAGAAACCACATAATAAAGGGAGGGGACGGGGCAAAAACAAACCACGATGGGATACTTCAAAACCGGATCCAAGACCGGGACCTGCTCCTCCACAGCACCGCCATCATCCTTAGGTGACTTTTCTATACCAGCTGCACCTTCTTCTTTTCAGAACAGAGCCTGCAACAACGGGGGTACGACCTACGCGATCGACCCGTGGTGTCTGCCCCTCGTTACCATTAGTTGGTCGTCCAGAAGAGAGGACCAAACTTGAGAAGGACGAACTAAAAATCATAAATTTGTCGTCATATTCACTCAGTGATTTAGAAATCAAATTGCTGAGACAGGGTTTGTCATATGTACCAACGAATAGATTTGACTCCTTTGAATGGACAAAGGACATCAATCTATTCGCTCGGAAACTAAAATGGCGTAGTTTCTTTAAAAACAATGATAGGAACAAATGTATTGAATTGGGCATTGCCGAGGAAGATCTACCTGTAGCGCATGACCTGATTGATCTTGCACATATGAGGGAAAACGGCTTTGGGCCATTTACTGATCTAAGACCTCGCAGCACATCGAGCACCTCCTTTAACAGGAACCACCAGTGTCGATATTTTTCTTAAATTAGTAAGTGAAGACCTGGACAAACTACAGGAGGCAAATAAACACTTCCACCCCAATTTGGATCGGTCAGAACGGGAAGTGTTAGAAGGGCTGTCCAAAAATCAAGAAATAATTTTGAAACCTGCCGATAAGGGAGGTAACCTGGTGGTTATGAGTCATGAGGTCTACACTAAAATGTGTTTTGATATTTTAAAAGATCAGTCAACCTATAGTGTGTTGAAACAAGACCCGACGGTAGAATATAAGGCAAATTTGAAGGTCCATTTGGATAAGGCATACGAGGAGGGTTTGATAAGCAAAAGTGAATGGAGATTTATGGACATTAAATACCCGGTAACACCTGTTTTATTCATTGCCCAAGATACATAAAGGGGTTTCCCCTTTGAAAGGACGCCCAATTGTGTCTGGGAATGACTCATATTCTCAAAACGCTAGTATATATTTAGATAAAGTACTAAGAAATCATGTGCTATCATTACCATCTTACTTGAGAGATACAATGGATTTGCTAAATAGGCTAGAGGACATCATGGTTGATAAGGAGACACATCTAGCCTCAATAGATGTAGAAGCGTTATATAGCAGTATACCCCATGAATTCGGTCTGGTAGCTGCCAAATACTTTCTCAGCATGAAGGGTATCCAATACGGTCCTCACGACAACTTTGTACTGAATATATTGGAGTACATTCTTAAGCACAGTTATTTCAAGTTCAATGGCAAATACTACCACCAGCTCAGGGGCACAGCCATGGGGAGTTCCATGGCCCCTACGTATGCTAACCTGTTCCTGGGCTGGTGGGAGGATACAATTGTGTTTGGGGGTGAAGGTGACTCCTCTTGGTGGTGTCCCCAAATTCTTTTCTGGGGACGTTACATAGATGATGTCTTTGTCTTATGGTCAGGAGATGAGGGAAGTTTTAATAGATTTATTGAAGACCTAAACAAAAACAACAAAGGACTCAGATTCACGTCGAATTCCAAGAAAAAGAACTTAACTTCCTAGATGTCACTATCGAGAAAGGGGTGGATGGTCATCTGACCACAAAAACTTTTAGAAAGAAAACGGCCAGTAATGACCTTTTACATTGGAGGAGTCATCACCCCAAGAGTTTAAGATCGGGGATACCAAAGGGACTTCGTGTGAGAAGAAATTGTTCAGACAATCGTCAGTTTTACGAACAAGCAAAGGGACTGAGGGAACGGTTTACTATGAGAGGGTATCCCAAGAACATTCTGAGTAGAGCTTTTAAGATGGCAGAAAATACCCCTAGAGGGGACTTACTGAAACCAAAACAAAAAATGGAGAATGATGTCATGAGGGTTATTGGAAAATATGACACTTGTGCAAAGGAAGTGAGAGAAATTTTAACTAACCACTGGCGTATATTAACAGCAGACCCTGAAATCAGTAACCTGATTCCAGTGACACCTTCTATAACATACAGGAGAGGAAGAAACCTCAAGGACCAGCTTGTTCATAGCACTTATGAACCCTGAAAACCAATAAAAAGACGTGGCTAGATAACAGGTCAAATGGCACTTTCAAATGTGGTAAATGTGTAGCCTGTAGATACATAAACACCGGCAAAACTTTTACTAGCAGAAATACAGGTAGGACGTTTGAAATACGCCATTTTGCGAATTGTAGAACCACTGGGGTAGTGTACTACTTCAAGTGTACTTGTAATCTAGAGTACGTTGGAAAGACGAAACGTGAGTTTCGGAAAAGAATCGGGGAACATATAGGCAATATCAGAAAAAATAGGGACACTCCTATAGCAAGACATGTGAGACAGGAACATGAGGGCAGCCTGGATTGTTTCTCATTCACGGCAATTGAGGTAGTAACGCAACCACCTAGAGGAGGTGATTGGGATAGGAACATTCTTCAAAAAGAATGTAGGTGGATACACCGACTAAGAAGGTAACGCCGGAGGGTCTGAATGAAATAAAAAATTACTCTTGCTTCAACTAACTTGTACATGGATAGCCTATTGATATATATAAAAACCACCCGCTTTCGGGAAGGTGAGCATCTAATTTCTTTCCCTATATTGGAAACAGATCTCAGAAACTACCATTTCCCAAACCAATCCAGAAGGAAAATGGGATTTATTTGGATTCAGAGAATTTGACTCTGATATTATCTATTAAATACGTGTCTTTCCATGAGACCATACCAGGCATTATAGGCTGGGACACATATGGGGAGTTTAGATAGCAATTGTGAACTGCATGCTGGGCTCCCTTATTAATGTTTCACCTTGTTCCATCCCCCTAACTTGCAAAATTCCCAGAGAGAGAGAATAAAAATATATAGAGGAAGATTTTAGCAATATGATGACATTTCCAGAGTGCTCTTTTCTAGAATAACTCTAGCCCCGCCCCCTAATACCCCTCTCCCCCCACCCCCCTCCTCCTCCCCCTTCTACTCTCCTCGCCCTCCCTAATAAACTAGACCATAATATCAACTTGATTACTGCAGGTAAATTACAGGTATGTGCAGAGATCTGCCGTCACTTTGACACTCCGGACAAAATTTCCTCACACAAGCGTATGCTTGTGATGAGGTAAACTGTAAGCGTTGCCATGGGAATCCAAGCGGGCGGCGAAACAGGAAGTGCGGGGACCGCGCATGCGCGGTTTGCACTTCTGCGCCCCTGGAGCTGGAACGCAAGCGAAGGAGAAAAGTGCCAACTGTTTCCGGGAGGTGTATCCCATGATGGAGGGTGGGGAGGAGAGGAGGGTGGTCACGGAGCTACTATATTAACCCGCAGTGAAGCCGGCGGCACATACAGCTCTACACATGGGAGCTGCTACTTGATTCTGATGTGCTGACCGGGCTGAGAATAAGGTATTTTTTAAAAACACTTTACTTTAATCTGTGTCCTACAAGGTTAATTATAGTGAGCATGATAATACATGATCTGTGATCATCTATTTAGGGTATATGGGATGCTTAATGAAATGTCACTTTAGTCCTTCACAGAACCCTAAACTAAGAGGGAGTAGAAGGCTCTGGACAACATATTAAAACAAAGGGAGGTGAGACTGATACTGGAGACCTGCATGTTTTGTATACAGGTACATTCAAATATCTTTAATATTTTCTATATATGATATATATATAAAATAGGGGAATATGTTAAAACATTGAACCAAAATATCCCCCCTTTGTTCTAGATAACTATCTGTTCCCTTTTAATGAGTGTAGGGAGGATTGAAACCATTTAATCCCATAGTGGGATTCCGGGCTAATACTAACAGGTTGGTCCCCACGCATTTTTTAGAGATTGGGCTTGCAAATGTACCTGTTCTATATAAACAATGCTATTTCTCTCTTCTAAGTGAGGGACACTTAAGGAATCAATTTTGACTGATCATCATACTAAGCATTGGAGAAGACTGTAAGATACGCTTCTCCACCTAATAAAAAGGTTGGGCATATATCATCTTTGTGTTGTTAGAGAGTGTATATTAATGGGACACTCAACACATTTTCCCCTTTTTTCCAACATGTAAAAGGAAGAGTGTTTATGTCGCCATAAGGTTACTGAAATCAAGAAACGTTTTGGGACAATAGTAACACCCTGGTAGGTGGACTGACTAAAGAATACAATCTCCGCACTATTAGGGTGATTTGTAACTTTATCAGCTGGCACCATTATATAATGAGAGATAATAGAGAAATGGTGGTGGGAGATTCTGAGACATTATTGTATGCTCAATCTTAGACCCCTCTTTGTTATCTAACAGAACTCTGACAAGATCTGCCCAACACAAGAATATGATTCCTTGAGTACACCCGCTTCTCAGCCTACATACCTGGACTTCAGATTAACAATCTGGTGGCTCACATATAACTAGTGTGACCCACACATCTTTGAAATTCTTATTTTGAAAGCCCCTGATGAGCCTCTCTTATATTTTGGAGAGACGAAACGCGTCGGGCAGGGAAAAGATAACCATATTTATGGAAACAATCGATGAATACTAGGTCTATGTGACTGTAGGACCTCTGAACAGGAGTTATAGGTGACTAATACAATAGGGCACCAGGAAAAGACTTGAATACGAGACTAACTGACTTAACCAACGACTGGGTTGGGTGGTGGTTCCTTTTGATACGTATTGTGTCTGGAAGGCCAACTCCATAAAACCCGTTGTAAAAGTTTACTAGAGTGTCCAACACCATTAGAACTCCGTGGGGTTCATATCACATGGACTGTTGTTTGTCTGTATATGTATGGGGGGTGGGTTACACGTCATAAAGCACTGTTTGTATTCACCAATCCACACCTGGATTTTTAAATAACCCTAATAAAATACAACTACAAGTTAAGTTATTTCTTTTTTGCTAGGTGGTTGCATAACCTGTGCAGGAGGGCCCATGTACTGCCAGGCAGGTGGGTTGGCTGGTGGCTGGGGAACGGGAGCAGGGAAGGTTGATTCTGCCGTCAGATTCCCCAAACGGGCCTGGTCCATTACCAGCAGGATGACTCTCTCATAATGCTCCCTTTGCTCGGTGGAAAAAGTGGGGAGACGCTCACCCACCACCGCAGCAAAGGGGCATTGGGGCTCACGGACCTGCTGGGTCAACACCTGCTCTGCCAGTGACACCAGTTCAGTTCCTGAGGCTGGTGGTGGAATGTGTGGGCGGCCCCGGGGGCGTGAAAATGACAGGGGGACGGCTGGCCACGGACGCACCCTCTTCAGTGGGCAGAGATGGTGGCTGCTCAGGAGACTCCGACACAGACCCTGAAGAGGGACCTTCAAGCGGATCCTACATGTTGAAAGGAAGAACACATGAGCAAACATGCCATTACACTTTTGGTGACAATTTTGACATAAAGGATCAAGTTACATGTATTGTCACTAACCCACATTGTGCCTGATGTCCTAGCAAATTCCCTGACAGGGCCTTACAGCTTGTGCCAATAACACAACACTCACTACTTGTGTGCTAATGGAGTGATTGCTTAAATTGTAGGTGGTTTGAAAAGCCTTAAGCAAGATGGGAGGCCTATCGGGTCTATTGTTGCCTTCTCTACCTTTTAAACATGGATATGATTGTTTGCAATATTGTGTATGCTGTGAGCATTTTTTGATGATTGGGCTAGGTGACCGACTTACATTTTCCCCCTCCACGGCATCCACAACATTGCCCTGTTGTGGCTGGGCGAACTCCTCGATATCCAGGGGTGGCCGTGGCTCCTGCTGCTCCAAGGTGAAAAGGAGCTGGTCGTAATACCATAATGTTGGTGTGTACACATCCCCCGCTGCCATGCCCGACCGCCGTGACTGGACGACTTTTTTGTTTTCCTTCCCAAACACTGTTTTTAGGTGCTGGATCTTCTTTTTTACATACTCAATGTCCAGTTCTTGCCCTGGCAGATATTGGCGGGCGACCACCAGGAGCCTCTCATAGGCCGCATTGCGTAGGGCCCTGTTCGTGTACCCAACCGATCGAGATTGCCACAGGCAGGGTTTCTCCCTGTACGCCTGAATCAAGGCACTTATGTATTCCCTATTTGGACTGGGCATCTGCAAAACAAATAATAAATTCAATCAGTACAAATCACTGTGGCACATGGTCAAAAACATGTGTAAACTAACATCCACAGGATGATAAGTCACCTGGCATGATCAATGTGAAAAGCCCCAGCTCAATAACACAACACCACACTTGCTTAGACCAACAATGTTGCTCAAGTCACTGGGATGTGTGCTGTTGTGACAGTGACAATCCAAAATGTGTGCCTGGAGTCCCATATAATAACCTGAAGTTTAGATGGGTCAGTCTCATCTAATGATGTGAACATACCTTGCCTTTATCAAACACAGTGTGTAGACTGTCAGACTTAGCAAAGGAAAAAAGATGCTGGCTGCCTGCTCTCAAGCACACTTGTGTCAAGGGACACACAAAAGAGCAGGTCCAACACACATGTTCACAATGCACTATTTATCCGAATTGATCCGACAGCTGTTGGACTATGACAGGTGCGATATGCATATAAATCGCAATTGACACGCCTGGTATAGGACGTAATGGCTGCCCTGGGTGTGGTCCTGCGGTTTCAGCCACGCCTGCCGTGGAACATAGCCCCGGCGTTGTGTGTGGCACAATGGTTCACCACGCCTGTTTGGAGGGCGTAACATTGTGTTGGTGTGTGGTTTAGCGTGGAGGAGACACGCCTGTTTGGGAGACGTCTCGCCTTGTCATTGGCTAGGGCTTGTATATATTGATTTTCCAGGAGATGCACAATGTCTTTGCTGCGGATTTGCTGCCGGTATGTACTTGGAGATTCCTCATGTGCAACATTTTGAATGGGGGTCACTATAGCGTTGTTCAAAGAGCTATGACGGGTTTTTTGATTTTGACCCCCCTCTGCTGTTTCCCTGATGTTTCTTTGCTTTAATGTTTTTTTAAAATTTTTCGTGATATAGCAAAATACAAGGACTCAAGCATTACCTAGTTGCATTGAAGTCATCTGGACAAAGTTCTTATTTTCGGTGCCTTGACATTGGAGTGACACCCATCTCAGCGACCACTGCATGTGAGTTATTATTGTGTGTCTGTACTGTTGCTTTTTCCTTACATATGGTCCTCCATGTGTCTGATGTTTATGGTATTTGCGTTGTTAATGCTGTAGAAAGTGTGATGTTGGTTGTGAGCTAAATGTGTGTAGGGCTTTTTGTGTATTGTATTTTGTTGTGCAAGGCATTTAGCCGTGTAAAAACATGTGCCCTTCCTCCACACCTTCATTGACCCTGTCTGTGTTGTTGGGTTTGAGGACCATCATTTCCATATGTGTAGTGCACCTGTAGATATTTCGCCAATGTCATGCTCCTTTGTGGTCCCTTTTGTAATGTTCACATTGTAGGCCAAGCACCTTTGTGCGTAGGCACCATAGTAAACATAGTTTTGCCTCTAAACAGCATGAATCAAGATGAACGTGCCGTGGTGGGTGCTGCTTTACTGGTGCAGGCAGCACGTGAGGAAGAGGAGAGGGTGGAGAGACGCAGGAGGAGACCACGACGCATCTGGGCCAGGGAGTGGCTGCAGCAGCGCGATCAGCATTCACACATTCGCCTTCTGCACCAACTTCGGGACGACTTCCCACGTGACTTCCAAAATTTCCTACGGATGACAGATGAGACCTTTCAAATCTTGTTGGCAGCAGTGTGCCCGCTCATCAGACGGCAGGATACTGTAATACGTCCTGCAGTGCCTGCGGAGGAGAGGTTGGCCGCCACACTGCGCTTTCTCGCAACAGGTCGCACCATGCAGGACTTGGTATACTCGTCTGCTATCTCACGTCCCCTCCTTAGCCAACTCATCCCGGAGACATGTGAGGCTATACTGCGGGCTCTAGCTCCTACTTACATGCGGTTGCCCCAAAACCCTGAAGAATGGCTGGCCACTGCCGCAGAATTCAGCCAGAAGTGGCAATTTCCAAACTGTGGTGGTGCCATAGATGGCAAACATGTTAGGATCACCCAACCACACCACAGTGGGTCTTTTTTTTATAATTATAAATCCTATTTTAGTATTGTTTTGATGGCAGTGGTGAACGCTAATTATGAATTTGTGTCGGTGTCATGGGCACAAATGGGAGGGTGTCTGATGGCGGGGTTTTTGACCAATCGTCGTTTGGCCAAAAACTGAAAACTGGCCATCTCAATTTGCCGCCCACAAATCTCACCTGTGGAAACATGAACTTTGTGTTCCTTGCGGATGAGGCCTTCCCACTACATCCAAATTTGATGAAGCCATATCCCCAGAGGCATCTTAATGCCGAACAACGCATTTTCAACTATCGGCTTTCCCGGGCACGGCGAGTGGTGGAGAATGCCTTTGGCATTATGGCTATCCGTTTCCGCATTTTCACATGGCCATTAATATGAAACTGGAATCTATTGACCTTGTAGTTATGGCTTGTTGTGTGCTCCATAATTTTCTAAGATGCCGGGATCAGCCAGGCCTACACACCACCAAACTATGAGGACCACATTTACTCCAGCACTGGGGAGGTGGTGTTGGGGGGCTGGCGTGCTGATGCCCCACAGATGGCAGGACTACAGCCATTAGGGGGTGGAAGCAGCCGCCAGGAGGCACAGGAGATGAGGGACCGGTACTGCCAGTACTTTAATGGTCCAGGGGCTGTGAGCTGGTAACACAACCTCCCGTAATTATTAGTGTGCCATGGGGACTTTTGCATTGCACACTTTCACTGTGTCCTGCAGCTCAGGGTTGGAGGAAGGACATGTGTCCCTTTTTTTTTGGTGAAGAGGTGTGATTTTGTTTTAAAATATCCAGATTTAGGGAAACCTTATTTAATGTTTTGAAGAGGGCCAGGCCTTGCCCATTTAAGGGGAGCTATGTGTTGCAGACTTACCTCTTGTCTGTGACATGAGCCAGAGGATTTGGCTTCTTGGTGCATGTTGGCACTATTTTTGTAATTTGTGTTGAAGGGCCCGGCTTATGGGTCCTGTGAGAGACGGGCGGGACCAGGACCCACATACCTCCCCAAAGGCCCTTGTGACAGTGGTCACATTTTTGTATTGTAGCACCTAGGGACAGAGTTAGGACTGTCTTGACCAGGGCCTACCGTGAAGTTGGTGAGGCAGCTTAATGTGCGTTTTTTGGCAAAAACGTATAAACCAAAAGGCCTTGATTTTTTTCACAGCACTTGTTATTTGCTATAATGTTTTTGTAGGATACCGGATTAAATACACACACGCATATGTTGGACCACATATATGGTGGTCCCAACACAAGTGTTGCAAAGCACAGTAGAGAGGACACAAACATTATGGCACCAGGAACAATGAATGTTGAGAGGCGCTTTGCCTCCTTTGCGTTGTCATACATTTTACCCACAATCCCGCTTGACAACACATGCGCTTTGTCACACACTTTAAATCAAACATCAGCAACAGCACACAGCAAACACACATGCGTTTCACAGGCGTTTTGAACAAAAACACTCATGCCGCACACACAGCTCACTACAGGGTAGGTCATTAACGGATCGCCAAAACGACAACCATTGAGCAACGCATAAGTGATCGTATTCTGCACGCCGCACCAAGAGGGATAGCGGTTTCTACCTTTTCAGTAATCAACTTATTTTTTGTGGTAGAGCACATCGTGTTTATACATGTACATTGGGACCTACATCACAGGACATTCTGGAGATGAGGCCGCCATGTTTCAAAGGACATCTGACCAATGAGGACGCAGAACTGACCACCAATGGTGTAGTGAGGGGCGCGGCTTGGAAACCATGTACCACGCCTATGTGCTCCAATTAAACATTGGAAAACGCCCACATTTGACACAACATCGTTTAGGAGGTTTCTGTGTGACTGTTTGCTGAACGATGTCCACAGATGATGAGTGCATCGCTCATCCGACCGCTGGATCGCTGCATCGGAGAATCGTCTGAGCGATGTCTGTGGGTGTAGCGTTGTGATGAACGATCTCACACATCGTTCGGACGATGTGCAAATCCGACATCGTTTACGATATCGTTATCTATATCTTAGCGTGTGACGGCCGCTTTACATGCATACGGTCATTCAGTTCAATCAAGGAGTCTCATACCAGTCACGTTCTTTCACACACAATTATTCGACAAATAAATGTTACACAAATGCAATGTGAACAGATTATCTATCTATTTTAATTGAACTTTTTTTTTTTACAAAATGCTAACTGATTCAAACTGCACATCAACATGCGCTTCAGTTCCTTAACTAGCTAAGAATGTTTCCTATAAACTGTCCTCTAGACTAAGGCTAGCATCCAGTTTCGCTTCCCCAATATTACTTCATCACCTGCCTTTGCAGGGACCCTCTCGAGTAATTTTAACAACATCGAAGGGTTGCCACATCACCTGCCTTTGCAGCAGGGATCCCCTCTCGAGTAACTTCACAACATCGAGGGGTTACCACATCACCTGCCTTTGCAGGGGTCCCTTGAGTAACTTCACAACATCGAGGGGCTACCACATCATCTGCCTTTGCAGGGGTCCCTCGAGTAACTTCACAACATCGAGGGGCTACCACATCACCTGCCTTTGCAGGGGTCCCTATAAGTACATCAACAACATTATAGGGTTCAGAATTTTTTAACTTATCCTGCCATTTTTCCGCCAGTCCACAATTGACCAATTCATGTGCTATAATATTATATGGAGCCTCAGTCCAGCCGGGAACCTCCATAACAGTTTCCTTCGCTGTTTCCTTACGTTTTCTAAACATTTTGGTACTCTGCCAAAAGATCAAGATATTTGGAAAAATGCCAAATAAGAAAATATTACTAAAAAATAAGGCGTTCTTTAAATACCCCACTGTGGGGCATCCTGCCGACTACGCCAATTAATGTCTTGCTAAATTTACCTGGATCGGGGCAGAGCCCGTACTTACGTAACGCTCACTGAATTACAAATCAGTCATGAATAATAATATTCTTTATAGCAAGATTAAATGTATTTGTTTACAAAGTAGCACATGAATTGTCATCAATTGAATACAGGCTTAACACAAAGTATAACAATTATACCTAGACTTAATTATAGCGAATAAGCATCAATACTTTTACCGTGTATTGTAGCTGCTTCCCCTTCGTCATTGGGGAAGTCACGATCAGCGAGAAGGGACCACGGCTTGCTTCATAGAGACGTTCATACATGTTGGCCTCTGGAAAGGTTTTCCTCCACCCTCACTGAATGTGAGCAGCTCCATTTATACTTTTAAAATATCTCTGATCATGTGCTGATGGCATAATCCAGCCGTGACCATCAACCACAAGATATTCACTTCTTTCCTGTGCAATACCCCCATCTGTTTCCCTGGCAGAGGATGTGGTTTCCTGTCACAATAATTTCAGCTCAGCCCATGATTTCATCATAACGGCATAATGTGAAGAAGAAGAAGTCACCCTTTTTGTATTTCAACAGAGAACTGATCATTTATATCAGGGGTGGGGAACTCCAGTCCTCGAGGGCCGCAAACAGTTCAGGTTTTCACAATTTCCTTAGTATTGCACAGGGATTGGAATCATCACCAGTGCAAGTGATTATGTTATCACCTGTGCAATACTAAGGAAATCCTGAAAACATGCACTGTTTGCGGCCCTCAAGGACTGGAGTTCCCCACCCCTGATTTATATGGAATGAATGATAAGGCCTGTGGTCACTATTTTAATTATGATTACCTGTTCTATACCTATTCTATTCACATCCACACACCATTCTTATCACATTGGTATCACACACCAGGTGAATTGGTTTTGAAAAGAAAAAGAAGAATGCACAAACTAGATGATCAATGGTAAAAAGAACCATACACTGTATTACCATCTGAATTTGATAACCAGAAAACCTGTCTCATCAGCAAAGACCATGGTGAAACAACAGTAACAGTGTCTAGGGATCATTTGAAGTGCCCTTAACAGTTACAACCAGAAGAAGATGTATCTTGTCCAGAACCTGAGAAGGAGAAGCCAAAGACAATCCAGACACTCATTGGATAATTACCAGCGGATTGGCCTCAAATAGAAGGTACATACCTAATTCCAACTTTGATGTTCCCACCAGCAGTAGAAACGCCAAGAGTAGAAGAACCACCCGTTGTGTTGGAATCAGAGAATCCTGCAATTGGTGTACCTGCCATTCCTACTGTGAGATCAGGTAGTCGCAGACTGTTACCCAGTTTACCTGTGACACATAGACCCACTCTCACCAATCCTACACCAGAATTACGTAGGTCAACATGTGTCAATCTAGGACACCCACCAATCAGGTACAGAGAATAAGCCATAACATGTGGAAAATGTAAATATGTTTAAAATGTATATATGTTATTAATGCTAATGTGCAGAAAAGGGTGAAGAGTAGGCTAAAACCACACCAGGTACACAACACCAGTAAGAGGGGTGAGAGGAGTTGGCATAAGGAGCTGCCTAGGGAGAGCAAAATATTGGCCAATATGTGACCCCAGGGCCAGGAGGACTACAGCGCTTATGACCTGGTAAAGGCCCCTGCAGTACCTAGGACTCCTACGCCGAGGCACCCGTAGTGTTTGTTGTTGTGTTTTTGAACTTTAAGCCTACAGATACTTTGCCTGTTGGACTTTTTGAATCTTTCCTTTCTTACTTTCAAAAATGGACAATAGCCACAGGACTGGTAGTGGCAAACACCCTTTAAACAGCCTGCAGCAGATGGACTAGCGCTGTATTTACTGGTTACCCGTTTTCTTATTCATCCCTGGTTTTTGTAAATTTTTTAATTTTGAGATTCTGTTCAAATTTAAATGTAAATAGTTAACTTATGTTGAGTTTATGGAAAAATGTTTCAGTCCCGGAGGACTGTATTTAACTAGGGGGGAATGTGGCACCCCTGCAGGGGATTGCCACAGGATCCACCGTTGCAAGGAGGGATTTACACCTTGGTACACACAGCACACAACACCTTCCACCCCAGACCTGAAGGGGGAGCTCTACTGGTTGTTTTAAGCCAGATCCCCTTTAAAAGATCCAGGCCTGAGGGGAGGAGTCAGTTAGTCCAATTAGTTCCAGTCAGGCAGTGAAGAGAAAAGGAGTGAGGAGCTGGTCGCTGGGACCGATCCAGGCCCAGGACCAGGAAACACTGAACCAGCTGTGCTACACCCTTGGGAGAGGGTCGGAGGCCAGTGGAGAATAGGAGAATTAAAGAAGGGAACAAAACTGGTTTTCCTGTAGTACACCCAGACACCGGAGTCCGATGCTGCCAGCATCCATTGTAGCAGTAAAAGCCCGGAAGGACCAGGAGGACCAAATCTCCCTGAGGTAAATAGAAAGAGACACTCAAACTGACCAAACACAGGACCAGGGGTAAAAGGAGGAATAGGGACCCCACAGAAGGACCTCATTGTCAGTGATAGAGTAAAGCCCTGAGAGGAAGAAGGAGCAGTGAGTTCAGTCACAGGCAGGACTTACCCCAAACCACTCAGTGACAGAGGAGGCCTCACAACTCTCCAAGGTGAAGGTCCCAAATTGCCCCGGGGACCTGGTTACTTCTCTGGGCTGTACCTATTACCCTGTCACCAGTAAAAGGAAACAAAGACCACTGTGTGTGTGTGTCCCTGCTTAACCGCCGCTATTCACCGCGTTGACTGCAGAGACGCTATTACGACTCCCTTCATCCATCCCCGCTGCCCTGAGATACAGCTCCGCCTGTGGGGACCTGTACTACACTGAGCTGCACCTCCAACACCTCAGTGGCCCGCCGCAGCGCTGGTATACACGTTACCAGGTACCACAGGTGGCGTCACGTAAGCAATCAGCGTGCCCCTGAGAGAAGGGAGACGAGAGCTCTGTGTCGACTTTCTGGTACCTGGCTGCCCTGAAGTAAGTGTCGAGCCCACTGAGACGAGGGAACTCTGTACCGGACCGGGTCTGCTATTGGGAAGTTACAGGTGGTCCTGGTCCGGACCGTGTCCCGGGCCCTGGCAATAATAAGGGGGTATTTACAGGGGAAATGTCAGTCGTGACGCCACCCACTGTGTGCGGCCAGTAGTGGGGTCGCCACTGCTGCAGAACCTCCGGGATGATGTAATGGCAGCGTAGATGGAATAGTTCCCGTGGGCAGAACTGTGTTCCCCGGGACAGTGATGGTTAAAGTCTATGGTGTAGTGTGCAGGCCTGCTGCTGAGTGCAATACACTTACTGTCCAGATGTTGCAGGAATCCTCCTTCAGTGTTGTAGCCTGCATGCTGTGGCTCTCCAGTTGTAGGGCTGCTGCAAACCTGAATGGAAGAAGTAGTATTCAGGCAGAGAAATACAAGGAAGTTGTGTTCAGGGGTTCACCGTGTTTACATCTCCAAGTTCTCAAGTTCAGTTCACAGTTCAGTACAGTTCTTACAGTTCAGTTCTCAGTACACGGGCACACTCTCCCCTCTGGGTTCTCTTAACTCTCTGCAGCCAGGTCTTCCTTACTCTTTAAATATATCCCTGGCACACAATAAAAGAAGAGAGATGATTATCTTTTTTGTGTTTTTTATTTTTGGAAAAACAGGTTGTATCACACAACGTTTCGGCTCCAGTTGAGCCTTTCTCAAGTGAGTCTTCTGTATATATAGAAAGGGGGTTTGTGGTTCAGTTCCCACATGAGCAACTGCCTCAGGCCAGTACCCTGTTTGAGGTACTCATCATATGACTCCGTCCTTTGTGTCAGTGCAGCAGCATGGTGGCTGGTTTGGGTGGATGGACAGATCTTCCTTACTGTGACCACTCACTCTGTCTCTGTGTCCTTCCCGGGCTGTTGACTCTCTCTCTTTCTGTTCACTTGGTTGTGTGTGACTCCGGACAGTATGGCGGTGGCTCGGACTCCTGTGAGCCCTCCGGGTTGCCACTGAGCTGCCTGTCCTTTGGGGTAGGGACCCTAACGTGTAGCTGTGGTCCCCCGTCGGTTGTCTGGGGATGCCGGGTGAAACTACGGTCCCCTCTGGAGCCGACACTCTACTTCAGCCCATCCTCCAGCAGTCCTCCCATGTGAGGCTCTACCAGGCTCTCTCTACTGTGTCTTCAGGTATCATAGGAGGGTTACTCCGCCTGCAGTCTGCTCGTCTCAGCTGTAGTTCTAAGGCCCGGTATCACCGTCCCTCTCTTCCCTCACACTCCCGGGGTGCTGGCTTCGGACGTGCTTTCTCTCTGCGGCTCACACTGGCTCTGTTCAGATTCTGCGCTCCTACACCCCACTTTGCCAGGACATGTGATCTCAGTCTTTTCATCTCAGCCTACCTTGGCCTACTGACTCCTTCCTCCTCCTCCTTCACTATTTCTACCTTCTGTCACCTGACTATGTGTTTGCCCACCCACTGCTCTAAACCCTACCACCCCTCGCCTACTTAGAGTTCCTAGGCTCCGGGTTGGGTGCTGCCCTCTACTGTACGTGGGTTGTGTGGGCTGTCGTCCTACCTGCCTGGCTGCAGTTCCCTTTGTGGCCTCCTGGACGCAGGGGCGCCACATAAGTGTCAAGTCACGTAAACAATCCCCTTCACCACCATCATCCCCCACCATCCCTGCCTTTGAGGGTCCAGGGCACAGGACCGGGGACCGACCAGCTGTGATCCCCCATCCAAGTCGCCATCAGCCCCGGTATCCGAGTACCCCCTACCCTGTCCACCGCCTCACATATATTGCACAGGGTCTGGAACAGGGCCTTGCCTAGCATTGCAAGCTTAAACATTGATCAGGAACTGGGGAATGAGTGACAGGTATGAGACTGTTAGGCAGTGTGCCCTCAAACCTCATGCAAAAGCTCCAATAAACTTTAGGCTACACCACACTCACGTGGCAAAAGTAGCAGCTTCACAGATTACTATAGGAAGTCGGATTCAGGTGGATCAGTGACCTATATACTGTATGTCTAGTGGGCAGGATGCCCTTAAACCTCATGCAACTACTCCAGTCAATGTTATGCCCTGCCACCCTCACGTGGCACAACTATAGGTTTCGTTGAGTATTACCAAACAAATTAGTCAGCTAGGTCAGTCACATATATAGGCCTATTAGACAAGGGGTCATAAGTCATGCAACTGCTCCAGTCAATATTATACCCCACCACACTCAAATGGCATGAGTATCATACTTTATGGACTACTATAAGAAGAGGGTTCAGGTGGATCAATGACCTGTATAGGTCTAGTGGGAGGGGAGATTTACCAAACCATGCTTTTAGGCCAAAAAAAAGCCGTTGGGGTGAAAACAGCAGTTTTGGCAAAACCTGGTTCTATGCCCAAAACCATTTCATAGTTTCTAAGGTTGAAGGTAGACTTTAAGTTCATCTAGTTCAACCTATAGCCTAACGTCTTGATCCAAGGGAAGGCAAAAATATTCATGTGGCAAACACTAAGCTCCACATTGAGGAAATAGTTGCTTCCTGACTCCACATATGGCAATCAGGCTAGTTCCCTGGATCAATGCCCTATCAAAGAATCTAGTATATATAACCTGTAATATATTTTTCAAGAAAGGCATCCAAGCCATTCTTAAGTTTTAGTAGAGAACCACTCATTACAACATCATACGGCAGAAAGTTCCATAGTCTCACTGCTCGTACAGTAAAGAATCAGCCTCTGTATTTATAATTAAACCTTCTTTAATCCAGATCTAGAGGATGCCCCCTTGGTATTGCATGAATACCAATGCAGGCTCACCTGGGTTGGTTGTGATCCATCATATGATATCACCGATATCTAGGCTCCATGGTATGCTGCAGTCTCCCACGTGTTATAAATCCAGGAGCATATATAGAGGAAAAAGAGGACTTCGGACCGTGCTCCCTTTTCAATCAATGTGCATCGCCCACTAGGGCTATGGGTTACTTGGGACCGGTCCCTCCTGTCTGGTCACAGGGATATGTCATGGTAGTGGCCATGGACCGGATCCGTGGCCCTGGAGGGACCGCAATTAAAAGGGGGGAAAATGTAAAAAGGTTAAAAAATAAAATTAAAGTTTGTCAGTGACGCCACCTGTGCTGTGCGGCCAGATGTGACCGCCGCTACTTGTCTATGCTCCGGGGGATGGTGATGTCACGCAGCAAAGTGATGAGCCCTCCACGGGCAGGGCTTGTTTATCCCCTGGGCTGGTAATAAGGGTTTTTAATAAAGTAACTGTGAGGTGACCATGCGGGTGCAACTTACTACTGACAGCTGTGATTGTGGTTCCTAATACTTAAGTCTGTAACCATGGATGCTCAATAAAACTCTCACACAAGTCTCAAGTACAGCCGGGTACTTTACTCACTGCCGTAGCTTTTAGCTTACACAGTCTCGGTTTTCTTTCCAGTGAGCGGTACCGATAGCCTGTCAGCAGCTCAGATGGATCAGCAAAAGCACCCTGTTTCTTAATTCCTTTTGGGTCTCTTCAGGACCGCTCACAACCTCCGGGCTAGCAATTGCGGACCATTCTGGGTATCCTCCCTTTGGATCCCTAGTCCTATGTGAGGCCTTTCCTTTGGTGTGACGGTCAGTCGGTTCCGGGCATAGAGACTCTTCACCTCACCGGTTAATCTGTGGGCATAAAGCAGCCAACTACTTTCACTGGGCCGGTACCCTTTCCGTCAACCCAGTCCCTCAGTGTGTCCGTAAAGCCGGTCTTCCACCTTGGACTACTTCTCCTCTACACCTGGTCAGTAGCCTCGGACCCGGTCAGCCATCAGATGACACCAGCCGATGGGTCCCGGTTTTCTCTCGCTTGTTGTTACAGTCTTTTCTCTCTGTGTCACTCTGGACCTGTCCTCACTCTCCACCAACTCCACTCTGACTGACTAACTGTCACTTTCTGAAGTCACTCCTGAAGCTCCTGCTCCTTTCACAGGTGTCTCACTAAGCTCCACCCACTACTCCATCTTCCCCCACTTTCCCTGCCTGACATAAAGTCCTAGGTCTGAGGATTCGGGAGCATGTTGGGTGTTTGGTTTGGGGTGGATGGCTTACCATCCCAGCTGCTGTATCATTGTGTGGCCACCGGTGTGCAGTGGTGCACAAATGAGTACAATGAAGTTATTAAAACCTTATTTAGTTGTGTATTTCTATGTATTTCAGCGTTAAAAACCCCTTCATCAGGACTGCCATAAGAGGTACATCTTTTGATGGTCCTGATAAAGGGGTTTTTAACCTTGAAACATTTAAAATAAGCCACTAAATACGTTTTTAATAACTTCATTGTACTTATTAATTGAAACGGGAGCACGGTCCGAAGTCCCCTTTCTCCTCTATATATACTTCTGGACACATTTTAATAAAATCACGCTTATATATAACCCAAGTTTAATAACCTGTCTTTGGGTTGCTTGCAGTCCGCCCAATCCTCTAATAACCTTGGTTGCTCTTCTCTGCTCCCGCTCTAGTTCAGCTACAGTGAAGGAAATAATTATTTGATCCCTTGCTAATTTGTAAGTTTGCCCACTGACAAAGAACACTAAGAATTAACCAAAATGCTTAGCAAATGTATTGGTAAAATACAAATGAGCACAATAACCACCACAAAGTGCATCTCATGTATAAGGACCCTAACCTGAAATGCCTCTATGTGCAATTGAAATCAGCTTGTTTGGAAAAATAGGATCCTGGCTATAAAGGAAGGCAATTCTACTACGGATGCAATACAAAACAGAGAGATAGGAAACGCTCCCATAGAGGAAACTCGGTAAACTATTAGAGGTATATGGGGGTGTGTGCGGGGGACTCTAACCTGTACCAGTTGTGCCAGCTCTGCACAACCTCAGTGAGAGCTTCCACCGGGTTCTCCTGGTGCCCGTACTGATTGATGCTGATCCTCCACTTCCGCGTCACGTGGGGTGCAATCAGGTGATCCAAGCATCACAGGGCTCCTACATCACCGCAGGTCCTGCGGATCCACACCGATCTCTGTTAGGGGTTCTCCGCAAACCACAGGTCCAGTAACCATACAATCATAAGGGACAGAGGAAATTTACAATATGGAAAGGGTTACTCAATGGGAGCGCAGATTCACAAAGGAGAAGGGTAGAATTGAACTAAAAAAAACTTTATTACCACATCGCGTTTCCACAATGGAATGTTGTCTTCCTCAGGTGATTTAGGTTAACTGTGACAATGGACACATTATAAAGTTATATTCACCAATCAGATTGTAGCAGTTAGTGACATCACTTTGTTAACCCTATCCTTCCTTCCAATTCAAGGAATTGGAAGGCCACCTGTCGTTTCAGTCAGGATTTCATTTAATTCCTGTGTATGATACTTGGGTCAATAGCAAGAGGGTGGGTATCGAGAAGGTATAGGGAGATGATATTATATATACAAATTTACAACGTATATCACATAATACTAGGAATTATAGTATACATAGAAAACATGAATATAGGACTGTTTATAGGGATAATTACTTTAAATCAGATTCAAACATAGAAGATAGGTAGTAGATCATTATTTACCATTTGTTGGAACGTTCTCCTAAGGGAAGCAGACTTGCTAGGTAGCTCAAAACTGCATCGCCATTACCTTATTTCAATGGTAGTCCCGAGTCTGGGGGTGTCTGGATATGTGCATTGTGCCTTGGACCGGCCGCTCTTTAAGCTTGCGGACCGGAAGTGGCTTAGGACACCGGCGCATGCGCTGTAGCGCTTGATTTGTGTCACAGGTTGGTGACATGTAGTTTGTTATTGTTTATTCGGTTACTGTGGCAGCGTGTCAGGTGACCGCTAGACAGCGGTACCGATGTTTCTTAGGAAGGAAGTATTATACCATACTTAGAGGGCTGTTTTGAGATTTGATAAGGATTAAATTAGATACATACACCTCAGATACTTCCTAGAGGCAATATATAAAATTCTGCACAGTAATGATTTTCGAAAGCAGCTTACATATCTTAGATATATATACAGTAGAAAGAGACAAGTTACATAGTATAAAACATTGCATTGATAGACACCGATTAATCAAGAGAACTGGATATGAGGCTGTAAAATAGGATTCTAAGTGTTGTCCCCTTACATTAATTGTATAGGGATATCCTTGTTTCATAATAAGACATATGTATCATCATTCATGTTTCAACATATATTTTAACTTTTAAAGTATTGTTCGTGTTACTCTTGGTCAGATCTTCTGAATCTGTTGAGGGAAAATGGTTAACAGGCACAGTGGGTCCCAACCCCAAATAGTAGATAGAGTATGCAATACTACAACTATATACGAGTATAAACCCAAACTACTTATTCTACACAACTTCTTACCCTCCAAAGGTGCACAATTATAATGGACATAGGTGATGTGGTATTCATGTTTTCTTAGTAAACCTAGAATTGAAGTTACCGTGAATTGTAAATATGTAGATACCAGCTGTGAGCCCGATTCTAAAGAATCGGGAGTCTAGAATCTATATATAATTTTTTTAAGAGTTTTAAATAATAGACTTAAACACCAGATATATGACTAAGTAGGCGATGTAGGCAGAACTGTGAGGGTAGCAATATAGTGGAGGTGTAGAAAGAGTTAATGTCCGACTAACAGGACTATAACAGAGTAGGAACTTATAATGATATCAAAAATTTTATTGAAGGACTAAATGTCCCACAGACACTCCCACAACAGACTCAGCGCTGTAAATTATATCCAAAATGGTGTTCAAGGGGTTAATGTACCAGTGGCAGTAGTTATAAACACTACCAAATATGCAGTTAATGCTGAACTGGTATATAATGGGTTAATTTCGCAGTGTCATTACAACTATACACTGTGTAACCCCTTATATTCCATTATTGTTGTTATTTCTATTAATGTTCCTACTGGCAGTAGTAATAGAGACTACAAAGTATGGAGTTAAGGCAGAAATGGTATATAAGGGGTTAACTTCGCAGTGGCAGTACAACTACACACTGTGTTATAGAAATTACAGATAAAACGGAATGTAAGGGGTTAATGTTGCTACTGTCATGAGTACAATGAGAGAAGCGCATCACTGGCCATTGAGATACATGGAGGACTTTGAGTTTGACTTTGAGTAAATTTGAAACTCAAAGTCCTCCATGTATCTCAATGGGAAGTGAGGCGCTATTCTCATTGGTCGCTGTGTGCTGGCGCCGACCAATAAGAATAGCGCCTCACTTACAGCGGTAAATTTGAAACTCAAAGTCCTCCATGTATCTCAATGGGAAGTGAGGCGCTATTCTCATTGGTCGCTGTGTGCTGGCGCCGACCAATGAGAATAGCGCCTACGGCCACGACGACGGAAGTAGCGCCGAAACGTACGGAAGTGTGTTAGGGGAATTATATATTAGATTTCCTCTGTATATTTTTACACTGTATTTATTGTTTATTGTTTGTATTTTTTACTTCCAGCATCTGTTCCTCCTGCTTGTGCTCCTGAAATAAAAACACTTTGCATCACAAAAAGAAAAAAGAGTACAATTGTCATTTTCTCTGATGTCAAACGTGGGTCCACCCAGACCTATCAATTAGCAACTCTGCATACGAAACAAACCTCAGTGTGCACGCCATCCTCTTATACTAAGATAATCCAGGCCTTGGCTGTTGCACCGGAGCTTTTTATGTTGACAGAATCCTTCACGTATGATGACACTGCCCGTGATGACATCGTGGCACAAGTCACTGAGTCTACAGAGTTCCTGAAAATCCCTAGCATAGACCTGAGGTCCAGGTAATTCGAGAAGGAGAGGAGGAAGTTTATCTCACTAAATCTACACTGCAGAACCTTGGAAGAATACTATCGCCAAAAGAAGATCCCCAGGGGCCTGAGAAGTAATATAAGATCAACTATCTTCGCAGACAATGAAGAATATTGTAAAAAATTCTAACAAATTCTGAACAAGCGCTCATTTGACCTCAAAGCCTTGACCATTGAACACCTGAGAAGTGCAATAACGGAGACTAAAAATAAAATTTCAGTCATAGAAGCACAAGTGGTGGGCTCCTTTACTTCGAACGACTTGGCTGAACTCAAATCCAGAATTGATGCCACAATAATCAGCTACAAGAACACTCTACAGGAGAGAAAGAGACAGAACTTCCAGAGGGACGTTTAGGACTATGAACAGAACAGAGTCTATAGATGGAACGAGCCCACTCCTTACATACCAAGACCCTGGCAAACATTTCCACAACAACCACTGTCCCCAAGTTCTGGCAGCGACTCTGGCTCAGGCCAGAGGGGAGGAATGCCTTTTTTAGGACCTCACCAAAGAAGAGGTACCCCACGAGGCGGTCAAGGTGGCGGAGGAGGACAACCCAGGATGAAGACCACGTCGCAGGTAAGGGTCCCAATCTTATAGTGAATATTTGTAACTATACTCTTTCACCCACTGAATTTAAGCAATTAAACAAAGGTCTATTTTTTGCCCCACACCCAAGTGGGATTCTTTTGCACTTGACAGAGATCTGCAAAGTTTTTACAGATCATTCAGACTGAAGACACACTTTGAGACTGAACTGACAGGTCCAAATACTATGCTCTCTGTCACTACACCAAACCCAGTTTTTATATCCTCTTAAGGCTTACACAACAAAAATATTTTTATGCCCTCAAAAATATATAATACAACTGAGACTTTTATCTCATTAGTAGACCAGGATGGTCAATCACACTTGCATGAACACCGACTAGGCTTTTTTCCGACACGCAATAACATCTCACATGGGGAACATCAAACCCTAACCTCATTACAACAAAACAAAGACATAACAATCAAACCAGCAGATAAGGGGAACTCAATAGTCATCATGAACACCATGGACTATATAGCTGAAATCCAAAGACAACTAAATTATACAGAAACCTACAAACTAATCAACAGTGACTCCACCAGCAGGATCAGAAATAAAATACAAACTATTCTTAATAGAGATGAGCGAGTACTAAAATGCTCGGGTGCTCGAAGCTTGGGCCGAGCATCCCAAGATACTCGTGTACTCGGCCCGAACACCGAGCCCAATGTTATCCTATGGGAGACCCGAATATTTTTCTGACATGACCCTCAGCAACATAGAAAAACCCTAAAAATGTCACAAAAGTATCAGAACAGTGGTGAAATGATATGGGAACATCATGGGGAAGACCCCTTGAAGCATTTCAGACCCCAAGGTCACTGATGTCAACAATGTTGTCAGACTATTACGCCACTTTTACGGACTGTCAAGAAAACGTTACAAAATGAAACCAAAACGGATCTTCATGGAAAAAATATTAAGGGCTCATACCCACTTGTGAGACAGAGACGTAAATGAAGGCCTCTTTAAATAATGTGCCCATTATAAGGAAGTGTGTATTTTGTAGCATTGCCCTAGGCAGGGAAGCCAAAAATTGGGAGGCACTTCAATGTCCCTGGATAGAGGCGTGCATGAGGGCCTTTTCCAAAAATGTGCCCATTTAAAGCAAGTGGGTCTTTTTTAGTATTGCCCTAGGCAGGGAAGCCAAAAATTGGGAGGCACCAATATGCCTCTGGATAGAGGCGTGCATGAGGGCCTTTTCAAAAATTGCCCATTGTAAGCAAGTGTGTCTGCTGTATTATTCCCTAGGCAGGGATGCCAAAAATTGTGTAGCACTTCAATGTCCCTGGATAGAGGCGTGCATGAGGGCCTTTTCAAAAAATGTGCCCATTGTAAGCAAGTGTGTCTGCTGTATTATTTCCCTAGGCAGGGATGCCAAAAATTGTGTAGCACTTCAATGTCCCTGGATAGAGGCGTGCATGAGGGCCTTTTCCAAAAATGTGCCCATTTAAAGCAAGTGGGTCTTTTTTAGTATTTCCCTAGGCAGGGAAGCCAAAGGTTTGGAGGCACAAAAATGCCCCTGCATTGAGGCGTGCATGAGGGTCTTTTAAAAAAATGTGCCCAATGTAAGCAAGTGTGTCTGCTGTAGTATTTTCCTAGGCATGGAATCCAAAATTTGGGAGGCACCAATATGCCCCTGGATAGAGGCGTGCATGAGGGCCTTTTAAAAAAATATGCCCATTGTAAGCAAGTGTGTCTGCTGTAGTATTTCCCTAGGCAGGGAAGCCAAAGGTTTGGAGGCACCAAGATGCCCCAGCATTAGTGATGGGCGAGTCCTAAATTACTCGGAATCGCTTGACTCTAGCGAGTCCGAACCCGGGACTCGCTACTCGTTGCGAGTCTAGCGAGTCCAATGTTAATGAATGGGGAAGCAAGTAATAGCGAGTAATGTGCGATTTAAAAATTGGAGATGTGTCTCGGAAAGCGCTCGCATTGCCGTGTTGGAAACCCCACTCGCAACTGTATTTTGCTGCTGTCTCCGAGGCCAAACTTGCATGTGTTTGTCTTATTTGGCGCCGATGAGGTGAGGCAAGCGATTTTCTACAGCAAACCCCATTCTTTTAGCAAACAGGAAATAAGCCAACTCGAGCTGCCAGGCGCACACACACACAGACCAAGCATGGCTCCTGTCAACACCCTGCCGTTGATTGACCTGGTGGAGGCTCGGCCTCTGCTTTGGCTGCCCACTGACCCTGCCTATGGGGATAACGTCCAGCGGACTACAGCCTGGAGGGAGGTCGCTCAAGTCGTGTTCCCTGCATTCCATCGCAGTGACCAGGATGCACAGAGCAATATGGGTGAGTTAAATGTGTTCACACGTTATATTGCATTTACCGTATATAGTCGTGTATAAGACGACCCGTGTATAAGCTGACCCCCCTACGTTTGCCACAAAAAACTGGGAAAACATATTGACCGCCATCCTGGTATACAGCGGCTATCACTGGTAGACAGCCCCCCAGCAGAGTATACAGCTCCACCTGCAGAGAATACAGGCACCCCAGTGTGTATACATGCCCCCGATATTAGGGTATACAGCCCCCCCGTGGGTATACAGGCCCCCCAGCAGTGGGTATACAGGGCCCCCAGTGGGTATACAGGGCCCCCATAGTAGGGTATACAGCCCCCCCGTGGGTATACAGGCCCCCAGTAGTGGGTATACAGGGCCCCCAGCAGTGGGTATACAGCCCCCCGTGGGTATACAGGCCCCCCAGCAGTGGGTATACAGGGCCCCCAGTGGGTATACAGGGCCCCCAGTGGGTATACAGGGCCCCCAGTGGGTATACAGGGCCCCCAGCAGTGGGTATACAGGGCCCCCAGTGGGTATACAGGGCCCCCAGTGGGTATACAGGGCCCCCAGCAGTGGGTATACAGGCCCCCCCAGCAGTGGGTATACAGGGCCCGCATAGTAGGGTATACAGGGCCCTCAATGTGTTATCATGTGCCGTCGCATGGTTGCCTATATTTGGATGGGGTCACAATAGTACACTTAGTTTAAGGGCTGGTACTCCTGGCTCTGAAGGCCAGGGGGTTGGGTGTATATAAATACCACTAATGAGCGGAGTCTGGTGCCCGCACTATTACATTCTCTATGCGTTGACATGTGCCCTGCCCCATTTGTGATTGTGGCCACGTGAGCTCAATGTCCGTAATGCTGTTGATGATGTTCCACACTGTCGTGTCACTGTGCCTTGTATACACATTACACACACAACATGAATAAAATGTTATTGTTGATTTGTACACATACTTTTAGTGTTTCAAATGTTACAGAGGTCTAAACCCAGTTTGAAATCATTTCACAGTTGACCTGATTATCAAACGGTGGAGGAGCTGTCGGGATCAACACAAAAGGCAACACCGCAAGATCATGGAGGGGGGACCGGAAGCTGATCCAGAGCCGATATATCGCCACTACGACCGGTTGTCCTTCCTTGAACCGGTGGTCCGTATGCCAAGGTATGTGATAGCAGTCTAGCTCCAACAGACTGGACAGGCCCAGACCCCGGGACAGCTACGTGGCGACCCAGAGGTGGTGTCCACCAAACATGGACCTACCAAACCAAGGCCATTGCGACACACCAGCCCAGATGACACACCCTACAGGGTTACAAACATTGGGGGAGGCTATTCATGGGGCCCTGGACCTCCTCCACGACCAGGGTGATGTTGGCCCGGTAGAGGCTACCCCACAGAATGAGCCAACCTACCACCAGCTGTAGGGCCCACTTTTTTTTTTTGTTTGTTTGTTTTCTTAGACAAAGCTGTTTTGTTAGCTTTTAGAAAACAAAAAAAAAAAAAAAAGAATCTGACATCTTTGCCATTAAGGCGTAATAATACACATTTTTAAAAAATTGCTTTGTGTCTGTCTTTTTTCAGGGAATGGATGAGTAGGTTGTTTTGTGGGTGGGCTTAAAGTCATCATCATTAGCAAGTACTTTATGGCCCGCATGGTGCATTAAGGCACCTTGGTTAGTATGTGTAAAATCATGACTGCACATACAAATGTTGATGACAAATAAATAGTGCCTGTGTTTGGGGAGGGTTTCTTAATGACTCGGTCTGGCAACAACACTAGGAACACAGATGTGAGAGGCTGGGACGTCTACTTGCAACACAGCGCGTCTACGCGTTATCTCCGTAGCGTACAGTGGGACCCTTCGCCAGGCTCCAGCAGGATCATTGTACAAGCAACGTCCTCGATGCAGGCATAGGCTTGTTGCCTCCAAAAATTAGCTCAAAGGGCTTAATAAACTCTTTTTAGAAATAGAGGATGGCGCGTGGCCCATACTATATTCTTGCTTGTCCTGAAGCATAGTACAAGCAACGTCCACGATGCAGGCATAGGTTTGTTGCCTCAAAAAATTAGCTCTAAGGGCTTAATAAAGTCTTTTTTTAAATAGAGGAGGGCGCGTGGCCCCTAGTATATTCTTGCTTGTCCTGAGAGCATAGTACAAGCAACGTCCACAATGCAGGCATAGGCTTGTTGCCTAAAAAATTAGCTCTAAGGGCTTAATAACGTCTTTTTTGAAATAGAGGAGGGCGCGTGGCCCCTAGTATATACTTGCTTGTCCTACCAGCATAGTACAAATAACGCCCACAATGCAGGCACGATGCAGGCATAGGCTTGTTGCCTCAAAAAATTAGCCCAAGGGGCGGGATCAAAATTTTTATAATTAATGCTAGGCACTAGAGCCATACAATATATTTTCTTGCAGTTGGAGAAATGCCCACTATGCAGGCATAGGCTTGTTGCCTTGAAAAATTCAGCCAAGAGACTGTATTGTATTGTCTGACAAAAAACAACGTTCAAAAATCATCACAAGTGCATGCAGTAGTAAAGTAACATTACTGAAACTGATTGTGTAGTTTTGTTGTCATGCAGCAAGTGTAGCAGGAACATGAGTTGTCAAAGCTTCTTAGCAGAGGCACATTTTTAATCCTTCGTGTCAGAAAAGGACATAATGTTTAAACCGCAGTCACCAAACATATCAAATTTGATTATGTCCCTCTAGGTTTGGGTACTGTCATCTGAAGGGGTTAAGAAGTTTGATGATATCCAGTCCTTGTTAAACTTAATGAGAGTCAGCCTGTCGGCATTTTCTGTAGTAAGCCGTGACCTTCTATCAGTGACAATTCCCCCAGCGGCACTGAAAACACGCTCTGATGTCACACTAGCAGCTGGGCAGGCCAGCACCTCCAAGGCATACAAAGCGAGCTCTGTTCAAGTGTGAAGCTTGGAAACCTAGTAATTAAAGGGTACAGAAGGGTCGGTTAGGAAGCTGGTACTGTCACTGACATACTCGTTCACCATGTTGGAAAATTGTTGTCTCCTAGTCAAGGTGACCGTAGGCATGATCCGTTGTTGATCGGAAGGTCTGTTGAACATCGCCCAGTTGGTGGACATCTTACCCCCACCTCGTCTTGACATTGATGACGTTTGTGTCCCAACCAAAGGCTGCTGTTGCAAAGAGCTGATTCTTCGGGGTATAGCGGAGTCAGACGGTGATATGGACAGCAAATGGTCAACAACAACACTCTTGAAAAAATCCATCGTTAAGCCCCTGGGTGACTGCAACAGCAGCGACGGAAATTTGCCTTTGTATCTGGGGTCCAAAAAGGTTGACAACCAGTAGAGGTTGCTGGCATATATGTGAATGACGCGTGGATCTTGGGAGAGACATTGAGACATTACGTCAGCCATGTGTGCTAAGCTGCAAAGACTCATCTCCTCGCTTACAACAGAATGAGGATCACTACGCATCATGGCCTCTACATCGGTCTCCGCCTCCTCCTCTTCAGCCCACCCATGCTGTACCGACATAAACGTAGGGTTGGGAAGTACCATCAGGGTTCACATCAGTACCACAGAAAAATGAATATTCTTCATCATCACCCTCATCACCTTCTTCTTCCAGACCCAATGTAGCCTGCTGATATTGGCTTGGCTGGCTAGGATCAGCGATGTTAAATTCTGGCTCCATAGCCATCCGCTGGGCCCTCAAAGATTCTGTTTTCAGATTCAGAAGCGATTCTTTAAGCAAACAGAGCATGGGGATGCTGAGACTGAATACTGCACCAAACTTGTCAGCGGTGATCAGTCCATTATCAAAGTTCTCCAGCAACTCGCAACGATCAGCGATCCAGACCCACTCGAAAGTACTAATGTGTCTGGTCTGACTTCCGTGGTGACGGGCATTTTTGCAGCTGATATTCCGCTATTGCCCTCTGCTGCTCATTAAACCTTGCCAACATATGGAATGTTGAGTTCCATCTCGTCGGCATGTCGCAAATTAGCCGATGTTTAGGCAAATTTAATTTGTTTTGAAGGGTTGAAAGACTTCCAACTGCTGTGTACGAATGTCTAAAATGAGCGCAAATTCGCCTCACCTTCTCGAGTAGGTCAGATAACTCGGGGTATATTTTCAGGAATTTCTGAACTATTAGGTTCAGCACGTGAGCCAGGCAAGGCACGTGAACAAGGTTACCGTGCTTTAGTGCCGCCACAAGGTTTTGTCCATTGTCGCTGACAACAAGACCTGGTTGTAGTTGCAGTGGGGCCAGCCACTCATCAGTCTGTTGCTTAAGACCCTTCCACAGCTCAGTTGCAGTGTGAGGTGTGTCACCAAGACAGATAAGCTTCAGAAGAGCCTGTTGTCGCCTTGCTGAAGCACTACTGCAAAGCTCCCAACTTGGACGTGATGGTGCGGGCTGCTCAGCAGTGGACAAGGAAGTTGCAGAAGCAGATTGTTTACTGGACATATATGATGAGGCACCCACCCGGAATGATGTTGTGCCCGCTATTCGTGGAGTTGGTAGTATCTCAGATGGTCCACTTTGCGAAGTTGGGACACTGTCCACCAGGTTGATCCAGTGAGCCGTTACTGAGATGTATCTGCCCTGTCCACAACTACTTGTCCACGTGTCCGTTGTTAGGTGGACTTTGGCGGTTACAGCATTTGTTAGTGCACGCTTTAAGTTGTTAACAATGTGCTGGTGTAACGTGGGGACGGCACTACATGAGAAAAAGTAGCGGCTGGGTACAGAGTATCGTGGTGCTGCCACAGCCAACAACTCCCGAAAAGACTCTGTACCCACAAGCCTAAACGGCAGCATTTCCACAGCTAACAACTTTGCAATTTTCGCAGTCACTTTTTGGGAAAATTGGTGTGTCGATTGGTACTTCCGCTGCCTTTCATACAGTTGTGGCACAGACAATTGGACGTTTGGCGCACACTGACCAGTGGCTTGACTACTGTCATGTCTCTCTTGTACCGCAGCTTGGGAGAGAACGTTTGAGCAGGAGCTGATGCCTGAACACTAGCTGGTGAAGGATGGATCTGAGGTGGCCTGGAAGTGTTGGGATCAGAAGGCACTGATTGTGAACCCTGATGGGCCGACCACTGAATTGGGTGCTTAACAGACATATGCTTACGCATACTGCTGGTGCTCATGTTTCCTTTTCCCAGGCCTCTGCTTAGCCTTGATGGCAGATGTTACAGATAACCATATTTGGTACAGATGTGGCATCCTTAAAAAATTGCCACACAATGGCTTTTTATCCTTTATGTTGAATTGGAGGCAGAGGAGGATGACTCTGTACAACACCAACTGTTGACACAGTTTGGGCAACTGTGTTTACAGTTTGTGCAACAGTTGGTACACTTTGTGCAACAGTTGACTCAATTTGGGCAACTGTTGTCACAGTTTGTGTTCTGGAGAAAGGAGTAAGCTTTGGTGCTTTTGGCGGTGGTACATAGCCACTTTCCTCCACCTGGCTGCTGTGTTGGCTATGCATGCCAAGAGTCCAGGTAGGATCTGTGGTGTCATCATCCACGCCTTCCTCTTCAAAGTCTTCAGGATAACGTGACTGAGCAGGCTGGCCAGATGAGATGTGTGCAGGGCCGGCCTTAGGCTAAATCGTGCCCTGCGCGAACTTGCCTTATGGTGCCCCCACGCCATTACTTACTCAGAACACATGAGCATACATGTTTGTATATGATCTATTCATGGTCTTCAAGGAGTGCAGGGAGGGGCGTTGCTATGCTAGGGTCAGAAAAAATCAGGGACCCAAGCTCCAAAACCTATATCCCGTCCCACCTGTCATTGCCAACCCTCCCCCCCCATATATAGAGGTGTTACCTGTCATTGTACAGGAGGAGGAGGTGAGCTGTGACATCACCTATTGTGAATGGTGGATCCTGTGTTACCTGCTGTATATAGAGGTGTTATCAGTCATTGCACAGGAGGAGGAGGTGAGCTGTGATATCACCTATTGTGAACGGTGGATCTTGTGTAATCTACTGTATATAGAGGTGTTATCAGTCATTGTACAGGAGGAGGTGAGCTGTGACATCTCCTATTGTGAATGGTGAATCCTGTGTTATCTACTGTATATAGAGGTGTTATCAGTCATTGTACAGGGGAGGAGGTGAGCTGTGATATCACCTATTGTGAATGGTGGATCCTGTGTTATCTACTGTATATAGAGGTGTTATCAGTCATTGTACAGGAGGAGGAGGTGAGCTGTGATATCACCTATTGTGAATGGTGGATCCTGTGTTATCTACTGTATATAGAGGTGTTATCAGTCATTGTACATGAGGAGAAGGTGAGCTGTGATATCATCTATTCTGAATGGTTGATCCTGTGTTATCTACTGTATATAGAGTTGTTATAAGTCATTGTACAAGAGGAGGAGGAGATGAGCTGTGATATCACCTATTGTGAATGGTGGATCCTGTGTTATCTACTGTATATAGAGGTGTTATCAGTCATTGTACAGGAGGAGGAGGAGATGAACTGTGATATCACCTATTGTGAATGGTGGATCCTGTGTTATCTACTGTATATAGAGGTGTTATCAGTCATTGTACAGGAGGAGGAGGTGAGCTGTGACATAATCTATTGGGAATGGTGGATCCTGTGTTATCTACTGTATATAGAGGTGTTATCAGTCATTGTACATGAGGAGAAGGTGAGCTGTGATATCATCTATTCTGAATGGTTGATCCTGTGTTATCTACTGTATATAGAGTTGTTATAAGTCATTGTACAGGAGGAGGAGGAGATGAGCTGTGATATCACCTATTGTGAATGGTGGATCCTGTGTTATCTACTGTATATAGAGGTGTTATCAGTCATTGTACAGGAGGAGGAGGAGATGAGCTGTGATATCACCTATTGTGAATGGTGGATCCTGTGTTATCTACTGTATATAGAGGTGTTATCAGTCATTGTACAGGAGGAGGAGGTGAGCTGTGACATAATCTATTGGGAATGGTGGATCCTGTGTTATCTACTATATATAGAGGTTTTATCAGTCATTGTACAGGAGGAGGTGGTGAGCTGTGACATAATCTATTGGGAATGGTGGATCCTGTATTATCTACTGTATATAGAGGTGCTATCAGTCATTGTACAGGAGGAGGTGAGCTGTGACATCTCCTATTGTGAATGGTGGATCCTGTGTTATCTACTGTATATAGAGGTGTTATAAGTCATTGTACAGGAGGAGGAGGTGAGCTGTGATATCACCTTTTGTGAATGGTGGATCCTGTGTTATCTACTGTATATAGAGGTGTTATCAGTCATTGTACAGGAGGAGGTGAGCTGTGACATCTCCTATTGTGAATGGTGGATCCTGTGTTATCTACTGTATATAGAGATGTTATAAGTCATTGTACAGGAGGAGGAGGTGAGCTGTGATATCACCTTTTGTGAATGGTGGATCCTGTGTTATCTACTGTATAGAGAGGTGTTATCAGTCATTGTACAGGAGGAGGAGGTGAGCTGTGACATAATCTATTGGGAATGGTGGATCCTGTGTTATCTACTATATATAGAGGTGTTATCAGTCATTGTACAGGAGGAGGAGGTGAGCTGTGATATCACCTTTTGTGAATGGTGGATCCTGTGTTATCTACTGTATATAGAGGTGTTATCAGTCATTGTACAGGAGGAGGAGGTGAGCTGTGATATCACATATTGGTGGATCCTGTGTAATCTACTGTATATAGAGGTGTTATCAGTCATTGTACAGGAGGAGGTGAGCTGTGACATCTCCTATTGTGAATGGTGGATCCTGTGTTATCTACTGTATATAGAGGTGTTATAAGTCATTGTACAGGAGGAGGAGGTGAGCTGTGATATCACCTTTTGTGAATGGTGGATCCTGTGTTATCTACTGTATATAGATGTGTTATCAGTCATTGTACAGGAGGAGGAGGTGAGCTGTGATATCACCTATTGTAAATGGTGGATTCTGTGTTTTCTACTGTATATAGAGGTGTTATCGGTCATTGTACAGGAGGAGGAGGTGAGCTGTGATATCACCTATTGTGAATAGTGGATCCTGTGTTATCTGCTGTATGTAGAGGTGTTGACTCTTAAACAATGCAGCATTTCAAATATGAACATACTCCAAAAGCTTCTGGGGACTGAGACAGATAGGAAAGTAGCAGGAAAGGCTAGTCCCTCGTGAATTTACCCCATTTGCGTGTATACGGAGAGACCAGTCACCCAAGTAAGTGGGCAGGGAGAAGCCATCGGGTAACAGACTTTCTGACTAGTCTCCAGCAAGACTTGATCCCTGACAGCTTTCAACCACTTCATGACCTTAGACGTACTAGTACATCAAAGTTTGTGTTTCCTCACCTTTCATCTGGGCTCAAAGACCGAGCCCACATCATTCCCCACATGACGGCTGATTTAACCAGTCATCAATTGCCTCTGATAAACATGAGCAGAGCTGCACTAGCGGCTGTGAATCAGTCAAATACCACTGTCAATCTCTGACAGCGACATTTAACATGTGCGAGTAGGGGAGGGGTGTGTCATTTCTACTGCCCCATGATGGCAGGTTTGCTATGACATCCAGGGTTATGTTGAAGACCCCCTTGTCTGTCATAAGCCAATGTTCATAGGAGATCGTGATTTCTGCAATACGTAGCAGTGCTGATGATGCACTGGTAAACATGGCACAGGTGATGAGACAAACGCAGCTTCAACTACCCTAACAAGACTATTAAGTTATTAAAAGTATGAAAAATGTTCTAAAAGGGAAGTAAAGGTCAAATCACGCCTTTTTTTTGCCCCATTAAAAAATACACAAACTGGCATTGCTGCATTCATAAAGGTACAGTCACACACAGCAATATTGCTAGCAATTTCACTGGCAATTTGCTGGTTGCAGTGAAATCATGGACACATTGTTCTATTTTGTTGCCGTGTACAAAAGACACTCCGGAGCCATAGGCAAAAGGTGGACATGATGGTGGCAAGGGGGAGACCCAGAACTCCTGTAGCCTGGTTGTATGGCAGGGTCTGTGTAGAGGTTATCAAGAGATCTTGCTTTAAGAGGATTTGTGATAGTCACTAATCTGGAATGTAGTATTTACCCATTATTTGTATGGTTATTAATGTCTTATTTATTTGTTGTACGAGCATTGGTTTATATTGTACCATGTTTAATTATACAATTTCTATGAAAGTTAATTTTAGCATTACCCTTTTAAGCCCAAGGGAAGGGCAATCCTTCAGCCATTGTTCCCTAGAGGTTTCCTCCACAGGGGTTTTTTCCTCTCCTGAGTGCTGTAGGATGACTGTCTGTGAGTCAAGGGTGCTAAATTTAGACCCCTTTATGCTTGTGCAGGGGCACCTTTTATAAGGTTAACTGATTAAAAAACGTGTACAAATGAAATATTACCGAATGGTGTCACATGTGTTGGAATTTATATCCTGTCACGGCTTTGCGGGGTCGGAGTCAGGTGGAAGTTGCAGACAAGTTAAGGTGGACTAATTTTAACTAATAGAGGATGTAAAACCTCATGGTGGTGAGCAGGCTTGGCTTTGGTGGCCAGCCTGAAGGATGTGGTAATGGTAACGTCATCAGGGGCGGGCACAGTGGTTAAGCACGGAAGTGAGGATGATAGGGCATTGGTGCCCTGAAAGTTTACTGGCTCTGCTCGAATAGCAGCCAATACATGCCGCCCCCTTTATGGCTGTCTGGCCGGGTGCTGGATGTCAGACAGCTGGGGATATCACAGTAATTGTGAATCCCAATGTAATAGCACTCCACCTGACTCCTACTGGGATTGGTAATCCTGTAATTTAAATAAAGCTATGGCCATTTGACATCCAAAATAATGTGTGGCGTGTATTTATTAGAGTGTCTGATTTACTATATGTATGGTTGCAAAAAATGGAGTGGGGGTCCATCCCCAAGTCCAAACATCATGTAACTATGTGTTCATGATTTCACTGCAACCTGCAAATTGCCAGTGAAATTGCTAGCAAAATTGCAGCGTGTGACGGTACCTTAAAAGTGATCATCTATTATATAATTGCCGTAACTGACTTCCGTCGGAGCGGCGCAACTTCCGGTGGCTTGGTTAGCGAGTCCGAGGTGCTTCTCCTGGACTCTGTCCGTGGCCGCGTAGCGGCCACGGCGACTCACGAAGCAATGCCCGCAAAGCGGGCATTGCGAGTCGTTGCAGCCTCGCGAAGCAATGCCCGCAAAGCGGGCATTGCGAGTCGCTGACACCTACCACTAACCAAGCCACAGAAGCCCATACTACTGTAGTGTACACCGCTATAGTATACTACAGTCCCATGCCCATAAGCGCCATAGGACTGTAGTATACCATCGCGCTGTACACTACAGCCCCCTGCCGCTCTAAGCCACTACGCGCTGTACAGTACAGCCCCCTGCCAGCCCCCTGCCCCCTACACCCTAACCCCGACCCGCCGCACCTATGCCGCCAAGCCACCACCCGCCGCACCTAAACCAGGTGCCCCGACCCGCCGCTCCTATGCCCGCCGCTGTCGCTAACACCGCCGCACCCCTACACCCTAAGCCCCGACCCGCCGCACCTATGCCCGCCGCTGTCGCTAACACCGCCGCACCCCTACACCCTAAGCCCCGACCCGCCGCACCTATGCCCGCCGACCACCGCACCCCACACCGCCGCACCCCTACACCCTAAGCCCCGACCCGCCGCACCTATGCCCGCCGCTGTCTAAGCCCCGACCCGCCGCTCCTATGCCCGCCGCTGTCGCTAACACCGCCGCACCCCTACACCCTAAGCCCCGACCCTCCGCACCTATGCCCGCCGCTGTCGCTAACACCGCCGCACCCCTGCACCCTAAGCCCCGACCCGCCGCACCTATGCCCGCCGACCGCCGCACCCCACACCGCCGCACCCCTACACCCTAAGCCCCGACCCGCCGCACCTATGCCCGCCACTGTCGCTAACACCGCCGCACCCCTACACCCTAAGCCCTGACCCGCCGCACCTATGCCCGCCGCTGTCGCTAACACCGCCGCACCCCTACACCCTAAGCCCCGACCCGCCGCCGCACCTATGCCCGCCGCTGTCGCTAACACCGCCGCACCCCTACACCCTAAGCCCCGACCCGCCGCCGCACCTATGCCCGCCGCTGTCGCTAACACCGCCGCACCCCTACACCCTAAGCCCCGACCCGCCGCACCTATGCCCGCCGCTGTCGCTAACACCGCCGCACCCCTACACCCTAAGCCCCGACCCGCCGCACCTATGCCCGCCGCTGTCGCTAACACCGCCGCACCCCTACACCCTAAGCCCCGACCCGCCGCACCTATGCCCGCCGCTGTCGCTAACACCGCCGCACCCCTACACCCTAAGCCCCGACCCACCGCCGCACCTATGCCCGCCGCTGTCGCTAACACCGCCGCACCCCTACACCCTAAGCCCCGACCCGCCGCCGCACCTATGCCCGCCGCTGTCGCTAACACCGCCGCACCCCTACACCCTAAGCCCCGACCCGCCGCACCTAAGTCCCTATCCCCTAAGCCCCGCCGCCAAAGCCCTACACCCGAAGCCCCCGCCGTCCCCTAACCTAACGCCCCCGTCGATCACTTACATGCCTTCTTAGTCATCTGATCGTCCGTCTGATCCACAATCCATTCGTCCGGCCAGCCGTCCTCTTCCTCCGGCCCCGCCGCTCTTCTCTCTTCTTTCCGCCATCTCCGGCTCTTCGTCCGGCCCCGGGCTCTTCTCTCTTCTTTCCGCCAACTTCCATCTCCGACGTCCTCTTCACTTTTCATTAAGATACAATGGACGCAAATTCCGCCATTGTATCTCAATGAGATATGAGCTGCTCTTCTGATTGGTCGCTCTCTAATGCCCTCAGCCAATCAGAAGAGCAGCTCAGATCCCATTGAAATACATTAGCGGTGTGTCGGCGATTTTAAGGCCGCCGACCTAGTTCTATTTGTCGGCCCTAAAATCGCCGACACACCGCTAATGCATGTCTATGGGCAGTCCGCCCCATTTCGGATTGAACGCAGACCAATCACATTTCGAGCTCACTGCCCATAGACATGCATTAGCGGTGTGTCCGCGATTTTAGGGCCGACAAATAGAACCAGGTCGCCGGCCTTAAAATCGCCGACACACCGCTAATGTTTTTCAATGGGAACAAATTAATTTAATAATAAAAAAAATAATTAAAAAATAATAAAAAAATAAATAAAAAATAAACGGACCTGAATGAGAACTCTGTCTCAGCCTAAATAATAAATTAAATAATAAAAAAAATATTTAAAAAATAATTTAAAAATAATAAAATTCCACCGGACCTGAATGAGAACTGTGTCTCAGCCTAAATAATAAATTAAATAATAAAAAAAATAATTTAAAAATAATTTAAAAATAATAAAATTCCACCGGACCTGAATGAGAACTGTGTCTCAGCCTAAATAATAAATTAAATAATAAAAAAAATCATTAAAAAATAATTTAAAAATAATAAAATTCCACCGGACCTGAATGAGAACTGTGTCTCAGCCTAAATAATAAATTAAATAATAAAAAAAATAATTAAAAAATAATTTAAAAATAATAAAATTCCACCGGACCTGAATGAGAACTGTGTCTCAGCCTAAATAATAAATTAAATAATAAAAAAAGATAATTAAAAAATAATTTAAAAATAATAAAATTCCACCGGACCTGAATGAGAACTGTGTCTCAGCCTAAATAATAAATTAAATAATAAAAAAAATAATTAAAAAATAATTTAAAAATAATAAAATTCCACCGGACCTGAATGAGAACTGTGTCTCAGCCTAAATAATAAATTAAATAATAAAAAAAAATAATTTAAAAATAATTTAAAAATAATAAAATTCCACCGGACCTGAATGAGAACTGTGTCTCAGCCTAAATAATAAATTAAATAATAAAAAAAATAATTAAAAAATAATTTAAAAATAATAAAATTCCACCGGACCTGAATGAGAACTGTGTCTCAGCCTAAATAATAAATTAAATAATAAAAAAAAATAATTTAAAAATAATTTAAAAATAATAAAATTCCACCGGACCTGAATGAGAACTGTGTCTCAGCCTAAATAATAAATTAAATAATAAAAAAAATAATTAAAAAATAATTTAAAAATAATAAAATTCCACCGGACCTGAATGAGAAACTGTGTCTCAGCCTAAATAATAAATTAAATAATAAAAAAAATAATTAAAAAATAATTTAAAAATAATAAAATTCCACCGGACCTGAATGAGAACTGTGTCTCAGCCTAAATAATAAATTAAATAATAAAAAAAATAATTAAAAAATAATTTAAAAATAATAAAATTCTACCGGACCTGAATGAGAACTGTGTCTCAGCCTAAATAATAAATTAAATAATAAAAAAAATAATTAAAAAATAATTTAAAAATAATAAAATTCCACCGGACCTGAATGAGAACTGTGTCTCAGCCTAAATAATAAATTAAATAATAAAAAAAAATAATTAAAAAATAATTTAAAAATAATAAAATTCCACCGGACCTGAATGAGAACTGTGTCTCAGCCTAAATAATAAATTAAATAATAAAAAAAAAATTAAAAAATAATTTAAAAATAATAAAATTCCACCGGACCTGAATGAGAACTGTGTCTCAGCCTAAATAATAAATTAAATAATAAAAAATATAATTAAAAAATAATTTAAAAATAATAAAATTCTACCGGACCTGAATGAGAACTGTGTCTCAGCCTAAATAATAAATTAAATAATAAAAAAAATAATTAAAAAATAATTTAAAAATAATAAAATTCCACCGGACCTGAATGAGAACTCTGTCTCAGCCTAAATAATAAATTTAATAATAAAAAAATAAAATAAAAAATAATTGAAAAATTATAAAGAATTCAATAAAAAATAATAAAAAAAAAAAAAAAAAAAAAATTTATTTTTTTTTTTGGATTCTTTTTATGCTTTATCTAGCTACCTCTATCTATTTACAATTATACATTTAAAAATACATAAAAATAAACATACAGACATACAGAAATAAAATAATTTTTTACCGAAAAAATGCCACCCACGTGTCCGAAAATACAACCACAAGGCCGGCCATATATTTTCCGACATACCGCTAATGTATGTCTATAGGAAGTGAGCTCGAATTACCGACCAATGAAAAGAGCACCTCACTTCCTATTCACATACATAGCGGTGTCTCGGCCATTTTATGGCCGGGCCCCTGCGTCTATTTTCGGTCACGGGAGTCGCCTCCTATTCGTCGTTCCACGGGGCCGCAAACTCGCATTCAGCGGTTCGCGGACATTGGTCGCGTCTTACCAACGACTCGCAATGATTCTGAGTCGTTGCTAATACGCTACCTATCGCCGCGAATCGCTGATTCACAGTTTCCGGCCCCGTCGAATGATGCCTCTGAGCCGAGTTGCCTGCCCGGAAATAGAACCAGGGGCTCGGCCTGAAAATCGCCTCCTTTGTCTATCTATTCTATCTATCTCGATAGGAAGCCGCCGTCCAATCACAATCGCCGCGCCTTTTTTGAAAATACACAGCGACCAATCACATTCATGGCGCCAGCTTTCTGAAGTTGCCGCCCTCCAATCAGATAACGCCGCTTATTTATAGCGGCAATTTTGAATCTTCAACCTCTTTGAATCCTCTTTGTGGGAGAACGAGAACCTATCGCTGGACTATCTGTTGGAGTATATTTCTGCCAAGAAATCCATCCTTCGTGAGGGTCTTTCAAGGACAACGAGAAGCTACCGCTGGACCATCTGTTCGACTACATTTGAGCCGAGATATCCATCCTTCGTGCGGGACGTCGGGAAGCAAGCGCCGGATCGGGATCTGCGATTGATCAGCTAAGATATCCTTTTGAAAATCTACCTTTTCACATCAGAGCCTATAGTCCTGATGTGGAGTTTTACTTTCACCTCTTTTACTATCTTTATTTTTCACCACTTTTACTATTTTGCGCCATGCAGCGCCAATCGGCGCTGCATGGAGCGTGCGCCACAGTTCTGACACTTCGCCGCTGCAAGCGCCGACTTTTGCGCTACAAGCGCAAACTTCGGCGCTTCTAGCGGCCTCCGTGGTCTATGAGACCGCTGTGTCCGAACACGCATTCAGGCGCCGACCGTACAACTCGCCGCTCTAAGATGGCGGACGCGAAATCTTTATTCATAAAATGCCGGTAGACTTCAGCCGCCGTGTGATTGGCCAGCGGAATCTTCATACACATGGCGCCGTCGATCCGGTTGGTCGGCGCTATTGTGTGAAGATGCCGCTGTCCTATCACAACTCAGCGGGGCGGAGCTATAGACTTCCAGTCTCCCGAACGCCGTATCCGAAAATCGCACAAGGCGCTAGGCAAGGAAAGTTCCGTGCATTTTCAAAATTCGCGCCGCGATTGTCATTGGATGACGACTTCCCATAGACATCCATTGAGAAATGAGGCGCGATTGTGATTGGTTGTTGTTTATGGCGCTTTGATTCCGATTGGTCAGCGCACAGCGGGGACTTCGGAACTTTTCTTGCCGAGCGCCTGGTGCGATTTTCGGATATGCCGTTCGGCCGCCTGGAAGTTTGTAGCTCCGCCCCACTGAGTTGTGATTGGGCAGCGGCATCTTCACACAATAGCGCCGACCAACCGGATTCACGGCGCCATGTTTATGAAGTTTTCCCTGCCCAATCACACCGCGGCTGGCGTCTGCCGGCTTTTTATGAATGAACTTTTCGCGTCCGCCATCTTAGAGCGCGAACTTTGAATTTGTGAACAATGTAAAAGTGAAAAAGCTGTTTTCACAGTACAATCTCAGAGTATATATTCCTAATGCCTAGGCTTATATTAACCCCTTCTTTATACTAATTTAATATTAGCTACATTTCACCATAGTGCCCTCTTTTTTTCATACTATATTAACCCCTTCTATTCTAATACTGCTCCACTTGCTATCTCACTATGTGCTGTACTAAGGGCATTTTCACATTAACCCCTTACATTCTATTTGTACTCCAATTGCTATCTCACTATCTGCTGTACTAAGGCCATCTTAATATTAACCCCTTCCATTCTATTAGTGCTACACTGCTTATCTTACTATGTGCTGTACTAAGGCCATTTTTATATTAACCCTTTATATTCTATTAGTGCTACACTGCCTATCTCACGATCTGCTGTACTAAGGCCTTTTTTTTATTAACCCCTTCTATTCTATTAGCGCTACACTGCCTATCTCACTATGTGCTGTACTACGGCCTTTTTTATATTAACCCTTTCTATTCTATTAGTGCTACACTGCCTATCTCACGATCTGCTGTACTAAGGCCATTTTTATATTAACCCTTTCTATTCTATTAGTGCTACACTGCTTATCTCACTATGTGCTGTACTACGGCCTTTTTTATATTAACCCTTTCTATTCTATTAGTGCTACACTGCCTATCTCACTATGTGCTGTACTACGGCCTTTTTTACATTAACCCTTTCTATTCTATTACTGCTACACTGCCTATCTCACGATCTGCTGTACTAAGGCCATTTTTATATTAACCCCTTCTATTCTATTAGTGCTACACTGCCTATCTCACTATGTGCTGTACTACGGCTTTTTTATATTAACCCTTTCTATTCTATTACTGCTACACTGCCTATCTCACGATCTGCTGTACTAAGGCCATTTTTATATTAACCCTTTCTATTCTATTAGTGCTACACTGCCTATCTCACTATGTGCTGTACTAAGGCCATTTTTATATTAACCCATTCTATTTGGCCTACACTCTTTATCTCACTATGTGCTGTAGTACGCCCTTTTTTATATTAACCCAATTAACCCATTCTATTCTATTAGTGCTCTACTTGCTATCTCACTATCTGCTGTACTAAGGACATTTTAACATTAACTTCTTCTATGCCTTTTCTATTTTAGTTGCACCATGACTATTTTATAGGGTTTAAACTCATACATTAACCCCTTCTACTCTGTTTGCTATTCAATAACTGTGTCACTATGTGCTGGACATCTGCGATTTTACAACTTCACCCCACAAGTGATTAAAAAACCCCATCTCCTGCGATTGCCGATTAAACATTGCACTTGCCGCGCTGTTGCGGGAATCCCCATATTAACTATAGGGACACTTGCGGCAGGTGCGGCAACTACGTTTATTTTTCTGGCAACACTTGCCGCAAGTGCAAAACCGCACCTGCCGCAAGTCCCCTTATGGTTTCTATAGGGATTACCGCTACCGTCCCGCAAGTGCAATGTTAATGTCGCTATCGCAGCAGATGCATTTTTTTCACTGCATCTATCACAATTTTATCGAAAGAGCTGATGTGAAAGGGCTCTAAGGCAATTTGTACATTAACGCGTTCTATTCTATTTCTGCCCCACTTGCTATCTCACTATGTGGTCCACTAAGGCCATTTATATATTATCCTCTTCTATGCCATTTGCCATTTTGTTTTCCCACACTATGTTTTATAGGGTTTGAAATGCTACATTAACCCCCTACTTTCGGTTTGCTATTCACTAACTGTGTTACTAGGTGCTGTACTCAGGACATTTGCAATTTAAACTCTTTTATACTATTTGTAATTTATTTTATCATCCACACTGTTTTATAGGATGTAAGTGGTACATTAACGTCTTCTATTGTTTTGCCTATTCACTGTCTATGTCACTATGTGGTCTACTACTGGCATTTCATTACTAAATACTTTAATACTAATTTTATTTTTATTAATCGTCCAGTATTTTTTATGCGTGCCAATGCTATATTAACTCCTTACAGGCTCTTTCATTTTTTTTTGGAGTTAGGAGTCAGTCATCACACTGTCAGGAGTAGGTTTACCCATTATATGTCAATTTTTAATATTTTTCATACTAATGACTCTGTAGCACTACTACCTGTCTTATATTTAACAGTTTGGTGGTAATGCTACCTGCCCAATTCACATCAGCGGTTATTTGAAATCACGCAAGATGTGCTGACAGAATCCCATCAGCTCGGTTTGCTGCATTGCCACCGCATAAATGCTGCACTTGCGGTGTCGTTCCGCTAATCCCCATAGTAAGTATAGGGGAACTTGCCACAGGTCCAGCCACCATAAAAAGCGTGGTCACCCATCGTTTTTTTTCCATACAGCACCTGCTACAAGTGCAAAACCCAAAATTCTGCACTTGCTGCAAATAAATAGATACTGACTATTATGGCGATTATAATGACTATGGGGATTCACGTAACCACCTGCAAGTCCTGCAGTTATGCTGTGGCTATGCGCCACATGCGGCAGATGCTGTTTTTTCAACAGTTATGATGCTATTTGAAATTAACGCTCATGTCAAAGTCTCTGTCATCCCAGTAGGACATTCACTACTTTTACATACCTAATATTTTACACTCTATTTCTGATTGGGTCCCCTTTCACACGTCCATTGTATATGCACATTTACATACTTCCATAATATGGGCTAAGATTTAAATTTTAAACGCGACTTCTCCATACCTGTCACCAGGGCTGCAGTTGCGTAACGTTACACTACATCACCGCATTTACGTTACTTTTTACATTGACCTGCCTCTTTCAATATCTCATACGCAAGTTGCCTTATTTATTTTTTCACCCTGCTTTGTCACATTTTGCCATTTTATACTTCACGTTAAGGCCGATGTTTCCCCTACTCCACCAACAAAAATAAAAAACACTACTTCTGCTATAATACCAAAATCTTCAGTTCTTGGTATAAATTAACCCTAACTCTGCCATTTTACAACACCTTATGAAACAACAACCTTGCTGGTGGTTATGCAGAAATTGATGTCATCCTGGTTCTATTAACGCTTTTATTACAATGTTGAAAATTTGCTTTGATACCGCGTATCGGAAACGGCCCTTACATCCATCTGTTTTGCCTTCACGGCAGTTTTTAAGCCATTTTAACACACTCATTGCCATTCAATATTCCATACAGTAAACATCATTACATCTTTGTTTGTTACTTTAAAGAAGTCTATCATTTCATTCTAACAGGTTTGGGAAATACATACTTTTGTTTTATTGTTTTTGTCTGTTTACACAGTTATTATTCATTGTTTCCTTAACTAACACACTCTAGCTCATTTTGGATTTGATTCACTGACTATTCTTACTAAGATGAGCTCTCCAACACAAAATATCGCTCTTGCCAAGGAGGCTGCATCTACACCTAAGAAGAAGCGTGCGGACGAGACTTTGGAAGAGAGACGCCGTCGGTTAGATCAAGATAAGGCTGCTAAAGCTAAACGCATTGCAGAGGAGAGTTTGGAAGAGAAACGTGTTCGGTTAGATCTGCGTAAGGCTGCTAAGGCGAAACGTACTGCAAAGGAGACTTCAGAAGAGAGGCGTCTTCGCTTAGATAGTGATAAGGCTGCTAAGGCAAAACGCCTTGCTGAAGAGACCTTAGAAAGGAGACGTATTCGCTTAGATCGTGTTAAGGCTGCTCACGCCAAACGTATTGCAAATGAGACTTCTGCAGAGAGACGTATTCGGTTAGATAGGGTTAAGGCTGCTAAACTCAAACGGTTTGGTAAACTCTCTTCTCCACTGAGACATTTTCGGTTGGATGCTGCGAAGACTGCTTTACATACACGTATTTCGCAAGTGTCTTCTGAAAAAACAAGCCAACGAATGGAAACAAGAGCCATGACTGCGCGTTCCACATGCAAACAAACAAAAATTCCAGTCACTGAAGAACCGTCTGACACAGATGCTACTCCAGCCTCTTCGTGTACTGACATTCTACCAAGTGAACTGCCTTTAACACCTCCCATTACCTCAATGGAAATCAAAAAAGGAAAGGTTCGCAAGGTGTCTGTGCGTATGCGCAAGAAGGGTGTGGAGGAGAGTTCTGAAGAAAGACGACTTCCCTTGGACAAGGAAAAGGCTGCTTTGAAAACACCGGTTTCAATAAAGTCTTTAGAAGGAAGGACAGAAATATTAGGCACAAAATCAATGCCTGTCCCTCAACGACGCAAACAGAAAAAGTTAATGCCTGTAGGAGATCCGTCTGATCCTCAGACTGCTGCCATCTCTTCGTCTGATCCTCAGACTGCTGCCACCTCTTCGTCTGATCCTCAGACTGCTGCCACCTCTTCGTCTGATCCTCAGACTGCTGCCACCTCTTTGTCTGATCCTCAGACTGCTGCCACCTCTTTGTCTGATGGTCAGACTTCTGCCACCTCTTTGTCTGATGCTCAGACTGCTGCCACCTCTTTGTCTGCTCAGACTGCTGCCACCTCTTCTTCTACTATCTTGACTACAACTGAACAGCCTTTACCGCATCGCAAGGCCACATCAAAACGAAAACACTGTGCTGAGGAGACGCCATACAGCAAACAGTGTAAAATTTTGAGGCTTAAAAGGAAAAGACAGATGCGTCAAGATACAGATTCTCCTACGTCTAGACAAGTCCACTTGGCCAATTTGGCTACATTACGTCGTGAAGAACGCCAAACTTCTTCTTCCACTTCTATATTGCAAGAGGCAGAACGGAATATATATTCCACTTCTTCATTTATTGAATGTTTGGAATCTACATCCCTTCCACGTCTCATTTATGTAGGATTACATAATAAACTTCTACGTTTATTCTATTCACCTCTCATACATCAAATGGGATTTATTGATCAGGATCATGTTATTGTAGAACATTTCTGTGGTTTCATGAATGTAATATGTGAACATTGTGAGGCTCGACATTTTACTGCTGAACGACCATCAGATCAACAGTTTACTCTTTGTTGCCACAAGGGAAAAGTAAAGGTACCATTACCTCAATACCCGCACGTGTTCCAACGCCTTCTGAAAGGAGAGAGTGAGTACAGTCAAAATTTGATGGAGAATATAAGGAGCATTAATAGTTCTTTTGCTTTTGCCTCCATGGGTGCCCATGTTTCTCTACCTCCTGGACATGGCCCATACTGCTTCCGTATTCATGGGCAAATTTATCATCGCACTGGAACACTCCATCCTGCTCAAGATCAACCTCCAGCATATGCACAATTGTACATTTTAGATACTGCAAGCGCTGTACAACAACATATACAGTCTCCAGAAAATGTGAAATGTAATCCTACTTTAATGAGTATCATTGCTCTTCAATTGGATAATATTAATCCCTTTGTTTCGGCCTACAAAATGCTACGTCACGTTGAATTAGAAGAAGAACAGAAGGCAAGAGAACATGGCACCGTCATGCCAAATATTATCATGGCCATTAAACAAGACAGAGGCCAAGACCCTAGACGCTATAACAATCCTACTGACAATGAAGTTGCTGTGGTCTTTGAAAATGCTGATGGAGAGCCACCATTCAATAGAGACATTTTAATTAATTTGAAACCTGATCCAAATAACCCCTTGGCCCCCAAAACACAGCAAGTCAGTATTCTACACAGCAATTTAGATGCATTACTCTATCCTTTATTTTTCCCTCATGGAGAACAAGGCTGGCATGAGGGACTCAAGCATCAAGGCAAAAGTCAACGCCGGGTTACACAGCTCCAGTATTACTGCTATTTGCTGTCTGTACGGAATCAGTTCAATCCTGTCCTGAATGGTGGCAAACTAACACAGCAGTACTTAGTGGATGCGTATGTGAAAATCGAGGCTAATCGCTTAAATTTTATCCGTCATCATCAAAAGGATTTAAAAGTGGAGGATTATTGCGTACTCCAGGAACATCTCCTGAAACAATCTGTTGAGAAAGGTATTCCCATTGGCAAGACAGTGATTTTACCATCTTCCTTTGAAGGCAGTCCCAGAAACATGCAGCAACGCTATCAGGATGCCATGGCTATTGTGACTAAATTTGGACGACCGGATCTTTTTGTTACCATGACCTGTAATCCTAAATGGAGGGAGATTACAAACAATTTAGAGCCATGGCAGCGTGTGGAACATAGACCTGATTTAGTCGCCCGTGTCTTCAGAATTAAACTGGAAGCCCTATTAAAAGAAATTAACACTGGATTATTTGGCAAAGTTTGTGCAATGGTGCATGTGATTGAATTCCAAAAGCGTGGCCTACCACACGCTCACATTTTGATCATTCTGGATAGCAAATCCAAACTAAGAACTGAGGTTGAAGTGGATAATATAGTTTGGGCTGAAATCCCTGATCCAGAAGAATACCCTCTGCTCCATGACATTGTGATGCAACACATGATTCATGGACCCTGTGGACAACACAACCCCAATTCTCCATGTATGGATCTTGGCAAGTGTAAGAAAGGTTTTCCTAAAGATTTCCAACCAAGAACACTCATAGCTAAGGATGCATACCCTACTTATCAAAGAAAGGAAGGATCATCCTTTCAAATCCGTTCAAAGATGATTGATAATTCTTGGGTTGTTCCCTATAACCCTTACCTACTATTAACATACAAGTGTCATATTAATGTTGAGGTATGTGCTTCCATTCAAAGTGTAAAATACCTATTCAAATATGTCTACAAAGGACATGATAAAGCCAATCTTGAAATTTGCCAAACCAATATCCACCATGATGAAACACATCAATTCATGGATTCAAGATACGTGAGTGCACTGGAGGCAGCTTGGCGAATATTTGCTTTCCCGATGCATAGACAATCGCACTCCATTATTCGCCTGGCTGTACATCTCCCACATTCTCAACCACTTTATTTTCATGAGGATGACTCTGTTGATGACATCAGTTACACAATGCATAGAAAATCTACTCTTATGGGCTACTTTGAGCTGAATGAGAGTGACCCGCATGCTCATGATTACTTCTACCGCCAAATTCCAGAGCACTATGTTTGGAAAGAAGGTGCATGGGAAATTAGAAAGCGAGGAGGTTCTTCAGTGATTGGAAGAATGTATACCGTCAGTATGAAAGATCAAGAACGGTACTATTTAAGGTTGTTATTACTGCATGTCAAAGGAGCAACAAGTTTTGACAACATTAAGACTGTTAATGAAGTGACATACCCAACTTTCAAAGAGGCAGCATTAGCTCTTGGATTGCTCTTCGATGACACTGTTTGGAGAAATACTTTATTGGATGCCTGTGTTCTCAACATGCCTGCACAGCTTTGTGATATGTTCGCATATATATGTATTTTTGGTCCTCCAGCTCATCCATTGGAGTTGTGGAAAGAATTTAAACAAGACTTTATCCAAGACTACTGCCATGCATATCACTCCAACACTGAGGAGTGTGAGAATTGTGAAGGATATGCTATGACTGATGTCCAAACTATTCTAGAATTTCATGGCAAAACTTTTACTGATTTTAATCTACCACAACCAAAAAGAAAGCCATACATCGCTCCACTATACAACAAGGATGATGAGTTAAGAAGAGCTCAGCAAATGAAAGCTACTTTAAATGACCAACAACTTTTGGCCTATGATGCGATCAATCAAGCTTTACACGATAGAAGTGGACAACCTAAGTGCTTTTTCATTGACGGTCCAGGTGGCAGTGGGAAAACATATCTGTATGATTTATTAATTCATGAACTAAGAGGAGAAGGCGAAATTGTCTCACCTGCAGCCAGTACAGGGATTGCAGCTAACTTACTGCAAGGAGGAAGAACCATCCATTCGCTTTACGGAATACCAATTCCAATCAATGAAACTTCCGTTTCAAGGATTAAAAATGATACAGATGCTGCACAACATTTGAAAAGTACCAAACTTTTCATTATTGACGAGTCCACTCTGTTATCTAAATATGCATTGCATGTGATAGATCAACTTTTACGGGATGTCATGACAACAGATATCTCCAAGAAAAATACAACACCTTTTGGAGGGAAAGTCATTGTTCTGGGAGGAGACTTTCGACAGTGTCTGCCTATCATCCCACATGGTACAAGAACTGACATTATAGAGAGTTGTATTAAATACTCACGACAATGGCAGCTTTTCACTCAATTGCCACTCTTCAACAATATGCGCTCCATTGATCCTGATTATAGCCGTTGGTTAATTCAACTGGGAAATGGTGAATTGTCCAATGATTTCAACCTTGGAGATGATACCATTGAAATCCCACAAGACATGATCTGCACTGGCTCAATTTATACTTGCTATATTTGGTGAAAACATTGTCATTGATGTAGATAACAATGAAAGCATTCAGATTGCTGCATCACATGCCATTCTTTACCCTAAAAATGACCATGTGGATATGGTCAACTCTAAGGTTATGGATTGCATTGCTGGTGAATACACTGAGTACATTAGTGATGATTCCATTGATCCTGATGAGACTGAAGATCCAGATCAATATCCAGTGGAATTTTTAAATTCACTCACACCAACGGGAATGCCTTCTCATCGCCTCAAATTAAAAATTGGTACCATTGTCATGCTTTTGCGCAACTTTAACAGCAGAAAAGGTCTTTGCAATGGGACTCGCTTGATTGTCATTGCTTTGTTTGACAATCTGATTCAAGCAAAAGTCATTACTGGCTCTGCAGAAGGAAATGTGGTGTTTATTCCAAGGATTGATTTATCTCCATCAGAGACTGGATTACCTTTCAAGTTAAGACGTCGACAATTTCCCGTGAAGCCTGCTTTTGCCATGACCATCAACAAATCCCAAGGCCAAACACTGGAGAAAGTAGGGATTTTTTTGCCAGAACCTGTTTTTGGACATGGACAGTTATATGTGGCTTTTTCACGAGTGAAAAGACAATATAATGTTAAGGTGAAAGTGCCGGATACACCCATTCAAGGGAAGTTGGTGCCTAATTCTGAAAAAGTCTTTACTAAAAATATTGTCTATAAGAATATTTTATCTTAAATTCTTTAGATATATATTACACTTACATACGATGGATATAACAATGAAAGCATTCACATTGCTGCATCACATGCCATTCTTTGCCATAAAAATGTCCATGTGGAAATGGTGAACTCTCAGGTTATGGATTGCATTGCTGGTGAATACACTGAGTACATTAGTGATGATTCCATTCAGACTGAAGATTCAGACCAATATCCAGTGGAATTTTTAAATTCACTCACACCAATGGGAATGCCTTATCATCGCCTCAAATTACACATTGGTACCATTGTCATGCTTTTGCACACCTTTAACAGCATAAAAGGTCTTTGCAATGGGAATCACTTCATTGTGATCACTTTGTTTGACAATCTCATTCAAGCAAAAGTCAGTTCTGGGTCTGCAGAAGGAAATGTGGTGTTTATTCCAAAGATTTATTTATCTCCATCAGATACTGCCTTACCTTTCAAGTTAAGACGTCAACAATTTCCCGTGAAGTCTACTTTTTCCATGACCATCAACAAATCCCAAGACCATACACTGAAGAAAGTAGGGATTTTTTTGTCACAAACAGTTTTTGGACATGGACAGTTATATGTGGATTTTTCACGAGTGAAAACACGATGCAATATAAAGGTGAAAGTGCTGGATACACCCATTCAAGTCAAATTGCTGCCCAGTAGTGAAATACTCTTTACTACAAATATTCTCTCTAAGAATATTTTATTTTAAATTCTTTAGATATATCTATCATGTATGTAAATGTAATATATAACAATGAAAGCATTCACATTGCTGCATCACATGACAATCTTTGCCCTAAAAATGTCCATGTGGAAATGGTGAACTCTAAGGTTATGGATTGCATTGCTGGTGAATACACTGAGTACATTAGTGATGATTCCATTCAGACTGAAGATTCAGACCAATATCCAGTGGAATTTTTAAATTCACTCACACCAATGGGAATGCCTTATCATCGCCTCAAATTACACATTGGTACCATTGTCATGCTTTTGCACACCTTTAACAGCATAAAAGGTCTTTGCAATGGGAATCACTTCATTGTGATCACTTTGTTTGACAATCTCATTCAAGCAAAAGTCAGTTCTGGGTCTGCAGAAGGAAATGTGGTGTTTATTCCAAAGATTTATTTATCTCCATCAGAGACTGCCTTACCTTTCAAGTTAAGACGTCAACAATTTCCCGTGAAGTCTACTTTTTCCATGACCATCAACAAATCCCAAGACCATACACTGAAGAAAGTAGGGATTTTTTTGTCACAAACAGTTTTTGGACATGGACAGTTATATGTGGATTTTTCACGAGTGAAAACACGATGCAATATAAAGGTGAAAGTGCTGGATACACCCATTCAAGTCAAATTGCTGCCCAGTAGTGAAATACTCTTTACTACAAATATTCTCTCTAAGAATATTTTATTTTAAATTCTTTAGATACATATTAGATTTACATACATACTTACTTTCTAATTAAATACAAATATTACAATAAATTAGTTTAGCCATAGATGTATAGCAATAGGAAAAAAAAAAAAAAAAAAAAAATATTATTTGTTATACAAAAAGATATTAAAATTAGTTATTATATATACAATAGTTATTTAAGAAATATAGTCATTAGTGTTCATTTTCAATAACAATATAGTATATAGAAATATTTTAGTTTAAATTCTTTATATGCATATTACATTCAGATACATAATTCTTATTTAATTAAATAAAAATATTCCCATAAAATAGTTTAGCCATAGATGTATAGTACTAAAAAAAAAAAAAAAAAATTACTTTACCCATAGATGTATAGGAATTGACCAAAAAAAGTATAAAAAAATAGTTTACAAATAGATGTATAGCAATAGAAATAATCCAAAATAGCAAACAAATTACTTTAGTTTTACATAAAGACATTAAAATTAGTTATTAGATATTAAATAGGTCTTTAAGAAATATAGTCCTTAGTTTCACTTTTCACTAAATATATAGTGTATAAAATTATTTTACTTTCAATTATTTACATACATATTCTATTTAGATACATAGTTACTTTCTAATTAAACACAAATATTACAATAATTTAATTTAGCTATAGATGTAGAAGAATAGAAATAGACAAAAATAGCAAAAATATTACTTTCGTTATAAAGATATTATAAATAGGTTTTAGATATAAAATAGTTATTTAAAATATATAGTACTTACTTTTTTAGCTTTTAAACTTTCTTTTTACATTTCATTGTATATGTATATAAACACACATTTTGTAGTAGATTGTAGATGTGTATCATCTAAATGCTTGCATTTAGTGATAAGAACCTGAAGCTACAGCAGTATAGCTGCTGCGAGATTTCATTTTCTTTTTACACAGGGTGAGGTTTTTGTGAACAGCTAAGGCTGCCTTCAGATTTGTAGATGCATCTGCAGCGTTTTGAAGATGCATCTGCAAGCATCTGCATGCAGACGGTAGACCCTATCTTTATAATGGGACGCACGGTGTCTGCAGATGCTTGCAGGCAGCCGTGCGCACACATTTACTCCTATATGTGATCTGTGCGCAGGCGGATGCCTGCATACAAATCACACACTCCCACCCTCACCAGGGATGCAACATGTCGTGTCCCTGGTGCGGAGGAGAGTCTGTGATCTGTACCCAAGCATCTGCCTGCGCAGAGATCACATATAGGAGTGAATGGGTGTGCTCGGCTGTATGGAAGCATCTGCAGACACTGTGCGTCCCATTATAAAGATAGGGTTTACTGTCTGCATGCAGATGCATCTGCAAAATGCTGCAGATGCATCTGCAAGTCTGAAGGCAGCATTAGAGACGGGTGGGACAGCTGTTCACACACATCTCTATCTTGAAATGTGTTCTGTATATATAAATACGTACATACATATAGGTACATATTTAGACACATAGGGAAAGAATAGACATTTTCATTTTAAATCTGACTTATTCTGCTATTTGTGGAATGTATAGTGTGAACACATCAATTTTGACACTTGCTCTCTAATGGTGACCTACAGCACTCTTACTGTAAGTTGCATGAAATGTTAATGGAATTTGTGCTTTACTTGCAGTAGTTGCGGCACATGTGCTTTCAACAGTTTCAACTGCCAAAATCACAGTTAGCTTTGATTTTCAGTGGTTGCATTTAGTGAACCTGTTAAAGCTGTGCTTGCCGTATTTACTGCAAGGTAATTGCAAGTTCCATATACATTACATGTTACTTGCTGAAAGTGAGCTGTAGGTAGGTCCTTTGGTGCGAAGTGCTGAAATTGTATTTGGTTATTCCATACCTTCTGCAAATAGCCAAAAAATATCTGCTTTAAAAGGAGTCTAACTATTAATTATTAGGGGTAGAGTAGAGTAGGTCCCACCAGTTGTAAGGCTACCTTCCCGTGGTTGGTGGGGAAACATGTACTGGCTTAATCATAGATTATTAATATTCATATATACATTGAATATACGTAATCTGTACAAAACATCAGTGCCAGTATCTGTACGAAAAGCCTTGCCTTAGAATCATGAAATGTACTACACTGACATGTACCATATAAACATTGGTAGTTGATAGATACATATCATGTGTTATGTACATTATTGTCAAATTTGAATGAATAATGTATATATGCATGCTACACTCCTGATTCTTTACAATTGGGCCGCCATCTATCATGGAATAATTGGATTATTAGTTAAAAATCTAATTTAATAAACTATACACCAGTTCTAGAATCCCGATGCAATCGCATCGGGCTCACAGCTAGTAATATAAATTCAATTAATCTGATTAGTAAACACTGTAGTGAAATAAAAAATAAAGCTGCAGAATAGTTTTTTGGCCGCTGTAACGTTGCAATAAAATGCAATGAGAGGCGAACAAAACATTGCATCTACCCAAAAATGATATCAGTAAAAACCTCAGCTCATGGAGCAAAAATACAAGCCCTCACATAGCCCCAGATCCTGAAATATTAAAGCATTACGGCTACGTTGACACGCTGTGTATTTGCAGTGATTTTTTTGATAATCCATAAATGCAGTGAAATGCAACAATGTTCGGCTTCCCAGCATAACCAATGCATTTCCCAACTTTGCGTTCAGACGCTCCGTCATTTTGCACATGCATTTTCACTGGAAAGCGGGTCCTCAAAAAGAATTAACGGCAATTCTTTGGCTCTTTTCCATTGCCCTCATTGTAGAATCGGCTCAAAAAAAGTGGACCCTTAAAAGCGCAATGTATGAATGAAGAAGCTCATCTGTAAAGCGGATCCTCAAAATAGTGCTGCACAAACGCAGAAAAGCGCAGCGTGTGAACCCAGCCTTCAGGTCACAGAAAATGGGGACAGCAGCAATCCCCAGTGATTCCAAGAATGTGGATCTGGGCCCAGCAATTGGGCTCTGCAGGAAACCTTTTGGACTGTAGCGTGGACATAAGTCACTGCCAGAGGAGTATGTCAGCAGCTTATTCAGAGAACACAGGAACTCAGTTGAGCGAACTGTACATTCATATATTAGTGTCAAGAGAGAAAGCTTGGCTATGCCAGCTAATCATTATATTGTACATATATATATATATCTATAATATAAAGCCCGAAGCCACTTCCGGCCAAACCTGAAGCCACTTCCGTAGTGTTGTGGTCGGATATTCGGCCAGCTCCACCCGCACAGGGTGGACCAAGTTGGCCGCCCTATGCGGGAGGATCGAGGCGAGCCAGCCGGGAGACGACCGGCCTTAGCCGGTCGTCTCCCGGGTGGCGAGTCGTTGCAGCTGCGGTAACTCCGGCACGTAGGTCCATTGCGAGTTTCATGCCCCGGCGACGACCGACGAGAGCTGAGCGCCGTGGCTGAAAATCGAACCAAGGGCCCGGCCATACATAGCTCTAAAGACCGCTATGTATCTCAATGGGAAGTGAGGCACTATGCTCACTGGTCGGCGCAGCACACAGCGACCAATCAGCATAGCGCCTCACTTAAGCGGGAAATTTGAAACTCAAAGTCCTCCATTATATCTCAATGGGAAGTGAGGCGCTATTCTCATTGGTCGCTGTGTGCTGGCGCCGACCAATGAGAATAGCGCCTCACTTCCCATCTACTATATAATTGCCGTAGGCACTTCCGTGTCGGACCCCGAAAACGCCGTGGCTTTGTCACTATGTGACGTCACCACGTGCGAGGCATTGCCCGCGTAGCGGGCATTGCAACCCCTCGCCGCTGTCATCCCGCTCCGGAGCAGCTGCTGTCAGCACATGCTGACACAGTGCTCCGGAGCCTGTGCCCCTGTGCCCCTGTGCCCCTGTCATCCCGCTCCGGAGCAGCTGCTGTCAGCACATGCTGACACAGTGCTCCGGAGCCTGTGCCCCTGTGCCCCTGTCATCCCGCTCCGGAGCAGCTGCTGTCAGCACATGCTGACACAGTGCTCCGGAGCCTGTGCCCCTGTGCCCCTGTCATCCCGCTCCGGAGCAGCTGCTGTCAGCACATGCTGACACAGTGCTCCGGAGCCTGTGCCCCTGTGCCCCTGTGCCCCTGGTCATACTTACCACCAGATCGCACCCGCCTCCGTCTTCCTGCATGTTCCTCTGTCCTCCGTCTTCCGCCCGCTATCTTCTATGTCGCCGCCCCGTACATATTGAAACCAAGATGGCGGCCGGGAAGTATCACGAGAGTTCCCGGCCGCCATCTTGGTTTCGCCCTGTTCACAGTGGCGACATGCAAGATGGCGATGGAAGTAAGTATTTCGCCGCCACTCTGCCCCCCCCCGGCCTCCACTGACCACTCTGTCCCCCTTGATCTCCGCTGACCACTTTGCCCCCCTGGCCGCCGCTGACCACTCTGCCCCCCCTTCCCTCCACTGACCACTCTGCCCCCCCACCCTCAGCTGACCACTCTGCCCCCCACTGCCCTCCGCTGACCACTCTGCCCCCCCAGCCTCCGCTGATCACCCTGCCCCCCGACCTTCGCTGACCACTCTGCCCCCCCCTTTGGGCCTACGCTGACCACTCTGCCCCCCCCGTTCTCTGCTGACCACTCTGCCTTCCGTCCTCCGCTGATAAACTCCTCCCTCCGTCCTCCGCTGACCACTCTGCCCTCCGTCCTCCGCTGACCACTGAGCCACTGTACAGTGCTGACCACTGAGCCACCATGCAGTGTTGACCACTGAGCCACCGTACAGTGCTGACCACTGAGCCACCGTACAGTGCTGACCACTGAGCCACCGTACAGTGCTGACCACTGAGCCACCGTACAGTGCTGACCACTGAGCCACCGTACAGTGCTGACCACTGAACCACCGTAGAGTGCTGACCACTGATACACCATATACAGTGCTAACCACTGAGCCACTGTACAGTGCTGACCACTGAGCCACCGTACAGTGCTGACCACTGAGCCACCGTAGAGTGCTGACCACTGATCCACCATATACAGTGCTAACCACTGAGCCACCATATACAGTGCTAACCACTGAGCCACTGTACAGTGCTGACCACTGAGCCACCGTGCAGTGCTGACCACTGAGCCACCGTACAGTTCTGACCACTGAGCCACCGTACAGTGCTGACCACTGAGCCACCTTACAGTGCTAACCACTGAGCCACCATATACAGTGCTAACCACTGAGCCACCATATACAGTGCTAACCACTGAGCCACCGTACAGTGCTAACCACTGAGCCACCGTACAGTGCTAACCACTGAGCCACCGTACAGTGCTAACCACTGAGCCACCATAAATCTAATTTATAATTGCCTTAGCGCACTTCCGGCATTTTCAGCTCAACTTCCGTTGTTGTGGAAGGCAGCCACGCCACACACGAAGCAGTGGCCGCGTAGCGGCCATTGCGAGCCGTAGCAATGTGCGAGCAATGGCCGCGAGGCCATTGCGAGCCGTTGCCGGATGCCTCTGTGCCTCTATCATACTTACCACCAGATCGCACCCGCCTCCGTCTTCCTGCATGTTCCTCTGTCCTCCATCTTCCGCCCGCTATCTTCTATGTCGCCGCCCCGTACATATTGAAACCAAAATGGCGGCCGGGAAGTATCACGAGAGTTCCCGGCCTCCATCTTGGTTTCGCCCTGGTTCACAGTGGCGACATGCAAGATGGCGATGGAAGTAGTATTTCGCCGCCACTCTGCCCCCCCCCGGCCCTCCACTGACCACCTCTGCCCCCCCCGCCTCTGCTAACCACTCTGCCCCCCGCCTCTGCTGACCACTCTGTCCCCCTTGATCTCCGCTGACCCACTCTGCCCCCTGGGCCCGACCTACTGCCCTACCACTCCCTGCCCCCCCACCCTCCGCTGACCACTCTGCCCCCCCTGCCTCCCGCTGACCACTCTGCCCCCCCAGCCTCCGCTGATCACTCTTGCCCCCCGACCTTGCTGACCACTCTGCCCCCCCCTTGGGCCTCCGCTGACCACTCTGCCCCCCCCGTTCTTGCTGACCACTACTTGCCTGCTCCGCCTCTCGCTGATAAACCTGCCCTCGCCCTCTGCTCACCACTCTGCCTCCGTCCTCCGCTGACCACCCTGCCCCTGTCCTCCGGCTGACCACTGAGCCACCGAACAGTGTCTGACCACTGAGCCACCATGTGCAGTGCTGACCACTGAGCCACCGTACAGTGCTGACCACTGAGCCACCGTACAGTGCTGACCACTGAGCCACCGTACAGTGCTGACCACAGAGCCACGTACAGTGCTGACCAACTGAACACCACCGTACAGTGCTGACCACTGAGCCACCGTATAGTGCTGACCACTGAGCCACCGTAGAGTGCTGACCACTGAGCCACCATATACAGTGCTAACCACTGAGCCACCATACACAGTGCTAACCACTGAGCCACTGACAGTGCTGACCACTGAGCCACCGTGCAGTGCTGACCACTGAACCACCGTACAGTGCTGACCACTGAGCCACCGTACAGTGCTGACCACTGAGCCACCGTACTGTGCTAACCACTGAGCCACCATATACAGTGCTAACCACTGAGTCCACCATTACATGCTAACCACTGAGCTACCGTACAGTGCTAACCACTGAGCCAACCGATACAGTGCTAACCACTGAGCCACCATACAGGCTAACCACTGAGCCAACCGTACAGTGTTAACCACTGAGCCACCGTACAGTGTTAACCACTGAGCCACCATACAGTGCTAACCACTGAGCCACCGTACAGTGCTAACCACTGAGCCACCATAAAGTGCTAACCACTGACTCACCGTATACAATGTTAAACACTCAGCCACCATACATGCATAATCACTCAGCCACCTTATACAGTGCTAACCACTGAGCCACCTTATACAGTGCTAACCACTGACCCACCATACTGTGCTAACCAATGAGCCTCCATACAAAGTTAAGCACTCTGCCTCCATATAGTGCTAACCACTGAGCGCCGTTCGTATACTGTGCTAACCACTGAGTCACCCATACTTTGCTAAACACTAAGCCACCGCGCAGTGTTAACTACTGAGCCCACCGCGCTGTGCTAACCACTGAACCACCATACTGTGCTAACCACTAAGCCACCGTACAATGCTAACCACTGAGCCACCAAGCTGTCCTAACTACTGAGCCACCGTGCAGTGCTAAACATTGAGCCACCTTACAGTGCTAACCACTAAGGCCACCTAGTTACCATGTAACCCACTGAGCCAGCATACAGTGCTAACCACTGAGCCACCATATACAGTGCCAACCACTGAGGCACCATACAGTGCTAATCACCGAGTCACCGTATACAGTGCTAACCACTGAGTCACATTACTGCTCTAATTATTGAGCCATCATATACAGTGCCAACCACTTAGCCACCATAGAGTGCTAACCACTGAGTCACCGTATACAGTGCTAATCACTGAGTCACATTACTGCTCTAATTATTGAGCCACCATATACAGTGCCAACCATTGAGCCACCATAGAGTGCTAACCACTGAGGCTCAGTTTACAGTGCTAACTATTGAGCCAGCATATACTGTGCTAACCACTGAGACCCTGTATACTCTGCTAGCCACTCAGCCGCCGTATACTCTGCTAACCACTGAGCCGCATAAAGTCTGCTAACCACTGAGTTGCTGTAAACTCTGCTAAGCACAGTGCTGCGGGCAGGAGAGGGCCGGGGGACAGCGGCCGGGTGCGGCCAGGAAGGCCCCCCCGCCCCTACTGCCCGCACCCGGCCGTTGTTCCCCAACCCCCTCCTGCACGCACCCGGCTGCTCTTCCTCGGCCACCTCCTGCCCACACATGGTCGTTGTTCCCCGGCCCACTTCTGCCCGCTGTTCCCTGGCCCCCTCCTGCCCGCACATGGCCGCTGTCCCCCTGACCCCCTCCTGCCGCACCCGATCGATGTCTCCCTGCCTCCCTCCTGCCCGCATCTGGCCACTGTCCCCCGGCTCCCTCCTGCACGCACCTGGCCGCTCTTCCTCAGCCTCCTCCTGCCCGCACATGGCTGTTATTCCACCAGCCCCCTTCTGCCCGCTGTTCCCCGGCTTGCTCCTGAACGCACCGGGCCACTGTCCCCCGGCCCCCCTGACCGCACCCGCCTGCTGTCTCCTCCTGGACTCCGGCACCGCTGCACACTGGCACCGCTGCACACCGGTCTGCTGTATGTATTCTATCTACTATATAATTGCCGTAGGCACTTCCGTGTCGGACCCCGCAAAAGACCGTGCCTTTGTCACTCTGTGACGTCACCACGTGCGAAGCATTGCCCGCGTAGCGGGCATTGCGACCCCTCGCCGCTGACAGCACACACCCCCAACCCCTGTCACCACACACCCCCCATATGTCCTCACCCCCCCCCCCCCCGATATGTCCGCACACCCCCGCTCCGATCCCGCTCCGGAGCCGCTGCTGTCAGCACATGCTGACACAGTGCTCCGGAGCCTCTCCTGTAACCACACTCCCCGATGTCCACATACACCCCCCCCCCCGCTGTCACCACACACCCCCCATATGTCCGCATCCCATATGTCCGCCAAAATCGCGGCAGATGCGGTGAAAAAACCGCATCTGCCGCGAGTGCCGCATAACCGCTGCACTTGCGGCGCGGTTGCGGTAATCCCCATAGAAAGTATAGGGGGACTTGCGGCAGGTGCGGCAAGTGCGGTTTTGCACTTGCGGCAGGTGCGGCCGCGCAAAAAAACCGCGGTCAGCCGCGGTTTTTTTCGCGGCTGCACCTGCCGCAAGTGCAAAACCGCACTTGCCGCACCTGCCGCAAGTCCCCCTGTACTTTCTATGGGGATTATTTGAAAATGTTAAAAAAAATTTAAAAATATTCTAGACATCCGATGCATTTGCTAGTTGAGATATAATGGAGGACTTTGAGTTTCAAATTTACCGCTGTAAGTGAGGCGCTATTCTCATTGGTCGGCGCCAGCACACAGCGACCAATGAGAATACCACCTCACTTCCCATTGAGATATAATGGAGGACTTTGAGTTTCAAATTTACCGCTGTAAGTGAGGCGCTATTCTCATTGGTCGGCGCCAGCACACACCGACCAATGAGAATAGCGCCTCACTTCCCATTGAGATATAATGGAGGAATTTGAGTTTCAAATTTACCGCTGGAAGTGAGGCGCTCTCCTGATTGGTTGCTCGCGGCTGTACGCCGCTGCCAGCGACCAATCAGATTCATGCCTCACGCCACGCCGACAAGTATGAAACACAAATGGCGCCGTGACATGCCCCGCTATTTTGATTGGTCGCTCGCGGCGACCAATCAACATAGCGCTGCACGGAATGGCGCCATCTTTAAAATCTAAATTTGGACTTCAGGTTCAAACTTTTCGCGCCTTGCCACGCGCCGCGATGCTGATTGGTCGCCGCCTGCCCCGAGCGACCAATCAGCATCGCGGTGCACTGCGACACGTCCCGCCGCCATTTTAAGGCGCCTTTTTTGAATTTTTCACCTCAGAGCGAATTTCTACTGCCTGGAGGCGGTGCCAGTGACGTCGCAATCCAAGCTCCCCCTGAATTTCTCCTCAAAAGAGATAAGACCCTCTATCAAAACTAAATTTATTTAGTTTTGAAGTGCTTCTGTTACATTTTGACATTTATATTAATATCCTATGTGGTTATTTAGCTGTATACTGGCAATTAATTACTGACTATTGTACTGAGAGACTCTGCCTGCTATTAACCCTTCATTTGCCAGCTGCTTTTACACTGAGTATTGCACTGAGAGCTGTTATACCTCATTGCCAGTGATTATGACTGAGATGCACTGAAGACCTGCCTGTTATTAACCTCTCATTTGCCACTCTTTTTCACTGAGTATTGCACTGAGAGACTCTGCCTGTTAATAACCCCTCAATTGCCACTGATACTGACTGAGTATTGCACTCAGATACTCTGCCTTTATTAACCCCTCATTTGCCACCAACACAGCTATAGCTGTTTATGATAAACAACATGAGCTCTGAAAACACGTCTACTTATGACACTGGGCGAACAGCTGCCAATGCCGCACGTAAGATTAGGAGAGATACCAAGTATACTAATGACACTGAACGAAAAGCTGCCAAAGCCGCATATATGCGTCTACAGCGTGCTAACGAGACTCAAGAAGAGAGACGCCAGCGCCTTGACAAAAACAGCGAAATAGGAAAAAACGCATTACTAATGAGTCTGCTGAGCAAAAAGCACTTCGGTTAAGTAATCAGGCTGCTGCTGCTCGCTGTCAACGTTCCAAAAATATTAATGCCATCTCTCCAGTCTTTGATTCTAAGCACAATATACCTTCTATTTCTACTGCCATACAATGTCCTGACCCTGAGCCTACTGTATTTGTGTCTAATTGTGAACGTAAGCGCAAACAGTCTGCTACCCACAATTTTGAACACAGATGTCGTCTCAACACCGTGGAGTCTGCTGTGACAAATCCTTCACACATGACTCTTCTATGCCAATAATTAATCCAGTAATAAATGCTGCTGGTGCATGCTGTGAACAGCGCAACAATACTCCTTTGACCTCTGCACTCATACACTCTGTTGACGATACACCTTCCACCTCTTCCGTCATTGCATCTGTGGACAGTCAAGATCCTCTACCAGGTCCACGCTTTATATATCTTGGCTTCCAGCGCCAGTCTAATCGTCCATTACCACAATCTTTAGCTATACTTCCTAAAGGTTTCACTCATGATGACAATTCCGTTGTACAACACTCCTGTGGTCCTATGAACTATGTTTGTGAAGATTGTCAAGCATTGCATTTTAATGCTGAGATACCATCAGATAAAAAGTTCACTCTATGTTGTCACAAGGGTAAGGTCCATGTACCTATACCCCAATATCCCTACCTCTTCACACGATTTGCTCACAGGACAAAGTGAGTTCAGTAAAAATCTGATGGAAAACATCCGTAGCATGAACAGTTCCTTTGCGTTTGCCTCCATGGGTGCCAATATTTCTCCACCTCCTGGATATGGCCCATATTGCTTCCGGATACATGGGCAAATATATCATCGTACTGGAACCTTACATCCATCTCATGAAGAAGTTCCAGTGTATGCCCAGCTTTACATCTTAGATACCCAGACTGCTAATCAACAACGTTTGCAATGTCAACACAATCAAAATTGTCATCCTACTTTGATGAGTATGATTGCTCTTCAATTAGATAACATCAATCCATTTTTGCGGCGTACAAAATGTTAAGGGATGTAGAACAGGAGGAACATCTTAAAGCTCTTGCAAATGGTACTGTCATGCCTAATATAATCATGGCCCTAACACAGGATCGCACACAAGACCCTCGACGCTACAATAACCCTACTGTCAATGAGGTTGCCATTGCTTTTGAAAATGACAATGGCGAGCCACCATTCAATCGTGATATCTTAATTCACCTAAAACCTGACCCAAATAACCCTTTGGCACCAAAAACCAAACTTATTAGCATTCTACACAGTAACTTAGATGCCCTCCTGTATCCATTGTTTTTTCCATACGGAGAACAAGGTTGGCATGATGACATGAAACAAGCTCCAAGTACACGCAGAATAACACAACTGCAATATTATTGCTACATGCTATCTGTAAGGGTACCTTTACACGCCGCCACGGCAGGCTGGATACATCGCGCTACTTCACGTGCACGAGCACGCTCAAACGGCTACAAACGGTCAACGCACCCTCTTTACACGCCGCCACAAGGTGCGCTACGCCACGCTACATCTATAGCTAGCTACATCGCCGGGTGTCTCAAGTAGCCAGCTGTTGCTCATTTACACACCGCTACAACCAGCTACTATGGGCGGACCTGGTGCAGCAGGGACAGCACATAGGCGTGCTCCAATTGTGGATTACAAGACTTCCGTTGCTGGCGTACAAAAGTTAACTGATTGAGAACAGGAGGCTATTAAAGCTCATGCGAATGGTACTGTCATGCCTAATATAATCATCCCTAAGCACAGGATCCACACAAGACCTCGAGCTACATACCCTACTGTCAATGGGGCCATGCTTGAAATGGACCGAGGCGAGCCACCATTGATCGTAGATATCCCTAAGTTCCCTCCTGCCCTTACACGCCGATACAGCTCGCTAATCGGCATTGCCTAATTTATGAGCAGAACCATAAACAGATGTATCTGTCGCCGGCTGTATCGCGTTCGCTTTTCATGACGCGCTATACAGGCGTATGGAGCTACAAGCTACAATTGTAGCTTGTAGCGCGATGTATCCAGCCTGCGTGCGGCGTGCAAAGGTACCATAAGAGATTACTTTAATCCGGTACTGAATGGTGGCAAATCACCAAACTTCGCTATGGAAATTACAATTATTTCGATCAGCAGGTTGAAAGTAGAACATTATTGCAGGCATTCCAAATATCAGCACTGACGATTTTATCCCTAACAACATCAAAAAGGATGTTTGAAAGTAGGGCTATGTGTATTGCAACTTATACAAAACATCAGGCATGCCTTGGCAAGACCTATTTGTACACTTTCCTTGAGTATCAAGACATAGAAAAGGATGTTGGAAAAGTTTGTGCTATGTGCATCTAATAGAATTCAAAAATGCTGGCACACCAAGCACACATTTTGATCATTTTGGATACCAACTCTAAATTAAGAACTAAGGAGGATGTTGATAACATTGTCTGGGCCGAAATTCTGATGCTAACTCCTACCCTCTACTTCATGGATTGTTTTGCAACATATGATTCATGGGCCCTGTGGAGAACACAACCCCAATTCGCCCTGTATGGATCTCGGCAAATGTACAAAAGGTTTCCCTAAAGATTTTCAAACCTCTACCATTATAGCTAAAGATGCCTATCCCATTTATCGTAGAAGCTCTGGCCCTTCTATTCAACACCACTCTAAAACAATTGACAATTCTTGGGTAGTTCCGTACAATCCATTCCTACTGTTGAAATACATGTGCCATATCAATGTGGAAGTTTGTGGTTCAATACAAAGTGTCAAATATTTGTTTAAATATGTCTACAAAGGCCATGATAAAGCAAACCTTGACATTTGCCAAACTCACATTGACCATGATGAAACACATCAATTTATGGATTCCAGATATGTCAGTGCACCAGAGGCAGCTTGGCGCATTTTTGCTTATCCTATGCATAAGCAATTGCATAGCATCATTCGCCTTGCCGTACGTCTGCCTCATTCTCAGTCACTCTATTTTCATGAGGATGACTTCATTGCTAACATTCGACAAAAACTTCATCGGAATTCTACTCCTATGGCCTACTTTGAGCTTAATATAAATGACCAACATGCTCATAACTTTTTATACAGGCAAATTCCAAAGTACTATGTTTGGCAGGAAGGCTTTTGGGAACTTAGAAAGAGAGGAGGTGGCTCTGTTATTGGAAGGATGTACACTGTCAGTGTCAAAGATCAAGAACGCTACTCCTTGCGATTGTTGCTTTTACACATCAAAGGTGCAACAAGTTTTGACAGTATTAAAACGGTCAACGGAGTCACGCATGAAACCTTCAAAGAGGCAGCATTAGCCCTTGGCTTACTATTTGATGAAAGAGTATGGAAAAATACGCTACAAGATGCCTGTATTCTTAACATGCCAGCACAGCTTCGTGACATGTTTGCCTATATCTGCATTTTTAGCCCTCCAGCTAATCCTCTGCAGTTATGGGATGAATTCAAGGAACACTTTGTACAGGTCTATTGCCATGCATACCACTCCAATACTGAGGCCTGTATAAATTGTGAAGGCTATGCTATGACTGATGTTCAAGATGTTCTAAAAAGTCATGGCAAAAGTTATATGGACTTTCATTTACCACGACCTGTAAATAAACCACACCTCCTCCCGCTGTATAATAAGGATGTTGAGCTACAAATAGCTGCGGACATGAAAGCTATTCTAAATGACGAACAACTCTTGGCCTATAATACTATCAGTCAAGCTTTACAAGACTCTACTGATAGCACAAAGTGCTTTTTCATTGACGGTCCTGGTGGGAGTGGTAAGACCTACTTATATCATCTACTGCTACATCAGCTAAGGGGAGAAGGACACATTATCTCAGCAGCTGCCACAACAGGAATCGCAGCTAACTTACTCGAAGGAGGACGCACAATCCATTCTCTTTATGGCATTCCAATTCCTGTCAATGAAACTTCGGTTTCAAGGATTAAAACTGATACAGAGCCAGCCAAACAGTTAAAGAATACTAAACTATGTATCATTGATGAGTGCACAATGCTCTCTAAATATGTATTGCATGTCATTGATAGACTTTTACGGGATGTCATGACAACACATGTCTCCAAGAAACAGCAAACACCGTTTGGAAGTAAAGTTATTGTTCTGGGAGGAGACTTTAGACAATGCCTTCCTGTCATCGCTCACGGAACCAGAACTGATATTGTAGAGAGCTGCATTAAGTATTCCAAACACTGGCAAAATTTTGTTAGACTACCACTTATTAACAACACTAGCTGTGAGCCCGATTCTAAAGAATCGGGAGTCTAGAATCCGTATTTCCTTTATTTAAAAATAGTTTTAACTAATAATCCAATAATTCCATGATATCTTTCCATCAACTACATATAATTGTATGGTTGATATCATTTTTGGAAAATTGAACTATTATGATGTAAGGGTCTTGGAACACAAAGTAACAATACTTGTTAATGTGTCAATAGCTTGATTTGACAAATCAATATTGATATTCTGAGTATTAGCCAGTTTGTGTCAGCCCACCAATCGCATCAAGATGCCCTTACGTCTGGTGGGTCCTAATCTAACTAATTCCAAATTATGAATATTTTGATTTATTTAAGAGCAGCATTTTTCATCTATTTAAAAAGGATGTGGATGTAAAAAATAAAATTTCCACACCTGACACCTAAGGAGTTACTGTCAACAGACTTGCAGCAATTTCCATAACACAACTAAGGAATTTGCAGTAAATTTGCGGTAAATGGAGCAAACATGGCTACGGCAGATGCAGGAAATACAGCCACTAACAAACCACAGGTCACTGCAGTTATTGTGGCTGAAACAGCCGCAACCACGTTGTCTGCATCCACTGCAAGTGAACTACAAATTCCATACACATTGCATGAAAATTACAGCAAGTGTGCTGTAGGTGAGCCCTAAGGCAGCAAATGTAGAAATGTTAAATTTAAAAAAAAAACATCCACAAATAGCTAAAAAATGCTGGAGTCAAAGGTAAATCTCAATTTAGATATGTCCCTCTCTATCTATATATAGTGAACACACCTTGAGATGGAGATGTGTGTGAACAGCCATCCCACCCGTCTTTTAGCTGTTCACAAAAACCTCTCCCTGTAAAAAAAATATAGCAAAATTCTCAGCACTTGTAGTGCTGGAACGTAATATGATGGTTTCTATCACCAAATTGTAAAATTTGGATGATACATTTAGTTTGAGATCATAGATGTGTGTGTTCATCTGTATATCATATATATATATCTATTATATAAAACCCGAAGGCCACTTCCGGAGGAGGCCACGCCCACTTCCGTGATGGCCGTCGCCCAGGCTCATCCAGTGCACTGTAGCCAGGCTGCCCCCCGGCTACAGTCACCGACACACGGAACGTTCCGATCTCGGAAGTTCCGTGTGCCCTCCTGCACTCCCTCCACCCTCTGCCTCCAGCCAGTACCTACATACGGGGGCAGGGCCCATTGCCCATGGGGCCCACCCTGTACCTGCTCCCGCCGTCTGCCTAGCGGCTTTCCGCACCGCCTGTCCTACACCTACTGCACCTCCGCTGCTCTGCCCTCCATCCTTGCCCCCTCTCCTCTGCGCCCTGTCCTGCCCTGCTTGTCCTCTGCCCCCTGTCCTCTGGCCCCTGTCCTCTGGTCCTCTGCCCCCTCTGTGTCCCTCCTTCCTGCCCCTGTCCTCTGCTGTCCTCTGCCCCCTGTCCTGTGTCCTCTGCCCCTGTCCCTGTGTCCTCTGCCCCCTCTGTGTCCTCTGCCCCCTGTCCTCTGCCCCCTGTCCTCTGTGTCCTCTGCCCCCTCTGTGTCCTCTGCCCCCTGTCCTCTGTGTCCCTCTGCCCCCTGTCCTCTGTGTCCTCTGCCCCTGTCCTCTGTGTCCTCTGCCCCTGTCCTCTGTGTCCTCAGCCCCCTGTCCTCTGTGTCCTCAGCCCCTGTCCTCTGTGTCCTCTGCCCCCTGTCCTCTGTGTCCTCTGCCCCTGTCCTCTGTGTCCTCTGCCCCCTGTCCTCTGTGTCCTCTCCCTGCCCCCTTCCCCTCTGCGTCCTCTGCCCCCTGTCCTCTGCTTCCTCTGCCCCCTGTCCTCTGCGTCCTCTGCCCCCTCTGTGTCCTCTGCGTCCTCTGCCCCCTCTGTGTCCTCTGCCCCTGTCCTCTGCGTCCTCTGCCCCCTCTGTGTCCTCTGTCCTCTGCCCCCTGTCCTCTGTGTCCTCTGCCCCCTCTTGTCCTCTGCCCCCTCTGTGTCCTCTGCCCCCTCTCCTCTCTGTCCTCTGCCCCCTCTGTGTCCTCTGCCCCTGTCCTCTCTGCCCCCCTGTCCTCTGCCCTGTTCCCCTCCTGTCCTCTTCCCGTCCTCTGTGTCCTCTGCCACCCTGTCCTCTGCCCCTGTCCTCTTTGCCCCCTGTCCTCTGCTCCTCTCTGCCCCTCTTGTCTCTCCCCTGTCCTCTGCGCCCTTCCTGCCCCCTGTCCTCTGCCCCCTGTCCTCTGCCCCCTGTCTCTCCTGCCCCTGTCCTCTGCCCCTGTGCCTCTGCCCCCTTCCTCTGCGTCCTCTGCCCCCTCTCGTGTCCTCTCCCCCCTGTCCTCTGGCCTTCCTCTGCCCCCTGTCCTCTGCGTCCTCTGCCCCCTGTCCTCTGTGTCCTCTGCCCCCTGTCCTCTGCGTCCTCTGCCCCCTGTCCTCTGCCGTCCTCTGCCCCCTGTCCTCTGCTCCTCTGCCCCCTGTCCTCTGCCCTGTCCTCTGGTCCTCTGCCCCGTCCTGTGTCCTCTGCCCCTGTCCTTCCTCTGCCTGTCCTCTGCCCCCTGTCCTCTGTGTCCTCGCCCCTGTCCTCTGGTCCTCTGCCCCTGTCCTCTGGTCCTCTGCCCCTGTCCGCTCTGCCCCCTGTCCTCTGTGTCCTCTGCCCCCTGTCCTCTGCGTTCTCCTCCTGCCCCTGCCCTCCTCTGCCCTGCCTCTGCTCTGCCCTGTCCTCTGCGTCCTCTGCCCCTCTGTGTCCTCTGTCCTCTCCCCTGTCCTCTGCGTCCTCTGCCCCCTGTCCTCTGCCCCCCTGTCCTCTGCCCCCTCCTCTGCCCTCTGCCCCTGTGCCTCTGCCCCTGTCCTCTGCCCCCTGTCCTCTGCCCTCCTCTCCTCTGCCCTCTGTCCCTCTGCCCCCTGTCCTCTGCCCCCTGTCCTCTCCCCTGCCCTCTGGCCTCTGCCTCTGTGTCCTCTTCCCGTCCTCTGGTCCTCTGCCCCCTGCCCTTTGCCTGCCTCCCCTGTCTCTCCCTGTCTCTGCCCCCTGCTTCCCTGTCTTCCTCTGCCCCCTGTGTCCTCTGCCCCTGTCCTCTGCGTCCTCTGCCCCGTCTCTGGTCCTCTGTCTTGTCCCGCCTGTCCTCTGCGTCCTCTGCCCCCTGTCCTTGGTCCTCTGCCCCCTGTCCTCTGGTCCTCTGCCCCCTGTCCTCTGCTGTCCTGTCCTCTGCCCCCTCTGTCCTCTGCCCCTGTCCTCTGTCCTCCCTGTCCTCTGCTTCCTCTGCCCCTGCTTGCTCCTCTGCCCCTGTCCTTCGTCCTCTGCCCTGTCCTCTGCCCCCTGTCCTCTGTGTCCTCTGCCCCCTGTCCTCTGGTCCTCTGCCCCTGTCCTCTGCCCCCTGTCCTCTGTGTCCTCTGCCCCCTGCCCTCTGTGTCCTCTGCCCCTGTCCTCTGCTGTCCTCTGCCCCCTGTCCTCTCCGTGTCCTCTGCCCCCTGTGTCCTCTGCCTGTCCTCTGCCCTCCTGTCCTCTGCCCCCTGTCCTCTGCGCCTTCCTCTGCCCCCTGTCCTCTGCCCCCTGTCCTCTGCCCCCTTCCTCTGCCCCCTGTCCTCTGCCCCCTGTCCTCTGCCCCTGTCCTCTGCCCCCTCTCCTCTGCCCCCTGTCCTCTGCGTCCTCTGCCCCTGTGCCTCTCCCCCTGTCCTCTGCGTCCTCTGCCCCCTCTGTGTCCTCTGCCCCCTGTCCTCTGCATCCTCTGCCCCTGTCCTCTGCTTCCTCTGCCCCCTGTCCTCTGCGTCCTCTGCCCCCTCTGCCCCCTGTCCTCTGCGTCCTCTGCCCCCTCTGTGTCCTCTGCCCCTGTCCTCTGCCCCCTGTCCTCTGCGTCCTCTGCCCCCTGTCCTCTGCGTCCTCTGCCCCCTGTCCTCTGCGTCCTCTGCCCCCTGTCCTCTGCCCAGCCGCCTCTGCCCCCTGTCCTCTGCCCAGCCGCCTCTGCCCCCTGTCCTCTGCCCAGCCGCCTCTGCCCCCTGTCCTCTGCGCTGACCACTCTGCCCACGTCGCTGCGCTGACCAATCTCACCGCACTCACTGCTAACCACTGAGCCACCGCACTCACTGCTAACCACTGAGCCACCGCACTCACTGCTAACCACTGAGCCACCGCACTCACTGCTAAACCACTGAGCCACCGTATACTCTGCTACCCACTGAGCCGCCTGTATACACACAATTCATTTCACCGCACTCCCGTAACTAAGTAAATAAACTATATATGGATTCTAGACTACCCGATTCTTTAGAATCGGGCCGCCATCTAGTATATATATATATATATACAAATAATACAAATATACAAATAAAGGACTGCAGCACTCTTCTTTGTGAAACAACCGCCTTTATTCGGCCATCAGGTGGGTGGTGACAACGTTTCGGGATCCTGTCCCTTTCTCTAGATGAATATCTATATATATATATATATATATATATATATATATATATATATATATATATATATATGTGATAAATTCTGTACAAAACGGATTTAACCTCCCCCAAAATAACTATATATATAACATGGCTATATAATAACCATGTAATTAATATCTTTAAAAATATGACTAAACTAATTTTTTTGTAGATTTTGTTTTTTTTTTGTAAAAAAAGTATCAGAACAGTATTAAAAAAAAAGAAAAATCTTAACGTAAAACATTTTTGTACACGATATTGTGTGTAAAGACCTTAGGAGAATCAGGCTGTTACCCCTCGGGGGTCTGCCGCCCGTGCCCGTGGCCTGCTGCCCTTACTCCCTCTGCTGGAGCAACACTGCTCCTCTCACTTCCGGTACCACTGCTTCAGCACATGAAATTGTCTTCAATTCAGTTTCTGCTGGGAGGACTGCAGGGAGCTTGCTCCTCCCCTCAACCAATCACCAGGTCTCTGTGTCCTGCCAATCAGGACTGCCCTGTTCTGATTTAAACCTCCTGTTTTCAATCAGTTGGGGCCAGGGCAACTTCGACCTTCACCTTCCCCTGGGTGAAGTTGCCACTTCTGGTCTGTCAGGTCGCTCTCCGTTTGGTCTGTTACCTGATCGCTCTGTGTTACCTCCCCCAGATCTCGTTCCTGCCGGTTCCTGGCTGATCACCGTGTTCCTGGATGGTCTCCTGATTCCCTCCAAGCTGATCGCTGGTTCTCGCCCGGCTCCGGATCCCCCGTGGTCCTAGATTCTCTGTGTTCCTGGATCTCCCTGTGTTCCTGGATCTCCCTGTGTTCCTGGATCTCCCTGTGTTCCTGGATCTCCCTGTGTTCCTGGATCTCCCTGTGTTCCTGGATCTCCCTGTGTTCCTGGATCTCTCCGTGTTCCTGGATCTCTCCTGTGTTCCTGGTTCCCCGTGTTCCTGGTGCTCTGTATTCACGGTTCTCGTTTCGTATTGTATTCCCGGGTGCTGTTTCATTACCACGTCGCCTGGGGTCGGTTGAACACTTGTGACCGTAGCATTGGCCCCTTCGAGGCTGATCCCGGCGGTATCCCTGTATAGGGGTCAAGCGCTCCGGGGTCTCCCTCGCTGGGCTCCCGGTGTTGCGACCTTGTGGCCCTCTTCAGGGGCGTGTGGTTCTGTGTTATAGTTCTGTTTAATAAACCCGTTGACTCTACGGTACGTGTCTGCCTCTCTATCACCCGGTATCAGCATCCGCTTTACGCGGTCCAGTGGGTCCACGTGTGAGTCCGTCAGTAGGACGTGACACAGGCAGTAATTGTCCTTGGAGTGGTGAATTGAGGACTTTGACCTTGACATTACAGCGTTGCTTGACTCTTGAAAAGGCCACATAGAGCTGACCATGGGCAAAAGGTGGTTCCGGGAGATATATCCCAACTCGATTGAGAGTTTGCCCTTGGGATTTATTGATGGTCATTGCAAACGATGCCTTGATGGGAAATTGTCGTCTTCTTAATCTGAATGGTAATGCAGTCTCTGATGGACATAAATCAATGCGTGGAATTAATACCACCTGTCCTGCTGCTGAGCCGGTAATGACTTTAGCCTGGATCATGTTTGGAAATAATGCAGTTACAATGAGCCGAGTACCATTGCACAGACCTTTCCTGGTATTCAGGTTGCGTAACAGCATGACAATGGTGCCAACTTTAATTTTGAGATGATGTAGAGGCATTCCAGTAGGTGTAAGTGAATGCAAAAATTCAGGTGGGTATTGTTCTGAATCATCACAGTCCTCTGCATCAATAGAATCTTCACTCATATAGTCTATGTACTCACCAATCAAGCAATCCATGACTTTGGAATTAACAAAATCGACGTCGTCATTCTTCGGACATAGGATAGCATGAGAAGCAGCGATATTGATACTCTCGTTGTTACTGACATCAATGTTAATGTTGTCTCCAAAGATCTCATGTATTAAAGACCCAGTGCACAGCATATCTGGAGGAATCTCGATGACATCATCTCCAAGATTATATTCATTGGACAGCTCACCATTACCAAGTTTAAGCAACCAAGTGCTGTATTCCGGATCAATAGAGCGCATGTTGTTAATAAGCGGAAGTGGATTGAAAATTGGCCAATGTGTAGAATATTTTAAACAGCTCTCCACAATATCTGTTCTTGTGCCATGAGGAATGACAGGAAGACATTGTCGAAAGTCTCCTCCAAGTACAATTACTTTGGCTCCAAAATGTGTCTTTTCTTTGTTGGTAACTTTTTTGGTCATAACTAGTGATGAGCGAGTACTAAAATGCTCGGGTGCTCGAAGCTCGGGCCGAGCATCCCGAGATACTCGTGTACTCGGCCCGAGTAACGAGCCCAATGTTATCCTATGGGAGACACGAGTATTTTTATGAAATGACTGCCGGCTGCCTGGAAAAACCCTAAAAATGTCACAAAAGTCTCAGAAGAGTGCTGAAATGACATGGCAACACCATGGGGAAGACCCCTGGAAGCATTTCTCACTCAAAAGTCACAGCTCTGAACAATGTTGTCCGAGTTTCACGCCAATTTTACGGAGTCTCCAGAAAACCTTCCAAAATGACACCAAAATGAATATTTAGGTTGGAAATGTTAAGGGCACATACCCAATAGTGAGATACAGCTGTTGTATGTCACTTTTTGTGATTACATAAAAGATTTTACGTGAAAACATTGTGCGACACTCCGATGACCCTGACAAGAGACGTACATGAAGCCCTGTCTAGAAATAAAGTGCCCATTTTGAGGAACTGGGTCTATTGTAGTATCTTCCTTTGCAAGGGTAGTCAAAAATTGGGAGGTTCACCAATGCCCCTGGATACAGACATGCAGGATGGCCTGTAAACAAGAACTGGGTGTATTTTAGTATAGCCCTTTGGTCAGGGCAGCCAAAAATTGGGAGTTTCAACAATGACCCATGCTTACAGACATGTAGTAGGGCCTGTAACCCTCAAGTGGGTGTATTATAGTATAGCCCTTTGGTCAGGGCAGCCAAAAATTGGGAGGTTCAACAATGACCCATGCTTACAGACATGTAGTAGGGCCTGTAACCCTGAAGTGGGTGTATTTTACTATAGCCCTTTGGTCAGGGCAGCCAAAAATGGGGAGGTTCAACAATGACCCATGCTTACAGAAATGTAGTAGGGCCTGTAACCCTCAAATGGGTGTATTATAGTATAGCCCTTTGGTCAGGGCAGCCAAAAATGGGGAGGTTCAACAATGACCCATGCTTACAGACATGTAGTAGGGCCTGTAACCCTCAAGTGGGTGTATTTTTAGTATAGCCCTTTGGTCTGGGCAGCCAAAAATTGGGAGGCTCCTCTTTGTCCCTGGATAGAGACGTGCAGGAGGGCCTGTTAAGAAGAACAGGGTGTATTGTAGTATAGCCGTTTTGTCAGGGCAGCCAAAAATTGGGAGGCTCCTCTTTGTCCCTGGATAGAGACGTGCAGGAGGGCCTGTTAAGAACTGGGTGTATTGTAGTATAGCCCTTTTGTCAGGGCAGCCAAAAATTGGGAGGTTCAACAATGACCCATGCTTACAGACATGTAGTAGGGCCTGTAACTCTGAAGTGGGTGTATTTTACTATAGCCCTTTGGTCAGGGCAGCCAAAAATTGGGAGGCTCCTCTTTGTCCTGGATAGAGACGTGCAGGAGGGCCTGTTAAGAACTGGGTGTATTGTAGTATAGCCCTTTTGTCAGGGCAGCCATAAATTGGGAGGCTCCTCTTTGTCCATGGATTGAGACGTGCAGGAGGGACTGTTAAGAAGAACAGGATGTATTGTAGTATAGCCCTTTTGTCAGGGCAGCCAAAAATTGGGAGGCTCCTCTTTGTCCCTGGATAGAGACGTGTAGGAGGGCCTGTTAAGAACTGGGTGTATTGTAGTATAGCCCTTTTGTCAGGGCAGCCAAAAATGGGGAGGTTCAACAATGACCCATGCTTACAGACATGTAGTGGGGCCTGTAACCCTCAAATGGGTGTATTATAGTATAGCCCTTTGGTCAGGGCAGCCAAAAATTGGGAGGTTCAACAATGACCCATGCTTACAGACATGTAGTAGGGCCTGTAACCCTGAAGTGGGTGTATTTTACTATAGCCCTTTGGTCAGGGCAGCCAAAAATGGGGAGGTTCAACAATGACCCATGCTTACAGACATGTAGTAGGGCCTGTAACCCTCAAGTGGGTGTATTATAGTATAGCCCTTTGGTCAGGGCAGCCAAAAATTGGGAGTTTCAACAATGACCCATGCTTACAGACATGTAGTAGGGCCTGTAACCCACAAGTGGGTGTATTTTAGTATAGCCCTTTGGTCAGGGCAGCCAAAAATTGGGAGGCTCCTCTTTGTCCCTGGATAGAAACGTGCAGGAGGGCCTGTTAAGAAGAACAGGGTGTATTGTAGTATAGCCCTTTTGTCAGGGCAGCCAAAAATTGGGAGGCTCCTCTTTGTCCCTGGATTGAGACGTGCAGGAGGGCCTGTTAAGAACTGGGTGTATTGTAGTATAGCCCTTTTGTCAGGGCAGCCAAAAATGGGGAGGTTCAACAATGACCCATGCTTACAGACATGTAGTAGTGCCTGTAACCTCAAATGGGTGTATTATAGTATAGCCCTTTGGTCAGGGCAGCCAAAAATTGGGAGGTTCAACAATGACCCATGCTTACAGACATGTAGTAGGGCCTGTAACCCTGAAGTGGGTGTATTTTACTATAGCCCTTTGGTCAGGGCAGCCAAAAATGGGGAGGTTCAACAATGACCCATGCTTACAGACATGTAGTAGGGCCTGTAACCCTCAAGTGGGTGTATTATAGTATAGCCCTTTGGTCAGGGCAGCCAAAAATTGGGAGTTTCAACAATGACCCATGCTTACAGACATGTAGTAGGGCCTGTAACCCTCAAGTGGGTGTATTTTACTATAGCCCTTTGGTCAGGGCAGCCAAAAATTGGGAGGCTCCTCTTTGTCCCTGGATAGAGACGTGCAGGAGGGCCTCTTAAGAACTGGGTGTATTGTAGTATAGCCCTTTTGTCAGGGCAGCCAAAAATTGGGGCTCCTCTTTGTCCCTGGATTGAGACGTGCAGGAGGGCCTGTTAAGAAGAACAGGGTGTATTGTAGTATAGCCCTTTTGTCAGGGCAGCCAAAAATTGGGAGGCTCCTCTTTGTCCTGGATAGAGACGTGCAGGAGGGCCTGTTAAGAACTGGGTGTATTGTAGTATAGCCCTTTTGTCAGGGCAGCCAAAATTGGGAGGTTCAACAATGACCCATGCTTACAGACATGTAGTAGGGCCTGTAACCCTCAAGTGGGTGTATTTTAGTATAGCCCTTTTGTCAGGGCAGCCAAAAATTGGGAGGCTCCTCTTTGTCCCTGGATAGAGACGTGCAGGAGGGCCTGTTAAGAACTGGGTGTATTGTAGTATAGCCCTTTTGTCAGGGCAGCCAAAAATTGGGAGGCTCCTCTTTGTCCCTGGATTGAGACGTGCAGGAGGGCCTGTTAAGAAGAACAGGGTGTATTGTAGTATAGCCCTTTTGTCAGGGCAGCCAAAAATTGGGAGGCTCCTCTTTGTCCCTGGATAGAGACGTGTAGGAGTGCCTAAAAACATTTTTCCCATTGAAAAGGAGCGGGTCTCCTGTCGTTGTAATGCCCATTCTAACAGAATGGGCTAAAAAATTTACCACTGCGGGTATACCTCAAACAAGAGCCTAACTATTCTAACGCTCATTATGGTGTCACATGAGGAGAAGGAGTAGCAGTGCAGCGATTAGCCAAAGTACGGAAGTGTGTACCCATGGGTGAGTGGAGGTACATGTCAAATTCAAATAACAAAATTAAATTCAGTTGTCATTTGCTGGTGGTGTGGTGAAGTCTGGCCCAATCCAACCCTTGTTCATCTTGATCAGAGTGAGCCTGTCCGCATTTTCAGTTGACAGGCGGGTGCGTTTATCAGTGATTATTCCACCTGCTGCACTGAAAACACGCTCTGATAAAACGCTAGCGGCAGGGCAGGCCAGGACTTCCAAGGCGTAGAGAGCCAATTCATGCCACGTGTCGAGCTTGGAGACCCAATAATTGAAAGGCACCGATGAATCTTGCAGTACAGTTGTTCGATCTGCAAGGTACTCCTTCAGCATCTGCCCGAACTTAGCATTTCTGGTGGCACTACCCCGCACCTCAGGGGCTGTGGTACGTGAGGGGCTGAGAAAACTGTCCCACATCATAAAGACAGTTCCCCTGCCTCTGGCGGATTGGACTTGTGCCCCTCTCGGCCGTACGCCTTGGTTGTCCATCGAATCCTGACCTATGCCGCTAGCGTTTTGTGAGGGGAAGGATTTCACAACTTCCGTGACTATGGCCCTCTGGAACTGCAGCATTTTGGCTGACCTCTCCGCCTCAGGAATGAGAGACATAAAGTTCTCCTTGTAGCGTGGGTCTAAGAGTGTTGCCAACCAGTACTGATTGTCGGCCAAGATGTTCTGAACGCGAGGGTCACGAGACAGGCAGCATACCATAAAGTCAGCCATGTGCGCCAGACTCTTACAGCCATCACATCAGTATCCAGACCAACACGATGACTGAACATGCTGTCCTCCTCCTCCTCCTCCTCCTCCTCATCTCCCCTGTCCTCTGGCCAGCCACGCTGAATCGAGGGTATGACTGGTGTGCATGTCATATCCCCAATTTGGCCTGAGAGTTGCTCCATGTCTTCATCGTCCTCCTCCTCCTCGTCATAGTCCTCCACTACACGTTGTGATGACATGAGGCTGGGCTGTGTGTTTTCACCCACACCCACTACAGTTTCTTGCTCTAAGTCATCGCGCTCGGCCTGCAATGCATCCTCTTTTATTTTCAGCAGAGACCGTTTTAGAAAGCAGAGTAGTAGTATGGTGACGCTAATAATGGCGTCATCGCCGCTCACCATCTTGGTGGAGTCCTCAAAGTTTTGGAGGACGGTGCATAGGTCCGACATCCATCTCCACTCCTCAGGTGTTATGTGTGGAGTTTGACCAATTTCCCGACGGCTTAGGTGATGCAGGTAGTCCACAACTGCCCTCTTCTGCTCACATATCCTGACCAACATGTGCAGCGTTGAATTCCAACGCGTGGGGACATCACACACCAGTCTGTGGGCCGGAAGACGCAAACGGCGCTGAAAGCTGGCAAGGCCGGCTGAAGGAGCAGGTGACTTGCGAAAATGTGCTGACAGACGCCGAACTTTTACCAGCAGGTCAGACACCTCCGGGTATGACTTCACAAACCTCTGAACCACCAGGTTGAGCACATGGGCCACGCATGGAACATGCGTCAGCTGCCCTCGCCTCAAAGCTGCCACCAGGTTCCGGCCATTGTCACACACGACCTTTCCTGGCTTTAGGTTCAGAGGTGTGAGCCAGTGATCTGCCTGCTGTTTCAGAGCTGTCCACACCTCTTCTGCATTGTGTGGTTTGTCACCTATGCAGACTAGCTTCAGCACAGCCTGTTGACGCTTTGCAGAGGCAGTGCTGCAGTGCTTCCAGCTTGGGACTGGTGTGGAGGGTACAGTGGATGAGGATGCGCAGGTGGAGGAGGAGGAGGCTGAAGAGCATGACATTCCGGAGCTGTAGAGTGTCGGTGAAACCATGACAGAGGTAGGGCCTGCTATCCTTGGTGTGGGAAGGACGTGTTCCGTCCCTCGCTCAGACTGGGTCCCAGCCTCCACAATATTAATCCAGTGTGCCGTCAAGGAGATGTTGCGGCCTTGCCCACAAGCACTTGTCCACGTGTCAGTGGTTAGGTGGACTTTGGCTGAAACAGCATTGTTCAGGGCACGTGTGATGCTGTTGGACACGTGGTTATGCAATGCGGGGACGGCACATCTGGAGAAATAGTGTCGGCTGGGGACCGAGTAACGTGGGACAGCAGCCGCCATCAGGTCGCGGAATGCGTCCGTCTCCACCAGACGGAAAGGCAACATTTCTAGCGCTATGAGTCGCGAAATGTGAGCATTGAGGACTGTGGCATGTGGGGCATTGGCAGCGTATTTGCGCCTGCGTTCAAATGTTTGCTGAATGGATAATTGAACGCTGCGCTAGGACAAGGACGTGCTTGATGGTGGTGTAATTTGTGCTTCAGCAACTTCAGGTGCTGGACCGGAGGCTTGTTCGCGGCCAGCATGGACAGGGGATTGGCTTGCATGCACAACAGCCGAAGACGTAGCAGTGACATCAGCACGCACCACTCCTCGACTCTGTGGTACTTCCCACAAAGTCGGGTGCTTGGCTGACATGTGCCTGATCATGCTGGTGGTGGTCAGGCTGCTAGTTTTCGTACCCCTGCTGATAGTGGCATGGCAGGTGTGGCAAATGGCCTTTCTTGAGTCTTCTGGAGCCAACTTAAAAAACTCCCAGACTCGGGAAGACCGAACATTTGCACAGGCACCTTGAGTCGTGTTGTTGTTCCGGGGAACGGTTGCCTGCCTTCTGCCTGCGGACGCAACCCTGCTTCGTACTGGCTGTTGTGATGCTACGCCTCCCTCCCCCTGTGCACTGCTGTCCTCGCTCTGCATATCCTCCTGCCATGTAGGGTCAGCTACTGGATCATCCACCACGTCGTCTTCCTCTTCCGCACCCTGATCCTCCTCCTGACTTCCTAGGCAATTGTGTCTCATCATCGTCCACCGCTTGTTGAGACACTTTGACAACGTTCCGTTCATCATAACGCGGCTGCTCAAATATTTGGGCATCTGTACATACCATCTCGTCATGACCCACTTCAAGAGGAGGTGGCGACAGGCCAGATTCTGCGAATGGATACATGAACAGCTCTTCCGAGTGTCCTAGTGTGGGATCTGAAGTGTCCGTGGACGTGTACTTGGCCAGGTGGTAGGAAGGAGGATCAGGTTGGGAAATGTGCGGTGCAGTATCACGGCTACTGACAGTTGACCGTGCGGAAGACAGGGTGTCTGTGGAGGTGCCCATTTGACTTGAAGCATTATCCGCTATCCAAGTAACAACCTGTTGACACTGGTCTTGGTTCAACAGTGGTGTACTGCTGCGGGCCCCAAGAATTTGGGACAGGACGTGCGAGCGAGGAGATGTGGCCCTTTGTTGTTGCGAAATGAGTGCTTGCACACGACCTCGGCCTCTGCCTGCACCACCATCACGTCCACTTCCTTGTTCCTTGCCAACGCCCTTGCCAACGCCTTTGCGCATTTTGCCTGTATAGAGCGACAACTGTCTGGTGACTGTGGAGGTCACAGGAGATTAGGATTTTCGTTCCCTAACCTGTAGAAAGGTATGACGTACAACAGTGTGGTGACTGTTGAGATGACAAGAGTTAGGATTTTAGTTCTCTAACCTGTATGAACGTATGACGTACAACAGTGTGGTGACTGTTGAGATGACAAGAGTTAGGATTTTAGTTCCCTAACCTGTATGAACGTATGACGTACAACAGTGTGGTGACTGTTGAGATGACAAGAGTTAGGATTTTAGTTCCCTAACCTGTATGAACGTATGACGTACAACAGTGTGGTGACTGTTGAGATGACAAGAGTTAGGATTTTAGTTCCCTAACCTGTATAAAGGGTATGACGTACAACAGTGTGGTGACTGTTGAGATGACAAGAGTTAGGATTTTAGTTCCCTAACCTGTATGAACGTATGACGTACAACAGTGTGGTGACTGTTGAGATGACAAGAGTTAGGATTTTAGTTCCCTGTATGAACGTATGACGTACAACAGTGTGGTGACTGTTGAGATGACAAGAGTTAGGATTTTAGTTCCCTAACCTGTATGAACTAATGACGTACAACAGTGTGGTGACTGTTGAGATGACAAGAGTTAGGATTTTAGTTCCCTAACCTGTATGAACGTATGACGTACAACAGTGTGGTGACTGTTGGAATGACAAGAGTTAGGATTTTAGTTCCCTAACCTGTATAAAGGGTATGACGTACAACAGTGTGGTGACTGTTGAGATGACAAGAGTTAGGATTTTAGTTCCCTAACCTGTATGAACGTATGACGTACAACAGTGTGGTGACTGTTGAGATGACAAGAGTTAAGATTTTAGTTCCCTAACCTGTATGAACGTATGACGTACAACAGTGTGGTGACTGTTGAGATGACAAGAGTTAGGATTTTAGTTCCCTAACCTGTATGAACGTATGACGTACAACAGTGTGGTGACTGTTGAGATGACAAGAGTTAGGATTTTAGTTCCCTAACCTGTATAAAGGGTAAGACGTACAACAGTGTGGTGAGTGTTGAGATGACAAGAGTTAGGATTTTAGTTCCCTAACCTGTATGAACGTATGACGTACAACAGTGTGGTGACTGTTGAGATGACAAGAGTTAGGATTTTAGTTCCCTAACCTGTATGAACGTATGACGTACAACAGTGTGGTGACTGTTGAGATGACAAGAGTTAGGATTTTAGTTCCCTAACCTGTATAAAGGTATGACGTACAACAGTGTGGTGACTGTTGAGATGACAAGAGTTAGGATTTTAGTTCCCTAACCTGTTTGAACGTATGACGTACAACAGTGTGGTGACCGTTGAGATGACAAGAGTTAGGATTTCAGTTCCCTAACCTGTATAAATGGTATGACGTACAACAGTGTGGTGACTGTTGAGATGACAAGAGTTAGGATTTTAGTTCCCTAACCTGTATGAACGTATGACGTACAACAGTGTGGTGACTGTTGAGAGGACAAGAGTTAGGATTTTAGTTCCCTAACCTGTATGAACGTATGACGTACAACAGTGTGGTGACTGTTGAGATGACAAGAGTTAGGATTTTAATTCCCTAACCTGTATGAACGTATGACGTACAACAGTGTGGTGACTGTTGAGATGACAAGAGTTAGGATTTTAGTTCCCTAACCTGTATGAACGTATGACGTACAACAGTGTGGTGACTGTTGAGATGACAAGAGTTAGGATTTTAGTTCCCTAACCTGTATGAACGTATGACGTACAACATGTGGTGACTGTTGAGATGACAAGAGTTAGGATTTTAGTTCCCTAACCTGTATGAACGTATGACGTACAACAGTGTGGTGACTGTTGAGATGACAAGAGTTAGGATTTTAGTTCCCTAACCTGTATAAACGTATGACGTACAACAGTGTGGTGACTGTTGAGATGACAAGAGTTAGGATTTTAGTTCCCTAACCTGTATAAACGTATGACGTACAACATGTGGTGACTGTTGAGATGACAAGAGTTAGGATTTTAGTTCCCTAACCTGTATAAACGTATGACGTACAACAGTGTGGTGACTGTAATGGTTTGAAGAGAGGATTTTAGTCCCTAACCTGTATTAAGGTAGTACGCACACCTGTCTGGTGACTGTTTTGATGACAAGAGTTAGGATTTTAGTTCCCTAACCTGTATTAAGGTAGTACGTACACCTGTCTGGTGACTGTAATGGTTTGAAGAGAGGATTTTAGTCCCTAACCTGTATTAAGGTAGTACGTACACCTGTCTGGTGACTGTAATGGTTTGAAGAGAGGATTTTAGTCCCTAACCTGTATTAAGGTAGTACGTACACCTGTCTGGTGACTGTTTTGATGACAAGAGTTAGGATTTTAGTTCCCTAACCTGTATTAAGGTAGTACGTACACCTGTCTGGTGACTGTAATGGTTTGAAGAGAGGATTTTAGTCCCTAACCTGTATTAAGGTAGTACGTACACCTGTCTGGTGACTGTTTTGATGACAAGAGTTAGGATTTTAGTTCCCTAACCTGTATTAAGGTAGTACGTACACCTGTCTGGTGACTGTAATGGTTTGAAGAGAGGATTTTAGTCCCTAACCTGTATTAAGGTAGTACGTACACCTGTCTGGTGACTGTTTTGATGACAAGAGTTAGGGTTTTAGTTCCCTAACCTGTATTAAGGTAGTACGTACACCTGTCTGGTGACTGTAATGGTTTGAAGAGAGGATTTTAGTCCCTAACCTGTATTAAGGTACTAAGTACAAGAGTGTGGTGACTCTAATGGTCACTGAAAAGCTTGGATTCCAATCTGTATCACCCTGCCTATATCCTCCTACATTAGTCCTGAGAAGGACTGTTCTGGTCACTGGAAATCTTGGACTCCGATCTGGATCACCCTGCCTATGTCCTCCTACATTAGTCCTGAGAAGGACTGTTGTGGTCAGCAGCAGTTTGCAGCCCTGATCCGGATCTACCTATGAGGGCCGCAAATCTGTCCCTAATCAGCAGCAGACACTCTCCCTACACTCACTGTCTGGAAGGCTGTGTGCCGAGCACAGCGCGCCGGGACTTATAAAGGCTCGGTGACGCTGTGCAGGGCGGCCAATCACTGCTATGTCACAACTAACAGGGCTGTGGCATTGCAGTGGTCTGTCAGCCAATCCCTGCACGTGGGCTGGCTCTCAAAAGAGCGCCAACATGGTGAGATGACGACCACGAGCACAGCACGAGTATCGCGAGATTACTCGGTGCTCGGCGAGTCGCCCGAGTACAGTGATACTCGTGCGAGTACCGAGTAGTGGCGAGCATGCTCGCTCATCACTAGTCATAACATCTCGTAAGAGCCTTTCAATGACATGCAATGCATACTTTGAGACCATTGTGCACTCATCTATAATAAAGAGTTCAGTGTTCTGCAAATCATAAGCTGCATCCGTGTCATTTTTTATCCTGGAAACCGATGTTTCATTCACAGGTATTGGTATTCCATAAAGAGAATGAATTGTTCTTCCTCCTTCAAGCATATTGGCTGCAATTCCTGTAGTGGCAGCAGGTGACACCATTTTTCCTTCTCCTCTTAGTTGATGTAGAAGTAGATGGTAAAGGTAAGTTTTTCCACTGCCACCAGGACCGTCAATGAAGAAGCACTTTGGTGTTGCAGTAGTGTCTTCTAATGCTTGAATAATAGCCTCATAAGCAAAAATTTGTTGAGGATTGAGAGTTGCTTTCATCTCAGCAGCTGTTCTTAACTCATCGTCTTGATCAAATTGTTGTGGAAGTTGTTGTTTCCTGACAGGGCGTGGTAAGTTAAATTCAGTATATTTTTTGCCATGACGTCTCAAAATTTCTTGAATATCTGTCATCGCATATCCTTCACAATTCACACACTCCTCCGTGTTTGAGTGATATTTATGGCAATAGTCTTGAATGAAGTGTTCTTTAAATTCAAGCCACAACTCCAGTGGATTAGCAGGAGGGCCAAAAATGCAAATGTAGGCAAACATATCACGTAGCTGTGCAGGCATGTACAAAATGCAAGCATCAAGTAAGGTATTTCTCCACAAACTGTCATCAAATAATAAACCAAGAGCTAAGGCAGCGTCTTTGAAAGTTAGATGTGTAACTCCATGAACCGTTTTAATGCTGTCAAAACTGGTGGCACCTTTGACATGCAGCAACAACAACCGCAAATAGTAGCGTTCTTGGTCTCTGAGACTTACAGTATACATTCTTCCAATTACAGAAGAACCTCCTCGCTTTCTCTGTTGCCAAGAACCTTCTATCCAAACGTAGTGTTCTGGAATTTCACGATAGAAATAAGTATGAACAGTTGGGTCCTTCTTATTAAGCTCAAAATAGCCCATAAGAGTGGAATTGTTATGTAGCTTGTGTCTGATGTTGGCTACGGAGTCATCCTCATGAAAATAGAGTTGTTGAGAATGAGGCAGATGTACGGCCAGGTGAATAATACTATGAGATTGTTTGTGCATGGGATAAGCAATTATCCGCCAAGCTGCCTCTGGTGCACTAACATAATGGGAATCCATAAACTGATGAGTTTCATCATGTTGGATACTTGTTTGGAAAATTTCCAGATTTGCTTTATCATGTCCTTTATATACATATTTAAATAAGTATTTGACACTTTGCATGGAGCCACAAACTTCCACATTGATATGACACTTATATTTGAGTAGTAAGAAAGGATTATAAGGAACTACCCACGAATTATCAATCATGACGGAATGGTGTTCAAATGAGGGTCCTGTATTTCGTCGATACGTCGGATAGGCATCCTTTGCGATGACAGTCGAATCCTGAAATTGTTTGGGGAAAACATTGCTACACTTCCCAAGATGCATACATGGTGAATTTGGCCTCAGTTCTCCACAGGGACCATGAATCATGTGTTGCATGACGATCTTATGAAGCTGAGGGTAGGTGATAGGATCTGGTATTTCAGCCCAAACAGTATTGTCAACTTCAATCTCTGTGCGTAATTTTGAGGTGGCATCCAAAATTATCAAAATGTGAGCATGTGTGCCCACGTTTCTGAAACTCAATTACATGAACCATGGCGCAAACTTTTCCAAATAATCCATTTTTAATGTCTTTTAACAGTGCTTCAAGTTTTATTCTGAAGACCCGTGCCACCAAATCTGGTCTGTGTTCGACACGTTGCCATGGTTCCAAATTGTTAGTGATCTCATTCCATTTGGGATTACATGTCATGGTGTCATGGTAGATTTGGCCATGTATAGATCTGGGCGACCAAATTTAGTGACTATAGCCATGGCATCTTGATACCGCTGCTGCATATTTCTGGGACTGCCTTCGAAAGATGATGGTAGAATGACAGTTCTACCAATGGGAATGCCTTTTTGAATGGATTTGTTGATGAGATGCTCTTGAAGTATGCAATAATCCTCGACTTTTAAATCTGACTGGTGTTGACGGATAAAATTCAGTCGATTGGCCTCAATTTTCACATAAGCATCAACTAAATACTGCTGTGTCAATTTGCCACCATTCAAAACGGGATTAAACTCATTGCAGACAGACAGCACATAACAGTAATATTGGAGTTGTGTAACCCTGCGTTCACTTTTTCCTTGATGTTTCAGTCCATCATGCCACCCTTGTTCTCCGTAAGGGAAAAATAAAGGATAGAGTAACGCATCCAAGTTACTGTGAAGAATGCTGACCTGTTGTGTCTTTGGAGCCAAAGGATTTTGTGGATCAGCTTTTAAATGGATCAATATATCTCGGTTGAATGGTGGCTCCCCATTGTTATTTTCAAATACAACAGCTACTTCGTTGACAGTAGGATTGTTATAGCGTCGAGGGTCTTGACTGCGGTCTTGTTTAAGTGCCATCGTAATATTTGGCATGCCAGTGCCATTTCTTTCAGCCTTTTGTTGTTCTTCCTGTTCCACGTCACGGCGCATTTTGTATGCAGCTACAAAAGGATTGATGTTTTCCTAATTGCAGAGCAATAATACTCATTAAAGTTGGATGGCATTGTAAATTTGGTTGACATTGCAAACGTTGTTCGTTGGCGGTAGCAGTATCCAAGATGTAAAGTTGAGCATACGTTGGAACTTGATCATCTGCCGGATGTAATGTGCCAGTGCGATGGTAGATTTGGCCATGTATGCGGAAACAGTAAAGGTACCTTTACACGCCGCTACAACAGGATGGATACCAACCGCTACTTCACGTGCACAAGCACGCCCAAACGTTACAAACGGTAAACGCACCTCCTTTACACGCCGCCACAAGGTGCGCTACGCTACGCTACATCTGTAACTAGCTACATCGCCGGATGTCTCAAGTAGCCATCTGTAGCTCAGCGTACCAGCTTCACACGCCGCCACCACAGAGTGATCTTGGAGGAACAAAGGCAGGACGTAAAACAAATAGGCGTGCCACAGTCCTGTACGCCGCGCCCAAACCACAACCATTGGCCAACAGTACTGAGTTGTGATTGGGCACGACGGAAAGGGCGGATGGCCGAGACGTGCCGTACTAGTGATCGGAGTGAAGCACGGAATAAGCGGTTGTGACATGGCGGAGCATGGTGAATGCATCGAAATCGATGGTAAAGCGTCACGCTGGAGCGGTGGCCAGTGACATACCCCGTGTGTATCAAAGTAGCGGTCCTGAGCTATGTGTGCGTAGTAGAAGTGTTTGCCTGGTCACGCACGATCAGCGCTTGTGACAGCGGCGTCTGGCGATTGCACTGAAGGTGCGTTTGTGCAACACACAGTAGCGGCTTACAACACACAGTATGTGCGTTTTCTGTAGAAATTGTATCTGTGTCAACTCTGGCGAACTATGTGTGAATACAGGCTGAATGGTGTTAATATATCTGCTCACAGATGTGAATGTAGTGGAACAGCTCCCAAGGCAACATGTCAAAGATCTGTGTGACACTGTATTTGAAAACACCTGAGAAGAATATGTGCTGCATCAATGTGCTGTGTGCAGTGGGCCCTCTGCCGACAACAAAATAAAGGCTCATGTACGCACAATGGCCACAAACACTGTTGGGCAAAGACTTGTAAAAAACATGGCAACCCACACATATTGTCTGCACAATCCCAGCCAATAGGTGGCTATTAGTGTTGAGCGAACATGCTCGGCACTACTCGTTACTCGCACGAGTATCACTGTACTCGGGCGACTCGCCGAGCAAAGAGTAATCTCGCGATACTCGTGCTGTGCTCGTGGTCGTCATCTCTCCATGTTGGCGCTCTTTTGAGAGCCAGCCCACGTGCAGGGATTGGCTGACAGACCACTGCAATGCCACAGCCCTGTTAGTTGTGGTATAGCAGTGATTGGCCGGCCTGCACAGCGTCACCGAGCCTTTATAAGTCCCGGCGCGCTGTGCTCGGCACACAGCCTTCCAGACAGTGAGTGTAGGGAGAGTGTCTGCTGCTGATTAGGGACAGATTTGCGGCCCTCATAGGTAGATCCGGATCAGGGCTGCAAACTGCTGCTGACCACAACAGTCCTTCTCAGGACTAATGTAGGAGGACATAGGCAGGGTGATCCAGATCGGAGTCCAAGATTTCCAGTGACCAGAACAGTCCTTCTCAGGACTAATCTAGGAGGATATAGGCAGGGTGATACAGATTGGAATCCAAGCATTTCTGTGACCATTAGAGTGACCACACTCTTGTACTTAGTACCTTAATACAGGTTAGGGACTAAAATTCTCTCTTCAAACCATTACAGTCACCAGACAGGTGTACGTACTTCCTTAATACAGGTTAGGGAACTAAAATCCTAACTCTTGTCATCAAAACAGTCACCAGACAGGTGTACGTACTACCTTAATACAGATTAGGGACTAAAATCCTCTCTTCAAACCATTACAGTCACCAGACAGGTGTACGTAGTACCTTAATACAGGTTAGGGAGCTAAAATCCTAACTCTTGTCATCAAAACAGTCAGCAGACAGGTGTACGTACTACCTTAATACAGGTTAGGGATTAAAATCCTCTCTTCAAACCATTACAGTCACCAGACAGGTGTACGTACTACCTTAATACAGGTTAGGGAACTAAAATCCTAACTCTTGTCATCAAAACAGTCAGCAGACAGGTGTACGTACTACCTTAATACAGGTTAGGGATTAAAATCCTCTCTTCAAACCATTACAGTCACCAGACAGGTGTACGTACTACCTTAATACAGGTTAGGGAACTAAAATCCTAACTCTTGTCATCAAAACAGTCACCAGACAGGTGTACGTACTACCTTAATACAGGTTAGGAACTAAAATCCTCTCTTTAAACCATTACAGTCACCAGACAGGTGTACGTACTACCTTAATACAGGTTAGGGAACTAAAATCCTAACTCTTGTCATCAAAACAGTCACCAGACAGGTGTACGTACTACCTTAATACAGGTTAGGGACTAAAATCCTCTCTTCAAACCATTACAGTCACCACACTGTTGTACGTCATACGTTTCTACAGGTTAGGGAACTAAAATCCTAACTATTGTCATCTCAACAGTCACCACACTGTTGGACGTCATATGTTTCTACAAGTTAGGGAACTAAAATCCTAACTCTTGTCATCTCAACAGTCACCACCACTGTTGTACGTCATAAGTTTGTACAAGTTAGGGAACAAAAATCCTAACTCTTGTCATCTCAACAGTCACCACACTGTTGTACGTCATACGTTTCTACATGTTAGGGAACTAAAATCCTAACTCTTGTCATCTCAACTGTCACCACACTGTTGTACGTCATAGGTTTCTACAAGTTAGGGAACTAAAATCCTAACTCTTGTCATCTCAACAGTCACCACACTGTTGTACGTCATAAGTTTCTACAAGTTAGGGAACTAAAATCCTAACTATTGTCATCTCAACAGTCACCACACTGTTGTACGTCATACGTTTCTACAAGTTAGGGAACTAAAATCCTAACTCTTGTCATCTCAACAGTCACCACACTGTTGTACGTCATACGTTTGTACAAGTTAGGGAACAAAAATCCTAACTCTTGTCATCTCAACAGTCACCACACTGTTGTACGTCATACGTTTCTACATGTTAGGGAACTAAAATCCTAACTCTTGTCATCTCAACTGTCACCACACTGTTGTACGTCATAGGTTTCTACAAGTTAGGGAACTAAAATCCTAACTCTTGTCATCTCAACAGTCACCACACTGTTGTACGTCATAAGTTTCTACAAGTTAGGGAACTAAAATCCTAACTATTGTCATCTCAACAGTCACCACACTGTTGTACGTCATACGTTTCTACAAGTTAGGGAACTAAAATCCTAACTCTTGTCATCTCAACAGTCACCACACTGTTGTACGTCATACGTTTCTACAGGGTAGGGAACTAAAATCCTAACTCTTGTCATCTCAACAGTCACCACACTGTTGTACGTCATAAGTTTGTACAAGTTAGGGAACAAAAATCTTAACTCTTGTCATCTCAACAGTCACCACACTGTTGTACGTCATACGTTTGTACAAGTTAGGGAAGAAAAATCCTAACTCTTGTCATCTCAACAGTCACCACACTGTTGTACGTCATACGTTTCTACAGGTTAGGGAACTAAAATCCTAACTCTTGTCATCTCAACTGTCACCACACTGTTGTACGTCATAGGTTTCTACAAGTTAGGGAACTAAAATCCTAACTCTTGTCATCTCAACAGTCACCACACTGTTGTACGTCATAAGTTTCTACAAGTTAGGGAACTAAAATCCTAACTATTGTCATCTCAACAGTCACCACACTGTTGTACGTCATACGTTTCTACAAGTTAGGGAACTAAAATCCTAACTCTTGTCATCTCAACAGTCACCACACTTTTGTACGTCATACGTTTCTACAGGTTAGGGAACTAAAATCCTAACTCTTGTCATCTCAACAGTCACCACACTGTTGTACGTCATACGTTTGTACAAGTTAGGGAACAAAAATCCTAACTCTTGTCATCTCAACAGTCACCACACTGTTGTACGTCATAAGTTTCTACAAGTTAGGGAACTAAAATCCTAACTCTTGTCATCTCAACAGTCACCACACTGTTGTACGTCATAAGTTTGTGCAAGTTAGGGAACAAAAATCCTAACTCTTGTCATCTCAACAGTCACCACACTGTTGTACGTCATACGTTTATACAGGTTAGGGAACTAAAATCCTAATCTCCTGTGACCTCCACAGTCACCAGGCAGTTGTTGCTCTATACAGGCAAAATGCGCAAAGGCGTTGGCAAGGGCGTTGGCAAGGAACAAGGAAGTGGACGTGATGGTGGTGCAGGCAGGGGCCAAGGTCGTGTGCAAGCACTCATTTCGCAACAACAAAGGGCCACATCTCCTCGCTCGCACGTCCTGTCCCAAATTCTTGGGGCCCGCAGCAGTACACCACTGTTGAACCAAAACCAGTGTCAACAGGTTGTTACTTGGATAGCGGATAATGCTTCAAGTCAGATGGGCACCTCCACAAACACCCTGTCTTCCGCACGGTCAACTGTCAGTAGCCGTGATACTGCACCGCACATTTCCCAACCTGATCCTCCTTCCTACCACCTGGCCGATTACACGTCCACGGACATTACAGATCCCACACTAGGACACTCGGAAGAGCTGTTCACGTATCCATTCGCAGAATCTGGCCTGTCGCCACCTCCTCTTGAAGTGGGTCATGAGGAGATGGTATGTACAGATGCCCAAATATTTGAGCAGCCGCGTTATGACGAACGGAACGTTGTCAAAGTTTCTCAACAAGGGGTGGACGATGATGAGACACAATTGCCAGGAAGTCAGGAGGAGGATCAGGGTGCGGAAGAGGAAGACGACGTGGTGGATGATCCAGTAGCTGACCCTACATGGCAGGAGGATATGCAGAGCGAGGACAGCAGTGCACAGGGGGAGGGAGGCGTAGCATCACAACAGCCAGTACGAAGCAGGGGTGCGTCCGCAGGCAGAAGGCAGGCAACCGTTCCCCGGAACAACAACACGACTCAAGGTGCCTGTGCAAATGTTCGGTCTTCCCGAGTCTGGGAGTTTTTTAAGTTGGCTCCAGAAGACTCTAAAAAGGCCATTTGCCACACCTGCCATGCCACTATCAGCAGGGGTACGAAAACTAGCAGCCTGACCACCACCAGCATGATCAGGCACATGTCAGCCAAGCACCCGACTTTGTGGGAAGTACCACAGAGTCGAGGAGCGGTGCGTGCTGATGTCACTGCTACGTCTTCGGCTGTTGTGCATGCAAGCCAATCCCCTGTCCATGCTGGCCGCGAACAAGCCTCCGGTCCTGCACCTGAAGTTGCTGAAGCACAAATTACTCCACCATCAAGCACGTCCTTGTCCCAGCGCAGCGTTCAATTATCCATTCAGCAAACATTTGAACGCAGGCGCAAATACGCTGCCAATGCCCCACATGCCACAGTCCTCAATGCTCACATTTCGCGACTCATATCGCTAGAAATGTTGCCTTTCCGTCTCGTGGAGACGGACGCATTCCGCGACCTGATGGTGGCTGCTGTCCCACGTTACTCGGTCCCCAGCCGACAATATTTCTCCAGATGTGCCGTCCCCGCATTGCATAACCACGTGTCCAACACCATCACACGTGCCCTGAACAATGCTGTTTCAGCCAAAGTCCACCTAACCACAGACACGTGGACAAGTGCTTGTGGGCAAGGCCGCTACATCTCCTTGACGGCACACTGGATTAATATTGTGGAGGCTGGGACCCAGTCTGTGCGAGGGACGGAACACGTCCTTCCCACACCAAGGATAGCAGGCCCTACCTCTGTCATGGTTTCACCGACACTCTACAGCTCCGGAATGTCATGCTCTTCAGCCTCCTCCTCCACCTGCGCATCCTCATCCACTGTACCCTCCACACCAGTCCCAAGCTGGAAGCACTGCAGCACTGCCTCTGCAAAGCGGCAACAGGCTGTGCTGAAGCTAGTCTGCATAGGTGACAAACCCCACAATGCAGAAGAGGTGTGGACAGCTCTGAAACAGCAGGCAGATCACTGGCTCACACCTCTGAACCTAAAGCCAGGAAAGGTCGTGTGTGACAATGGCCGGAACCTGGTGGCAGCTTTGAGGCGAGGGCAGCTGACGCATGTTCCATTCGTGGCCCATGTGCTCAACCTGGTGGTTCAGAGGTTTGTGAAGTCATACCCGGAGGTGTCTGACCTGCTGGTAAAAGTTCGGCGTCTGTCTGCACATTTTCGCAAGTCACCTGCTGCTTCAGCCGGCCTTGCAAGCTTTCAGCGCCGTTTGCGTCTTCCGGCCCACAGACTGGTGTGTGATGTCCCCACGCGTTGGAATTCAACGCTGCACATGTTGGTCAGGATATGTGAGCAGAAGAGGGCAATTGTGGACTACCTGCATCACCTAAGCCGTCGGGAAATGGGTCAAACTCCACACATAACACCTGAGGAGTGGAGATGGATGTCGGACCTATGCACCGTCCTCCAAAACTTTGAGGACTCCACCAAGATGGTGAGCGGTGATGACGCCATTATTAGCGTCACCATACCACTACTCTGACGAGGAGGAGGAGGAGGAGGATGAAGACATGGAGCAACTCTCAGGCCAAATTGGGGCTATGACATGCACACCAGTCATACCCTCGATTCAGCGTGGCTGGCCAGAGGACAGGGGAGATGAGGAGGAGGAGGAGGAGGAGGACAGCATGTTCAGTCATCGTGTTGGTCTGGATACTGATGTGATGGCTGTTAAGAGTCTGGCGCACATGGCTGACTTTATGGTAAGCTGCCTGTCTCGTGACCCTCGCGTTCAGAACATCTTGGCCGACAATCAGTACTGGTTGGCAAAACTCTTAGACCCACGCTACAAGGAGAACTTTATGTCTCTCATTCCTGAGGCGGAGAGGTCAGCCAAAATGCTGCAGTTCCAGAGGGCCATAGCCACGGAAGTTGTGAAACCCTTCCCCTCACAAAACGCTAGCGGCATAGGTCAGGATTCGATGGACAACCAAGGCGTACGGCCGAGAGGGACACAAGTCCAATCCGCCAGAGGCAGGGGAACTGTCTTTACGATGTGGGACAGTTTTCTCAGCCTCTCACGTACCACAGCCCCTGAGGTGCGGGGTAGTGCCACCAGAAATGCTAAGTTCGGGCAGATGCTGAAGGAGTACCTTGCAGATCGAACAACTGTACTGCGAGATTCATCGGTGCCTTTCAATTATTGGGTCTCCAAGCTCGACACGTGGCATGAATTGGCTCTCTACGCCTTGGAAGTCCTGGCCTGCCCTGCCGCTAGCGTTTTATCAGAGCGTGTTTTCAGTGCAGCAGGTGGAATCATCACTGATAAACGCACCCGCCTGTCAACTGAAAATGCGGACAGGCTCACTCTGATCAAGATGAACAAGGGTTGGATTGGGCCAGACTTCACCACACCACCAGCAAATGACAACTGAATTTTATTTTGTTATTTGAATTTGACATGTACCTCCACTCACCCATGGGTACACACTTCCGTACTTTGGCTAATCGCTGGACTGCTACTCCTTCTCCTCATGTGACACCATGATGAGCGTTAGAATAGTTAGGCTCTTGTTTGAGGTATACCCGCAGTGGTAAATTTTTTAGCCCATTCTGTTAGAATGGGCATTACAACGACAGGAGACCCGCTCCTTTTCAATGGGAAAAATGTTTTTAGGTACTCCTACACGTCTCTATCCAGGGACAAAGAGGAGCCTCCCAATTTTTGGCTGCCCTGACAAAAGGGCTATACTACAATACACCCTGTTCTTCTTAACAGGCCCTCCTGCACGTCTCAATCCAGGGACAAAGAGGAGGCTCCCAATTTTTGGCTGCCCTGACAAAAGGGCTATACTACAATACACCCAGTTCTTAACAGGCCCTCCTGCACGTCTCTATCCAGGGACAAAGAGGTGCCTCCCAATTTTTGGCTGCCCTGACAAAAGGGCTATACTACAATACACCCAGTTCTTAACAGGCCCTCCTGCATGTCTCTATCCAGGGACAAAGAGGAGCCTCCCAATTTTTGTCTGCCCTGATCAAAGGGCTATACTAAAATACACCCACTTGAGGGTTACAGGCCCTCCTGCACATCTCTATCCAGGGACAAAGAGGAGCCTCCCAATTTTTGGCTGCCCTGACCAAAGGGCTCTACTACAATACATCCACTTGAGGGTTACAGCCCCTACTACATGTCTGTATGCATGGGTCATTGTTGAACCTCCCAATTTTTGGCTGCCCTGACCAAAGGGCTCTACTACAATACACCCACTTGAGGGTTACAGGCCCTACTACATGTCTGTATGCATGGGTCATTGTTGAACCTTCCAATTTTTGGCTGCCCTGACCAAAGGGCTATACTACAATACACCCAGTTCTTCTTAACAGGCCCTCCTGCATGTCTCCATCCAGGGACAAAGAGGAGCCTCACAATTTTTGGCTGCCCTGACCTAAGGGCTATACTACAATACACCCAGTTCTTCTTAACAGGCCCTCCTGCACGTCTCCATCCAGGGACAAATAGGAGCCTCACAATTTTTGGCTGCCCTGACCTAAGGGCTATACTACAATCCACCCACTTGAGGGTTACAGGCCCTACTACATGTCTGTATGCATGGGTCATTGTTGAACCTCCCAATTTTTGGCTGCCCTGACCAAAGGGCTCTACTACAATACACCCACTTGAGGGTTACAGCCCCTACTACATGTCTGTATGCATGGGTCATTGTTGAACCTCCCAATTTTTGGCTGCCCTGACCAAAGGGCTATACTACAATACACCCAGTTCTTCTTAACAGGCCCTCCTGCACGTCTCCATCCAGGGACAAAGAGGAGCCTCACAATTTTTGGCTCCCCTGACCTAAGGGCTATACTACAATACACCCACTTGAGGGTTACAGGCCCTACTACATGTCTGTATGCATGGGTCATTGTTGAACCTCCCAATTTTTGGCTGCCCTGACCAAAGGGCTCTACTACAATACACCCAGTTCTTCTTAACAGGCCCTCCTGCACGTCTCCATCCAGGGACAAAGAGGAGCCTCACAATTTTTGGCTGCCCTGACCTAAGGGCTATACTAAAATACACCCACTTGAGGGTTACAGGCCCTACTACAAGTCTGTAAGCATGGGTCATTGTTGAACCTCCCAATTTTTGGCTGCCCTGACCAAAAGGCTATACTACAATACACCCACTTGAGGGTTACAGCCCCTACTACATGTCTGTATGCATGGGTCATTGTTGAACCTCCCAATTTTTGGCTGCCCTGACCAAAGGGCTCTACTACAATACACCCACTTGAGGGTTACAGCCCCTACTACATGTCTGTATGCATGGGTCATTGTTGAACCTCCCAATTTTTGGCTGCCCTGACCAAAGGGCTACACTACAATACACCCAGTTCTTCTTAACAGGCCCTCCTGCACGTCTCCATCCAGGGACAAAGAGGAGCCTCACAATTTTTGGCTGCCCTGACCTAAGGGCTATACTACAATACACCCACTTGAGGGTTACAGGCCCTACTACATGTCTGTATGCATGGGTCATTGTTGAACCTCCCAATTTTTGGCTGCCCTGACCAAAGGGCTCTACTACAATACACCCACTTGAGGGTTACAGCCCCTACTACATGTCTGTATGCATGGGTCATTGTTGAACCTCCCAATTTTTGGCTGCCCTGACCAAAGGGCTCTATTACAATACACCCACTTGAGGGTTACAGCCCCTACTACATGTCTGTATGCATGGGTCATTGTTGAACCTCCCAATTTTTGGCTGCCCTGACCAAAGGGCTACACTACAATACACCCAGTTCTTCTTAACAGGCCCTCCTGCACGTCTCCATACAGGGACAAAGAGGAGCCTCACAATATTTGGCTGCCCTGACCAAGGGGCTATACTACAGTACACCCACTTGAGGGTTACAGGCCCTACTACATGTCTGTATGCATGGGTCATTGTTGAACCTCCCAAGTTTTGGCTGCCCTGACCAAAGGGCTATACTACAATACACCCAGTTCTTCTTAACAGGCCCTCCTGCATGTCTCCATCCAGGGACAAAGAGGAGCCTCCCAATTTTTGGCTGCCCTGACCAAAGGGCTATACTACAATACACCCAGTTCTTGTTTACAGGCCATCCTGCATCTCTGTATCCAGGGGCATTGGTGAACCTCACAATTTTTGACTGCCCTTGCAAAGGAAGATACTACAATAGACCCAGTTCCTCAAAATGGGCACTTTATTTGTAGACAGGGCTTCATGTACGTCTCTTGTCAGGGTCATCGGAGTGTCACACAATGTTTTCACGTAAAATCTTTTATGTAATCACAAAAAGTGACATACACCAGCTGTATCTCACTATTGGGTATGTGCCCTTAACATTTCCACCCTAAATATTCATTTTGGTGTAATTTTGGAAGGTTTTCTGGACACTCCGTAAAATTGGCGTGAAACTCGGACAACATTGTTCACAGCTGTGACTTTTGAGTGAGAAATGCTTCCAGGGGTCTTCCCCATGGTGTTGCCATGTCATTTCAGCACTCTTCTGAGACTTTTGTGACATTTTTAGGGTTTTTCCAGGCAGCCGGCAGTCATTTCATAAAATACTCGTGTCTCCCATAGGATAACATTGGGCTCGTTACTCGGGCGAGTACACGAGTATCTCGGGATGCTCGGCCCGAGCTTCGAGCACCCGAGCATTTTAGTACTCGCTCATCACTAGTGGCTATGACATCCCTGGCCCCCACCCAAACCTTCATCACATTGCCCTCCTCCACCAAGTAATCAGGCTCACACAGATGATTTTGGATCCAACATAATAATTTTTAATAAAATGCATTAATCTTGACCTTGGATTGTAATTAAAAAAGAAACAGAAAGTAAAAACAATGTACAATTAAAGTGCATGTCACATTCTTGAGCCACATTAAAGGGATAATAAATTGACCACACATTGAAACCTGTGCAGCCAAAAAAACAAAAACAAACATACCTAAACTAACTAACTAATTAAACCTTATCACATAATGAAACCAAAGATCCTGAAAATGGTCAACCAAAAATAAAAGGGGCTTAGCTATCCTGCTGTCACCTCCATTGCAAACTCAAAAACAACTCCCAGAGCCAGCCACATTACATGGCCTGGTTCTGCCAGCTCACTGCACCAGACCCATTGAAGTAGGAGCAGTAAGCTTCTCTACTGTCCCTGGCCTCCTGCCGAGTGCGACCATGGCTCTGCGGCTGGAGTGGCACAATCACATGGCCCTCATCACGCCAAGACCCTGGACGGAGCTCCCCTGTAGTAGCGTCTGCATGATCTACATAACCTCCTGGCGTGTATGATGCTCGATCCCTACGACGCAGGAAGTTATGCAGCACACAGCAGGCCACCACTACCGCATCAATAGACTCCGGTTTCATATGTATAGGCGTATGAAAAATCCGGAATCTATTTGCCATTATCCCAAACGCATTTTCAACTACACGGCGGGCCCGGGATAGCCGGTAGTTGAAAATGCGTCTCTCAGAAGTAAGGGCCCTCTGGGGATATGGCCGCAGTAGGTGCTCCTGAAGTGGGAATGCTTCATCCGCCACAAACGCAAAGTTGAGATGTTCGGTCGTGTCCTCATTTGAGGGTAAGTTTAGCCCACCACTCCCTAGTAGTGTTGCCAGGGAGCTTTGGGCAAACACCCCCCCATCTGAGTTGCGACCGGGCATTCCAACATCCACGTAGAGGAACTCATAGTGCGCATCCACTACAGCCATGAGGATTATACTACAATACCCTTTGTAATTGAAAAACAAAGAGCCAGAGTTGGCAGGTTTGGTAATCCTCACGTGCTTACCATCCAATGCCCCGCCACAGTTGGGGAAGTTCCACCGGGTTTCAAAGCCTCGGGCTACTTCCAGCCATTCTGCGGCGGTTAGAGGCATTTTCATGTAGGCTGGCTGCAGAGCTCTCCAGATGGCCCAACACGTTTCAGGGATCAGGCGGCTCAGCAGGGGCAGGGAGACACGTGACAAGTATGTGAGGGATGTCATGGACTGCCCTGTAGCCAGGAACCGCAAAGTGATAGCCAACCGCTCAGCAGCTGATACTGATGGGCGCATTATAGTGTCCTGACGCGCTATCATTGGCCCAACATGCTCCAATAGGAAGGTGAAACAGTCCTCGGACATAAGGAGATAGTTTCGGTAATCATCAGGACAGTTAAGCTCCAGCTCCCGCAACAGCTGCATGTGGCCCCAGGTTTCCCGCTCGCGAAGCTGTCTGCGCCTCATCAACCTTTCATACCGATCCTGAAGCCACATTTGCTCTTCCACCAACGCAAGAGCCACGATAACATTGCGGTCATGGATATTCTGCATCCTCAATATCAGCACCTGTAGATGACAATACACAACATGAGTACATCGAACCATATGTGGCCATGTGAGCAGGTTAAGCAAGCCACACCTCTTTTCGATGACACACTATAGGCAAGTGCATGGGATCTCTCGTGTGGGCACAAAACACATCCCTGAAGCTAGATAAGGCAAACACCCAGTAGTCACCCCCACCAAAATGGAACACGGCCAATGATAGTGGCCTCATATACATCAACTTCATTCGGAGGGTCTCAAAGTCACACATCTGCACCTAGGTGAGTTAGAAAGGGACATGTGTCACCAATAATGTCGCACAACCAGGTCCCAGAATCCATTACACAGACCATAATTTAAATTGGTTACATTACAAATGAGAAGAAAAACAAATCTTACGTACCCCGATATGCCAGGTTGAGTAAGCCTACATGAACCAAACAACATTGCACATGACTGCGGATGGTTAAACATGGTTACATATGTTTTTCCAGGTGTCATTTTTACTACACATCTATGCTATGTCTGGAGTGCCACACCTCCAAGCCATGTGTGATCCTATTCCCGTTGGACCCAGTCTCCATTGGCCACAACCAGTATGCCGAAATCGATCCAGTCGACATGAGTTACACAGTTCTGTCTACAGTCATGCATCCATTCTCCTCTATGTTGTCTGGAAACAAACACAGCAATGTATCTCAACAAAAGTGTGAAGGCCCAGCCAAAATGCCTACTCAAAAACCACAGCGTACACTATATCATCCCCAACAATACTAACCCCTATATAGTCCGCTAAAGCAGTCTCTCCAATAACATCAACATATGCACCCCACCCTGCGCAAATGCCATGTGTGTCGACAAATACTTACTTAATGGGTCTGGCCAGCAAGCGTAATGTTTGCCGGAATGCGCAGCTTTTAAAGGGCCGCAAACCTTTCACGATTCAGCGATCTCCACCAATTAGCGGAAGTCTAATCCGCACCCAGGTGTCCCATCACGATGTGCGTAATTGTGTCCGCTGTGATTGGTTTAGCGGACTATAAAGCCAGGCCAATGGCCACTGCACCTTGTCCAGACGTCGATGTGCATTGAGCTACTAGTGTCCTGTTTGACTTCTGTTGCTCTGACGGTAAGCCTCTTTAGCGGTTTCCAAGAAATTATAATGAACGCAGATGCTTCTGGCACAGGCCGCTTAGGCGATGTGTGTATGGGCATGTTTCATACGGCATGTAATTTTTGCCCTGTAATAGTACATATGGCAACGTTATTCTCTGTTGGCCAATAGCCAGGTAGTGCCTCTACTTGTATTGTGTCAGTATACATAGCACCTTGAGGTTATTTTCGATGGCAACAGATAAAGGATTTTTTTGTGCCGTTACTTCACATCACCATTTGATGGCTGGAAGAATGTCCCCGTTGATTCCAGGGATGTTTGGTACATGTGTTAAAATTGTAGGCCCATGGATGGAGGAACACCAACATGATCATGTGGGTGCACATTAGATGTAGTATGTGCAGTGTTTGCACACACCCAGCCCTCGTTTCTCATATATTTTACCTTAGCATTTTGGACAGTGCACAGGTACTAGCTTGCACACAATGTGTTTGCTCACATGTTGGCCTACAGGTATGTACGCACACACCGTGTAAAGGTGTGTTTAAATAGGTACATTGGGGACTTAAATCATGTATGACACATGTGTAGGTGGACACCGATATGCGGAGATTTATATTATTAAGGACACATGTGTTTGACTTTGGAGCGGTGTGAGATTGTGAAAATGGCCCACACACGCAAAGTTGAACTCAACAAAATAGCAGCATATATTATCCTTGTGCCAACTTTATGAGCATGTTTCTCCTTTTCCAAAGTTTGTAAAGTTCGGTATGCCTTGTGTAGTGACTGTCATTTTTTGGTGTGTTTTGTGATTGGCAGATGCCGAGGGGTACTGTGGAGTTGGAGACCCAGCTTCTCACGGAGTATCAGCGGCACGAGTGTTTGTGGCGCAGCTCGCTGCCTGAATATAAAAATCAGGCAGCGAGGGCCGCGGCCTACAGGACTCTTGTGGCTCTAGTAAATCGGTTGGAGCCAAGGGTAGGCAAGAGGTGGGACAGGCATATGGTGGCACTAAAAATAAAGAACATGCGGGCGTCGTTCATGCGGGCTCACACTGAGTACCAGCGCCGTCGCTCAGGGGCTGGAGCTGAGGAAGTACCATCACCTACCCTATGGTACTATCCCCTCTTCACCTTCATCCTGGGCGAGGCTCGCCCGCATCGAACGACAACCAACTGCCCCGTTGCTGCGTCCCATGTAGGCCCGGCTGCATCACCATCTGCGCCACAGGAGGTGGGTAATTGTGTTACAGTGGTGGCCCACAATGTTTCCTACACATGTGTGCTTGTCTAAATCCTTCACACCAACCATTTTTGCATATTTTCCTCCTTGTTGTGGGACACCTTTGTGGGTCAAGCAATCTTCCCTCCTTCCAGGAATTTGTAGGCTGTAAAATCTATGCTCAGAGCCGTATTCCAAGGTTGCATCTTCCACAACACATTTTTATGTTGACGTTACTTATGTAAGGGTTTCTGAATTGATGGTGTTTTTAATTTAAACAGCCACATAGTAACATGTAGTAAATGGTGCTGCCACACATGTGTGTTGGCTCTGGTCCCAGTGGGTTATAGGTATTTGATTGTGGGTTGGATTTTCATCATACATAGGAGTGTTCCCAAAACGGACAAGGTGTGCCAAAAATTCTGTTTATTTGGCGCCAGCACAGCCCCCAGTATTCCCAAAGCCCGTGTTGTGGTGACATGTACTAATTGGGTTACGGCTCTGTGAATAACACCTAATTCTGTCTTGAGCTGAGTACCTGGAATGGTCAGGTGAGTGTACAGGAGAAGTACTGGTCTTGTGGTCTTTAACCTTTGTTGGTTTTCTGGGTTTTTCATCATTTCCGATCTTGGTTTGTTGCCTTTGTGTGTGTGGGAGTGGTATATTGAGTCCTGTGGACAATGTATTGAGTGGATATTGCCTTAACTAATGAGGTTTTATTTTTCTCCCCCCACAGGCCCCTGAAGAGGACGGCTCCATTGCGGAGCAATCTGTCGCTGATGATGCTCAGCCAATGACATCTGGGGCTGAGCAGGAGGGCGCGGCGAGTGATGTGGGTCCGGTCCCAGGGCCCAGCTCCGGGATCCGTCGCCGCAGATGTCCAGCACCACCTGAGACGGAGCTGGGCACCTGGGCCCGACGCGTGCTGTTGAGCGAACAGCGGACCCACATCGACAACTACGCCCTCTACATGAGCGACAGGTTGCAAAGGATGGAGCCGCTCCAAAAACAGATCCTTCAGCGGGTCTTCTGCACTGCCGCTGATGCTGCCGAGGATGGGGCCCTTCAATGGGGATGCCACATCCCCCCCCCTATGCCACATAACTTGTGGCCCCTTTCCCCATCCGCCCCATCCCGGCCCGTGAGAAGACCGGCCCCACCACAGTCACCCAATCCCCCCCAACACATCGTCGTAGATCAAGACGCTCTCGGGCAGGTCGGGGCTGCCATGAGAGGAGGGGGGAGCCGGCATTGTCAGAGCTGACAGAGGATGAAGAAGTAGGACACTAGTAGCCAATGCACATAATTGGCAGTCTGGACTATTTAATATGGAGAAATCTCCTAGTTGCTTTACTTTCCTTTTTTTTTTTAAATTTGCAAAATTACGTTGGCTGGATTACAGCATATTATTTGTTTATGTTTGTTATGATTTCCGCTGGATTAAAAAAAATTTTTCGACACAATTGTGTATTTATTTAGGATTAAGGATTGTGGGGGTGAGCGTGGGTGAATGGTAGTGTGCCCAATATAGGTTTACCAAAGCCACACAATATGGGCCAATGCCCTCAGAGCAGGACCACCATCGGTTCCTTTGTAATGTGTTTGCACTTTCACAAAGGGATGTGGTGATGTGGCTAACATAGTTACCTCATGGTCACGTTTAGGCACCAAATATTATTAAGGTCACATGAAGGAGAGTACAAAACACTTACACCAGCATTGTATTGAAAACATACATGTGTGACAGCCATTTGGCACAATACACAGAATGCTTAGGCCAGATAGGGCTAGGCAGTCCACACTCGTGATGGTCCCAATGTGGGACAGTATAGGTAAAGAAGGCAAAGGGCTAGCCAGTCCACACTCGTGATGGTCCCAATGTGGGACAGTATAGGTAAAGAAGGCAAAGGGCTAGCCAGTCCACACTCGCGATGGTCCCAATGTGGGACACTATAAGAAAAGAGCCCAACGGGGGCAAAAACAAAAAAAAACATTATGACATTTTCAAGCCAACAAGGCAAGGTGTGTAAATTTTAGGGTCCAACTAGGTCAACAGTTTTTGGGGCCATGTTTGGCCAGAAAAAATTGCAGCCATGAAATTCATGGCTGTGATCCATGTTCTGGCCGTAGGGCCTCCAGCATTTCACCCATCCGGGCAAGGTCCTGCAGGCCACGCTGTAAAGCCCTGGTCATGCGGCCGACAAACGCCTGATGGGCAAGGATGATTGCCTCCATGGTAGGGGCACCTGTATGGGAGTAAACACACAATTTAGTACACAGCAGTCGCTGGTGATGGCTAGTCAGGACTGGCCACAAGCATCCCCTTACCCTGTTCCTCCAACTCCACATCACCATCAGACGGGGAGAGATAGCCTCAAGCTCCATCCTGATGCCCCCACACGTTCACCATCTGCAGAAATGGTTAAACAACATTCTTAACTAGGTTTAGAGAAATCTTGTTGTCCAAGATATAATTTTAGTAACAGTGTGCAGGGTGTATGTGGCAACATAACACACTTACCACCATAGTCACTGTGTGGGGACATGGTCACCCCAGGACTCGCCACTGAGCTCGAGACAGTGGGAGGTGGTGTTACTCCCGGGCTGGGGCTGCGTGGCCACATTACGTGGTTTGGGGGCAAAAGGGGTCCTGGGCTACGGGCAAACCCTCCTCTGGCCCGGCAGGTGCTTCCAGCTCCTCGGCCTCCTGTGGGGAGGTGATGTCGTCCTCCTCCAGCCAACCAGATGAGGACAGCTCGTCACACTCCAGCGGCCTTGCAGGTGGTGACAGCTCCTCCAGGTCCTCTGTCCCAGTAGGTGAGGGCAGGTCTGGCTCCTGAGGCCCTGGGGAAGGTGTGGAGCTTGGGGCCAAGGGTGGCACTTCAGCCTGATGTGGCGGTGTTGTGGATGGGCCACCTGGGGGTGGGCCATGGTGCCCTTCTTCAGATGAGGATTCGGCATCTATTTTTTAATAAAAAAACAAAAAACTTTATAAATTCGTACCAACACATTGTTCTCCTACATATAGCTTGTGTGGCTATGTATTTGACGCCTAACTTAGCATCAACCAGGTGATGCTGGATGCATACACTCATGTTGTATGCATGTACTGTGCGTTGGAAACATTGTTTGCGCTGACTGGAGGATCACAACACTGTGAAGATGTGTTTGATTGTGTAGGCCACACTGTCCCTTGTCATATGTTTCCATCCATTTTTGTGTATTTTGGGACATGCACATGTGGCGGTGTGTGTTTTGGGCCAACTATTACTCACCACGCAGCCTGGCAATCCTGGCACGGATGTCCAGTATGCGACCCGGGCACTTGTGCTTTAAGTCAGCGATCTTTTTTTGGATCGCTTTGACTGTCCTCTCTACCCCAGTTGGCAGATCAGGGACCGCTGGATCCGCCGAACGGTGCGCCGATTGCGCAGCCTGGGGTGCCGGTGGTGATGGTGGCCCCAATAGTCATGACGGTCACACTGATCAATTAGGATGATCAGCTCCGCCATACCCCACGTTGCAGCGCGGTGAACGGCTGCCATGACTGCTATGGTGTGTGCAGAGGCGGGGCTGGCACCTTGCAGGCAGAGTGAAAATGAAACCAACGTCATGACGTCATTACGGCCGCTGTCGGGGTCACGCACCTTTTTAAGTAGCCCAACGCGCAGTGACACGGCCGACACACTTATGCGGCACCTACTACAGAACACCCACAGTGCAGTGCGTACAACACGGCTATGATCTGTGTGCTGAGTACTAACTTTCGATGTGGTATGGGTTTGTGTGCATCTGTGTGCGCGCTGCGCGCTGTGCCACACAAGGAACACTTCTACGGCAGCTGCTGTACAATAAGCCAGAGCGGTACGTAACACACACTTGTGCGCTGTGTACAGCATTATTCGTTATTATGTGTTGAGAGGATGTGCACACTGTATGAAGATCATGAGGCATTTGCTAATTTTCTTTCGTCAAGTCTGTGTCCGCGTAATTGTACTACTATATGATCGTGCATACGGCGCGTATGTGTAGTGCTGAAGGGACAGCTTATCCAAGATGGAGGGCTGTGAGGCAAGGGCCAATCGTAACGCAGCATCTTTCACCAATGATTGCAGATGGGCGCGGTAACACGGAGCCTGGGTCACGCCTTAGCTACATTGCAGCTACATCGCCGGGTGTCCAGAGTTCCCTTCTGTAGCTTCTTTGCACGCCGATACAGCTCGCTGCAATCGGCTTTGTAGCCATCTGTTTTCGAGCAGTGCTCGGAAACAGATTTATCTGTTGCCGGCTGTCACGTCCCGTCTTCACACGCCGCTACTACGGGCTATATTGACGATACAAGCTACATTTGTAGCCTGTAGCGGGTTGTATCCATCCCGTCGTAGCGGCGTGTAAAGGTACCTTTAGCTGTTCACAAAAACCTCACCCTTTGTAAAAAGAAAATGAAATCTCTCAGCAGCTATACTGCTGGAGCTTCAGGTTCTTATCACTAAATGCAAGCATTTAGATGATACACATCTACAATCTACAACAAAATGTGTGTTTATATACATATACTATGAAATATAAAAATAATGTTTCTAAGCTAAAAAACTAACGACTATATATCTTAAATATTTTATATCTAATAACTAATTATAATGTCTTTATCTATAACTAAACTAATTTTTTTGGTATTTTGGTTTTTTTCTATTCCTATACATCTACTGTTAAACTAATTTTATTATATTTTTTTTTTTTCTATTACTATACATCTATGGCTAAACTAATTTATTCTAATATTTGTGTTTAATTAGAAAGTACATATGTATCTAAATCTAATATGTATCTAAAGAATGTAAAGTAAAATATTTTTATAGACTATATTTGTAGTGAAAACGAACACTAACGACTATATTTCTTAAATGACTATTTTATATCTAATAACTAATTATAATGTCTTTATCTATAACTAAACTGATTTTTTTGGTATTTTTGTTTTTTTCTATTCCTATACATCTATGGCTAAACTAATTTTTTTGTATTTTTGTTTTTTTTTTATTCCTATACATCTATGGCTAAACTAATTTATTGTAATATTTGTGTTTAATTAGAAAGTAACTATGTATCTAAATCTAATATGTATCTAAAGAATTTAAAATATAATATTATTATAGAGAATATTTTTAGTAAAGAGTTTTTCACTATTGGGCAGCAATTTGCCTTGAATGGGTGTATCCAGCACTTTCACCTTAACATTGCATCGTGTTTACACTCGTGAAAAAGCCACATATAACTGTCCATGTCCAAAAACGGGTTCTGGCGAAAAAATCCCTACTTTCTCCAGTTTTTGGCCTTGGGATTTGTTTATGGTCATGGCAAAAGCAGGCTTCACGGGAAATTGTCGACGTCTTAACTTGAAAGGTAAGGCAGTGTCTGATGGAGATAAATCAATCCTTGGAATAAACACCACGTTTCCTTCTGCAGACCCAGTAATGACTTTTGCTTGAATCATATTGGCAAACAAAGTGATGACAATCAAGCGAGTCCCATTTCAAAGACCTTTTCTGCTGTTAAAGGGCGCAAAAGCATGACAATGGTGCCGATTTTTAATTTGAGGCGATGAGAAGGCATTCCCATTGGTGTGAATGATTTTAAAAATTCCACTGGATATTGGTCTGGATCTTCAGTCTCATCAGGATCAATGGAATCATCACTAATGTATTCATTGTATTCACCAGCAATGCAATCCATAACCTTAGAGTTCACCATATCCACATGGTCATTTTTAGGGCAAAGAATGGCATCTAATGCAGCAATCGAAATGCTTTCATTGTTATGTACATTATGTATGTAAATGTAATATGTATCTAAAGAATTTAAGATAAAATATTCTTATAGACAATATTTTTAGTAAAGACTTTTTTTCAGAATTAGGCAGCAATTTGACTTGAATGGGTGTATCCAGCACTTTCACCTTAACATTGCATCGTCTTTTCACTCGTGAAAAAGCCACATATAACTGTCCATGTCCAAAAAACGGGTTCTGGCAAAAAAATCCCTACTTTCTCCAGTGTTTGGCCTTGGGATTTGTTGATGGTCATGGCAAAAGCAGGCTTCACAGGAAATTGTCGACGTCTTAACTTGAAAGGTAAGCCAGTCTCTGATGGAGATAAATCAATCCTTGGAATAAACACCACATTTCCTTCTGCAGAGCCAGTAATGACTTTTGCTTGAATCATATTTTCAAACAAAGCGATGACAATCAAGCGAGTACCATTGCAAAGACCTTTTCTGCTGTTAAAGTTGCGCAAAAGCATGACAATGGTGCCTATTTTTAATTTGAGGCGATGAGAAGGCATTCAGTCTCATCAGGATAAATGGAATCATCACTAATGTATTCAGTGTATTCACCAGCAATGCAATCCATAACCTTAGAGTTCACCATATCCACATGGTCATTTTTAGGGCAAAGAATGGCATGTGATGCAGCAATCTGAATGCTTTCATTGTTATGTACATCAATGAGAATGTTTTCACCAAATATAGCAAGTATGAGTGAGCCAGTGCAGATCATGTCTTGTGGGATTTCAATGATATCATCTCCAAGGTTGAAATCATTGGACAATTCACCATTTCCCAGTTGAAGTAACCAACTGCTATAATCAGGATCAATGGAACGCATGTTGTTGAAGAGTGGCAATTGAATGAAAAGCTGACATTGTCGTGAGTATTTAATACAACTCTCTATAATGTCAGTTCTTGTACCATGAGGGATGATAGGCAGACACTGTCTAAAGTCTCCTCCCAGAACAATGACTTTCCCTCCAAAAGGTGTTGTATTTTTCTTGGAAATATCTGTTGTCATGACATCCCGTAAAAGTTGATCTATCACATGCAATGCATATTTAGATAAGAGTGGACTCGTCAATAATGAAAAGTTTGGTACTTTTCAAATGTTGTGCAGCATCTGTATCATTTTTAATTCTGGAAACGAATGTTTCATGTATTGGAATTGGTATTCCGTAAAGCGAATGAATGGTTCTTCCTCCTTGCAGTAAGTTAGCTGCAATCCCTGTACTGGCTGCAGGTGAGACAATTTCGCCTTCTCCTCTTAGTTCATGAATTAATAAATCATACAGATATGTTTTCCCACTGCCACCTGGACCGTCGGTGAAAAAGCACTTGGGTTGTAGACTTCTATCATGTAAAGCTTGATTGATAGCATTATAGGCCAAAAGTTGTTGGTCATTTAAAGTAGCTTTCATTTGGTGAGCTCTTCTTAACTCATCATCCTTGTTGTATTGTGGAGTGATGTGTGGCTTTCTTTTTGGTCGTGGTAGATTAAAATCATTAAAAGTTTTGCCATGAAATTTTAGAACATTTTGGACATCAGTCATAGCATATCCTTCACAATTCTCACACTCCTCAGTGTTGGAGTGATATGCATGGCAGTAGTCTTGGATAAAGTCTTGTTTAAATTCTTGCCACAACTCCAATGGATGAGCTGGAGGACCAAAAATACATATATATGCAAACATATCACGAAGCTGTGCAGGCATGTTGAGAACACAGGCATCCAATAAAGTATTTCTCCAAACACTGTCATCGAAGAGCAATCCAAGGGCTAATGCCGCCTCTTTAAAAGTTGGGTATGTCACTTCATTAACAGTCTTAATGTTGTCAAAACTTGTTGCTCCTTTGACATGCAGTAACAACAACCTTAAATAGTACCGTTCTTGTTCTTTCATACTGACAGTATACATTCTTCCAATCACTGAAGAACCTCCTCGCTTTCTAATTTCCCATGCACCTTGTTTCCAAACATAGTGCTTTGGAATTTGGCGGTATAAGTAATCATGAGCATGTGGGTCATTCTCATTGAGCTCAAAGTAGGCCATAAGAGTGGATTTTCTGTGCATTGTGTAACTGATGTTGTCAACAGAGTCATCCTCATGAAAATAAAGTGGTTGAGAATGTGGGAGATGTACGGCAAGGCGAATAATGGAGTGCAATTGTCTATGCATCGGGTAAGCAAAGATTCGCCAAGCTGCCTCTGGTGCACTCACGTATCTTGAATCCATGAATTGATGTGTTTCATCATGGTGGATATTAGTTTGGCAAATTTCAAGATTGGCTTTATCATGTCCTTTGTAGACATATTTGAATAGGTATTTAACACTTTGAATGGAAGCACATACCTCAACATTAATATGTGAAAGAAAGAATGCGCAAGTAGGGTCTTATCTCAATGATACACTTTCGCTTATCGATGTGGAATTGCTCACCTTTGTCAGTTGTGAAACCCACAACTGGTAGAATAGCGTACAGGCAGCTGCTGCAGGGACCGCACTCCCAACGGTGACCGTGGTTGTAATACAGAATCCTGGACAAAGTGCCTCAGTGTCCGCGCTGCTGCTCCGAGACCAAAGACACACAGACACAGGAATATCTGGATCAGCGATAGCCTTTATTTTCCGACGCGTTTCGAAGACTCCTCCCGAGCTCCTTCCTCAGGGAAAGGAGCTCGGGAGGAGGCTCCGAAACGCGTCGGAAAATAAAGGCTATCGCTGATCCAGACATTCCTGTGTCTGTGTGTCTTTGGTCTCGGAGCTTCAACATTAATATGACACTTGTATTTTAATAGTAGGAAAGGGTTATAGGGAACAACCCAAGAATTATCAATCATCTTTGAATGGTGTTCAAAGGATGATCCTTCCTTTCTTTGATAAGTAGGGTATGCATCGTCAGCTAAGACTGTTTTTGTTTGGAAATCTTTAGGAAAACCTTTCTTACACTTTCCAAGATCCATACATGGAGAATTGGGGTTGTGTTGTCCACAGGGTCCATGAATCATGTGTTGCATCACAATTTGATGGAGCACAGGGTATTCTTCTGGATCAGGGATTTCAGCCCAAACTATATTATCCACTTCAACCTCAGTTCTTAGTTTGGATTTGCTATCCAGAATTTGATCAAAATGTGAGCGTGTGGTAGGCCACGCTTTTGGAATTCAATAACATGAACCATTGCACAAACTTTTCCAAATAATCCAATGTTAATGTCTTTTAATAGGGCTTCCAGTTTAATTCTGAAGACACGGGCGACTAAATCAGGTCTATGTTCCACACGCTGCCATGGCTCTAAATTGTTTGTAATCTCCCTCCATTTAGGATTACAGGTCATGGTTACAAAAAGATCCGGTCGTCCAAATTTAGTCACAATAGCCATGGCATCCTGATAGCGTTGCTGCATGTTTCTTGGACTGCCTTCAAAGGAAGATGGTAAAATGACAGTCTTGCCAATGGGAATACCTTTCTCAATAGATTTTTTCAGGAGATGTTCCTGGAGTATGCAATAATCCTCAACTTTTAAATCCTTTTGGTGTTGACGGATAAAATTTAAGCGATTAGCCTCGATTTTCACATACGCATCCACTAAGTACTGCTGTGTTAGTTTGCCACCATTCAGGACAGGATTGAACCGATTCCGTACAGACAGCAAATAGCAGTAATACTGGAGCTGTGTAACCCTGCGTAGACTTTGGCCTTTGTGCTTGAGTCCCTCATGCCAGCCTTGTTCTCCATGAGGGAAAAATAAGGGATACAATAATGCATCTAAATTGCTGTGTAGAATACTGACTTGCTGTGTTTTTGGGGCCAAGGGGTTATTTGGATCAGGTTTCAAATGAATTAAAATGTCTCTATTGAATGGTGGCTCTCCATCAGCATGTTCAAAGACCACAGCAACTTCATTGACAGTAGGATTGTTATAGCGTCTAGGGTCTTGCTGTCTGTCTTGTTTAACGGCCATGATAATATTTGGCATGACGGTGCCATGTTCTACTGCCTTCTGTTGTTCTTCTAATTCAACGTCACGTAGCATTTTGTAGGCCGAAACAAAGGGATTAATATTATCCAATTGAAGAGCAATGATACTCATTAAAGTAGGTTGACATTTAACATTTTCTGGATACTGTGGCCGTTGTTCTATAGCACTTGCAGTATCTAAAATGTACAGTTGTGCATATGCTGGAGGTTGATCTTGAGCAGGATGGAGTGTTCCAGTGCGATGATAAATTTGCCCATGAATACGGAAACAGTAAGGGCCGAGTCCAGGTGGTAGAGAAACATGGGCACCCTTGGAAGCAAAAGCAAAAGAACTATTAATGCTCCTGATATTCTCCATCAAATTTCGACTGTACTCACTCTCTCCTTTCAGCAGGCGTTGGAAGACCTCCGGGTATTGAGGTAATGGTACCTTTACTTTTCCCTTGTGCAACAAAGACTAAACTGTTGATCTGATGGGCGTTCAGCAGTAAAATGCAGAGCCTCACAATGTTCACATATTAACTTCATGGCACCACAGGTATGTTCTACAATAGCATGATCCTGATCAGTAAATGCCATTGGATGTATGAGAGGTGTAGATAACAAATGTAGATGTTTATTGTGTAATCCTACATAGATGAGACGTGGAAGGGACGTAGATTCAAAACATTCCATAAATGAAGAAGTTGAATATATATTCCGTTCTGCCTCTTGGAATGTTGAAGTGGAAGAACTTTTGCGTAGGTCACGACGTGATGCAGCCAAATGGGTCAAGCGGAGTTGTTTAGACGTAGGAGACTGTGTATCTTGACGTATCTGTCTTGTCCTTTTAAGCCTCATAATTTTATAATGTTTACTGTATGGCGTCTCCTCAGCAGAGTGTTTTCGTTTACATGTGGTCCTTGCGATGTCGTAAAGGCTGTTCAGTTGTAGTTAAGACAGTAGAAGAAGAGGTGGCAGCAGTTTGAGGATCAGACGAAGAGGTGGCAGCAGTATGAGATCAGACAAAGAGGTGGCAGCAGTATGAGGGTCAGGCAAAGAGGTGGCAGCAGTATGAGGATCAGACAGATCTCCTGTAGGCATTAACTTTTGTTGTTTGCGTCTTTGACGCGCAGCCATTGATTTTTTGCCTAATCGTTCCGTCCTTCCTTCCAAAGACTCTTTTGAAAGCCGTGTCTTCAAAGCAGCCTTTTCCTTTTCCAAGCGAAGTCGTCTTTCTTCAGAACTCTCCTCCGCACGCTTCTTGCGCATACGCACAGCCTCCTTGCCAACCTTAGCTTTTTTTTTTCCCATGGAGGTCATGGGAGGTGTTAAAGGCTGTTCACTTTGTAGAATGTCAGTAGACGAAGAGGCAGGAGTAGTATCTTTGTCAGACGGTTCTTCAGTGGCTCTAGGTTTTTGTTGTTTGCGTCTGCGACGCTCTGCCATGGCTCTTTTTGCCATTCTTTGGCTTCTTTCTGCGGAAAACAGTTCAGAAATACGTTTCTTCGAAGCAGCCTTCGCAGCATCCAACCGAAAACGTCTCAGTGGAGAAGAGAGTTTGGCAATGCGTATCACTTTAGCAGCCTTAGCATGATCTAACCGAAGACGTCTCTGTTCAGAAGTCTCCTCTGCAATGCGTTTTGCCTGAGCAGCCTTAACACGAAGTAAGCGAAGACGTCTCTTTTCCGAAGTCTCCTCAGAAGTGCGTTTCGCCTTAGCAGCCTTATCACTATCTAAGCGAAGACGTCTCTTTTCCGAAGTCTCCTCTGCAATGCGTTTCGCTTTAGCAGCCTTATCACGATCTAACCGAAGACGTGTCTCTTCCGAAGTCTCCTCTGCACGCTTCTTCTTAGGCGTAGATGCAGCCTCCTTGGCAAGAGCGAGATTTTTTGTTGGAGAGCTCATCTTCGTAAAAATAGGCAGTGAATCCAATCCAAAATGAGCTAGAGTGTGTTAGTTAAGGAAACAATCAATAATAACTATGTCTAAATAGGCAAAAACAATAAAAGGAAAGTGTGTATTTCAATAACCTGTGAAAAGCAAATCATGGATTTCTTTAGAATACGAAACAAATATTTAATGATGTTTACAGTATGGCGTTGTGAATGGAAATCAGTGTGTTTAAAGTCCTTAAAAAGAGACTTGAAGGCAAGACAAATGGATGTAAGGGCCCTTTCAGACGCGCGTTGTAAATGCAGAGTTCACACATTGTAAAAAAAGTGGTTAAAGTACTGATATGACGGCAAGTTCCGCATAACCGCCAGCATGGGTGGAGTTGCAGAAGTTGGGGCAAAATGGCAGAGGTAGCGTTCATTTTAACCTTGAACTTAAGGCCACTTCACACACACAGATATCTGAGTCCAATATCTGAACAGATCTCTGGTTGCAGTGAAATCATGGATACATTGCTCCATTTTGTGGCTGTGTACAAAATGGAGCAATGTATCCATGATTTCACTGCAACCAAAGATCTGTTCAGATATTGGACTCAGATATCTGTGTGTGTGAAGTGGCCTTTAGGGTTTTGGGATTATTGCGTAAGTAGTGGTTTTTATTTTTCTCTCTGCAGTTGGGGAAATAGCGGCATTAGTGCCGAGCGTCAAATGGCGCAATGTGACCAAGCAGGGTGAAAAAAGAAATAAGGCAACTTCCACAGTACATGGTGAAACAGGCAGGTCAATGTAAAAATGAACATTAATCCGGCGATGTAGCGGGACCTTACGCAACTGCACCCCTGGTGGCGGGTATGGGGAACTTGCGTTAATATTTGGAATATTACCACATGTTATGGAATTATGTAAATCTGCATGTACAACGCGCATATGCAAGGGGCCCCAGTCGCTCATATAGTGCAAAATGCCATGCAGGCAATATATTTGGTATATAAAATTAGTTAATGGATGAGAAAATAATTAACAAATGGTATAGAAGAGGTTAATTTTCAAATGTCATGAGTACAGCACATAGTGACACAGTTAGTGAATAGCAAACAGAATGGAAGGGGTTAATGTAGCAGTTTGAACCCTATAAAACAGTGTGACAGCAAATTAAAATGCAAATGGCATAGAAGAGGTTAATGTAGAAATGGCCTTAGTACAGCACATAGTGAGATAGCAAGTGGAGCACAAATACAATAGAAGGGGTTAAAAAGGTATGAAAAAAATAGATCAATATGTTGAAATTTAGCTCAAATTAAATTGGGATAAAGAAAGGGTTAATATAAGCATAGGCATTAGGAATATATACTCTGATGTGAGATTGTACTGTGAAAACAGCTTTTTAGGTTTTAAATAGTGCAAAACTTCAAATTTCGCGCTCTAAGATGACGGACGCGAAATGTTCATTCATAAAATGGCGGCAGACGCCAGCCGCTGTGAGATTGGGCAGCGGAAACTTCAAAAACATGGCGCTGTGAATCCGATTGGTCGGCAGTATGCGGGAGACCGGCAACTTGGATGCCCAGCGCCTGGTTCTGTTTTCGGCCAGAGCGCAAGGCTCAGGTCGGTCGTAGCGTGGAAGTATGTAGCTCCGCCCCGCTGTGCTATGATTGGTCGGCGGAAACTTCAGAAGATAGCGCTGAACATCCGATTGGTCGGCAGTCAGCGGGGAAAGTCGCGCTTTCCCTGCCGAGGGCCTGGTTCGATTTTTGGCCATAGTGGTCGGCGGCATCGGGGTCGCCGTTTTTAGCGCGGAACGCCGCTCTTGGAGCGACGAACTCGGCGCCGAATTGTGGAAATGTGTGGGAGTGTGTGGCGGCGCTCAGAGGTTTCCCTGCTGAGCGCCGCCACACACTCCCACACACTCCCACAATTCAGCGCCGATTTCAGCGCTCCAAGTGCGGCGCTCCGCGGTAAAAGCGGCAACCCCGATGGCGCCGACCACTATGGCCGAAAATCGAACCAGGCGCTCGGCAGGAAAAGCGCGGCTTTCCCCGCTGAGCGCCGACCAATCGGAATCAGAGCGCTACTCTGTAAAGTTGCCGCTGTCCAATCACAACACAGCGGGGCGTAGCTACTCATTTCCAAGGTCCACGAACGCCGTGGCCGAAAATCGAACCAGGCGCTCGGCAGGGAAAGCGCCGCATTCCCCGCTGAGCGCCGGCATAGACTCGCACACACTCCCACAATTTGGCGCCGAGTTCGCCGCTCCAAGCGCGGCGTTCCGCGCTAAAAGCGGCGACCCCGATGCCGCGGACCACTATGGCCGAAAATCGAACCAGGCGCTCGGCAGGGAAAGCGCGGCTTTCCCCGCTGAGCGCCGACCAATCGGAATCAAAGCGCTATCTACCGCGACCAATCACATTAGCACCTCATTCCTCCATGTATCCCTATGGGAAGACGCCCTCCAATCACAGTCACGGCGCCATTTTTGAAAATACACCGCGACCAATCACATTGGCGCCTCATTCCTCCATCTTTCGGAATGGGAAAAATTCAATGCATTAAAATTAAAATAACATAACAATAAATAAATACACATAAAAATAAAAATGTATAAAATGAAAATACACTTTAAGTAATAAAAATAAAATCAAAGTAATCCAGAAAAAAAAATTCAATTTAAAATAATTCATTACTACATTTAGAAAAAAACATAATAATAAAAAAAAAAAATAAAAAAAAAATAAAAAAAGATATATATAAAATTTAAATATTAATAACATTAACTAATTAGAATACAATCAAACTAATGAAATACCAAAAAATTCGAAGGCCAATGCCGCCGACCACTATGGCCGAAAATCGAACCAGGCCCTCGGCAGGGAAAGTGCGGCTTTCCCCGCTGACCGCCGACCAATCGGAATCACAGCGCTACTCTGTGAAGTTGCCGCTGTCCAATCACAACACAGCGGGGCGGAGCTACAGACTTCCACCTTCCCAAACGCCGTTGCCGAAAATACAACCAGGCGCTCGGCAGAGAAAGCGCTGCTATCCCCGCTGAGCGCCGACCAATCGGAATCAGAGCGCCATCTACCGTGACCAATCACAATCGCGGCGCCATTTTTGAAACTACACAGCTACCAATCACAATCGCGCCTTATTTTGCAATGCATCTCTACGGGAAGGGGCGCTGAGAATGCGATTGGTCGGCGGTCAGCGGGAAGAGCGGCAAGTTGTATGGGCGGCGCCTGAAAAAGTGTTCGGCCACAGCGGTCTGATGCACCGCGGAGGCCGCTAGAAGCGCTGAAGTTTGCGCTTGTAGCGCAGAAATCGGCGCTTGCAGCGGCGAAGTGTCCGAACTGTGGCGCAGGCTCCATGCAGCGCCGATTGGCGCTGCATGGCGCAAGATAGTAAAAGTGGTGAAAATAAAAGATTGCAAAAGAGGTGAAAATAAAACTTAGCATCAGGAATATAGACTCTGATGTGAAAAGGTATATTTAAAAAAGGATATCTTAGCTGATAAATCGCAGAAGCCGATCCGGCGCTTGCTTCCCGACGGCCCTCACGAAGGATGGATATCTTGGTTGAAATATAGTCCAACAGATGGTTCGGCGCTTGCTTCCCGATGGCCCTCACGAAGGATGGATATCTTGGCAGAAATATAGTCCAACAGATGGTCGCGCGGTAGCTTCTCGTTCTCCCTCAAACAGTATACGCAGAGGTAGAATGATGTGTTGAAAAACATTCAAATTTCGCGCTATAAATAGCGGCCTTATCTCATTGGTGGGCGGCAACCTCAGAAAGATGGCGCCATGAATGTGATTGGTCGCTGTGTATTTTCAAAAATGGCGCCGTGATTGTTATTGGAGGGCGCCTTTCCATAAGGATACATGGAGGAATGAGGCGCTAATGTGATTGGTCGCTGTGTGCTGGCGGCGACCAATCAGAAGAGGGCCTCACTTTCCATAGAGATACATAGCGGTGTTTCGGCGAATTTATGGCCGGGCCCCTGGTTCTATTTTCGGCCATGGGGCTCGGCTCTCATCGGTCGTTCCACGGGGCCGGAGACTCGCTTCGCGGCCATAGCTCGCGCCTTAGCAATGGCTCGCAATCCTTGCGAGTCGTTGCTGATGCGCCAGCAATCGCCTCGAAGCGCCCATTGCGAGTCTCCGGCCTCGCCTCTATGGAAAGTGAGGCGCTATTCTGATTGGTCGCTGTGTGAAGTCGGCGACCAATCAGAAAAGCGGCTCAGTTTAAGCGGTAAATTTGAAAGTCAAAGTGGTCCATTAAATGTCTATGGGAAGTGAGGCGCTATTTTGATTGGTCGGCGTCAGCACACAGCGACCAATCAGAAGAGCGCCTCACTTCCCATAGAGATAGAATGGACGATTTTTGTCCATTCTATCTCTATGGGAAGTGAGGCGCTATTCTGATTGGTCGCTGTGTGGAGTCGGCGACCAATCAGAAAAGCGCCTCAGTTTAATCGGTAAATTTGAAAGTCAAAGTGGTCCATTATATGTGTATGGGAAATGAGGCGGTATTTTGATTGGTCGCTGTGTGCTGACGCCGACCAATCAAAATACCGCCTCACTTCCCATACACATATAATGGACCACTTTGACTTTCAAATTTACCGCTTAAACTGAGGCGCTTTTCTGATTGGTCGCCGACTCCACACAGCGACCAATTAGAATAGCGCCTCACTTCCCATAGAGATAGAATGGACAAAAATCGTCCATTCTATCTCTATGGGAAGTGAGGCGCTATTCTGATTGGTCGCTGTGTGGAGTCGGCGACCAATCAGAAAAGCGCCTCAGTTTAAGCGGTAAATTTGAAAGTCAAAGATGTCCATTCTATGTGTATGGGAAGTGAGGCGCTATTCTGATTGGTCGGCGTCAGCACACAGCGACCAATCAGAAGAGCGCCTCACTTCCCATAGAGATACATAGCGGTGTTTCGGCGAATTTATGGCAGGGCCCCTGGTTCTATTTTCGGCCACGGGGCTCGCCTCTGGTCGGGTCGTTGCACGGGGCCGGAGACTCGCTTCGCGGCCATCGCTGGCGCCTTAGCAATGGCTCGCAATCCTTGCGAGTCGTTGCTGATGCGCCAGCAATCGCCGCGAAGCGCACATTGCGAGTCTCCGACCCCGTCCAACGACCAACCAGAGGCGAGCCCCATGCCCGAAAATAGAACCAGGGGCCCTGCCATAAATTCGCCGACACACCGCTATGTATCTCTATGGGAAGTGAGGCGTTCTTCTGATTGGTCGCTGTGTGCTGACGCCGACCAAACAGAATAGCGCCTCACTTCCCATAGACATAGAATGGACCTCTTTGACTTTCAAATTTACCGCTTAAACTGAGGCGCTTTTCTGATTGGTCGCCGACTCCACACAGCGACCAATCAGAATAGCGCCTCACTTCCCATAGAGATAGAATGGACAAAAATCGTCCATTCTATCTCTATGGGAAGTGAGGCGCTCTTCTGATTGGTCGCCGCCAGCACACAGCGACCAATCAGAAAAGCGCATCACTTTAAACGGCAAATTTGAAAATCAAAGTGGTCCATTCTATCTCTATGGGAAGTGAGGCGCTATTTTGATTGGTCGGCGTCAGCAGACAGCGACCAATCAAAATAGCGCCTCACTTCCCATAGAGATAGAATGGACCACTTTGACTTTCAAATTTACCGCTTAAAGTGATGCGCTTTTCTGATTGGTCGCTGTGTGCTGGTGGCGACCAATCAGAAAAGCGCATCACTTTAAGTGGGGCTCGCCTCTGGTCGGTCGTTGCACGGGGCCGGAGACTCGCTTCGCGGCCATTGCTGGCTCCTTAGCAATGGCTCGCAATCCTTGCGAGTCGTTGCTGATGCGCCAGCAATCGCCGCGAAGCGCACATTGCGAGTCTCCGGCCTCGCCTCTATGGAAAGTGAGGCGCTATTCTGATTGGTCGCTGTGTGAAGTCGGCGACCAATCAGAAAAGCGGCTCAGTTTAAGCGGTAAATTTGAAAGTCAAAGTGGTCCATTAAATGTCTATGGGAAGTGAGGCGCTATTTTGATTGGTCGGCGTCAGCACACAGCGACCAATCAGAAGAGCGCCTCACTTCCCATAGAGATAGAATGGACGATTTTTGTCAATTCTATCTCTATGGGAAGTGAGGCGCTATTCTGATTGGTCGCTGTGTGGAGTCGGCGACCAATCAGAAAAGCGCCTCAGTTTAATCGGTAAATTTAAAAGTCAAAGTGGTCCATTATATGTGTATGGGAAATGAGGCGGTATTTTGATTGGTCGCTGTGTGCTGACGCCGACCAATCAAAATACCGCCTCACTTCCCATACACATATAATGGACCACTTTGACTTTCAAATTTACCGCTTAAACTGAGGCGCTTTTCTGATTGGTCGCCGACTCCACACAGCGACCAATTAGAATAGCGCCTCACTTCCCATAGAGATAGAATGGACAAAAATCGTCCATTCTATCTCTATGGGAAGTGAGGCGCTATTCTGATTGGTCGCTGTGTGGAGTCGGCGACCAATCAGAAAAGCGCCTCAGTTTAAGCGGTAAATTTGAAAGTCAAAGATGTCCATTCTATGTGTATGGGAAGTGAGGCGCTATTCTGATTGGTCGGCGTCAGCACACAGCGACCAATCAGAAGAGCGCCTCACTTCCCATAGAGATACATAGCGGTGTTTCGGCGAATTTATGGCAGGGCCCCTGGTTCTATTTTCGGCCACGGGGCTCGCCTCTGGTCGGTCGTTGCACGGGGCCGGAGACTCGCTTCGCGGCCATTGCTGGCGCCTTAGCAATGGCTCGCAATCCTTGCGAGTCGTTGCTGATGCGCCAGCAATCGCCGCGAAGCGCACATTGCGAGTCTCCGGCCCCGTCCAACGACCAACCAGAGGCGAGCCCCATGCCCGAAAATAGAACCAGGGGCCCGGCCATAAATTCGCCGACCCACCGCTATGTATCTCTATGGGAAGTGAGGCGTTCTTCTGATTGGTCGCTGTGTGCTGACGCCGACCAAACAGAATAGCGCCTCACTTCCCATAGACATAGAATGGACCTCTTTGACTTTCAAATTTACCGCTTAAACTGAGGCGCTTTTCTGATTGGTCGCCGACTCCACACAGCGACCAATCAGAAGAGCGCCTCATTTCCCATAGAGATACATAGTGGTGTGTCGGCGAATTTATGGCCGGGCCCCTGGTTCTATTTTCGGGAACGGGGCTCGCTCTGGTCGGTCGTTGGACGGGCCGGAGACTCGCAATGTACGCTTCGCGGCGATTGCTGGCGCATCAGCAACGACTCGCAAGGATTGCGAGCCATTGCTAAGGCGCGAGCAATGGGCGCGAAGCGAGTCTCCGGCCCCGTGGAACGACCGACCAGAGGCGAGCCCCGTGGCCAAAAATAGAACCAGGGGCCCGGCCATAAATTCGCCGACACACCGCTATGTATCTCTATGGGAAGTGAGGCGTTCTTCTGATTGGTCGCTGTGTGCTGACGCCGACCAAACAGAATAGCGCCTCACTTCCCATAGACATAGAATGGACCTCTTTGACTTTCAAATTTACCGCTTAAACTGAGGCGCTTTTCTGATTGGTCGCCGACTCCACACAGCGACCAATCAGAATAGCGCCTCACTTCCCATAGAGATAGAATGGATGATTTTTGTCCATTCAATCTCTATGGGAAGTGAGGCGCTCTTCTGATTGGTCGCTGTGTGCTGACGCCGACCAATCAGAATAGCGCCTCACTTCCCATATACATATAATGGACCACTTTGACTTTCACATTTACCGCTTAAACTGAGGCGCTTTTCTGATTGGTCGCCGACTCCACACAGCGACCAATCAGAAGAGCGCCTCATTTCCCATAGAGATACATAGCGGTGTGTCGGCGAATTTATGGCCGGGCCCCTGGTTCTATTTTCGGGAACGGGGCTCGGCTCTGGTCGGTCGTTGGACGGGGCGGAGACTCGCAATGTACGCTTCGCGGCGATTGCTGGCGCATCAGCAACGACTCGCAAGGATTGCGAGCCATTGCTAAGGCGCGAGCAATGGGCGCGAAGCGAGTCTCCGGCCCCGTGGAACGACCGACCAGAGGCGAGCCCCGTGGCCGAAAATAGAACCAGGGGCCCGGCCATAAATTCGCCGACACACCGCTATGTATCTCTATGGGAAGTGAGGCGCTCTTCTGATTGGTCGCTGTGTGCTGACGGCGACCAATCAGAAAAGCGCCTCACTTCCCATAAACATAGAATGGACGATTTTTCGTCCATCCTATCTCTATGGGAAGTGAGGCGCTATTCTGATTGGTCGGCGCCAGCAGACAGCGACCAATCAAAATAGCGCCTCACTTCCCATAGAGATAGAATGGAGGATTTTTCGTCCATTCTATCGCGATGGGAAATGAAGAGGACGAAGGATTCGGAGATGGCGTAAAGAAGAGAGAAGAGCCCCGGGGCCGGACGAAGAGGACGCCTGGGCTGGACGGAGGACGAAGAGGACGCCTGGGCCGGACGGAGGCCTGGGCCGGACGGAGGACTGCTGGATCGGACGGATGATGAGATGAAGAAGAAGGCATGTAAGTGATCGACGGCGGTGGTGGCTTAGGGGGCGGCGGGGGCTTAGGGGGTTGCGACAGTGGCGGCTTAGAGGGCGGCTTAGAGGGTGGCGGTGGCTTAGGGGGTGGCGAAGGCGGCGGAGGCTTAGGCTTAGGGGGTTGCGATGGCGGCTTAGAGGGCGGCTTAGGGGGTGGCGACGGCGGCGGGGGCTTAGTGGGCGGCGGAGGGTATTAGGTGGCGGGGTGATTTGTAGCGGGAGGGGGGGTAGGAGTTTTGTTGCGGGAGGGGGGGTAGGGGTGGCTCCGGAGCAGTGGCTCCGGAGCAGTGTACGGTGGGGTGGCGGGGCGGCGAGGTGAGGTAGACGGAGCAGAAGAGAGGAGTTGCTCCGGAGCCAATGCTGTCACCGCCTGGTGACACAGTGCTCCGGAGCAACCCCTCTGTTGTGCCCCGTCTGCCTCCCCTCGCGGCGGCGAGGGGCGGACAGGCGGCGGGCAGAGCGGGGCGGCGAAGGGCGGACAGGCGGCTGGGCATGGGGCTGTAGTATACCATAGCGGTGTACACTACAGCCCCATGCTCAGGGGGGCATGTTGGTGGCTTTGTTGCGGGGCAATGGCTCCAGAGTCCTGGAGAAAGTGCCGAGCCACGCGAAAAAAGCCACGGAAGTAGCGCCGGACACGACGGAAGTCGCTACGGCAATTATCTAATAGATAAGAAAATGTGACACGCCCACTCCAGGTCAATGTGGATACTCAGGATCGGGCTGGTTGTTACGGTCCTCTTTTGTTCGGGGGATGTCACAGTGGTGACCCGGCTCTGTGGCCCCTGGCGGGGTCATTTAATAAAGGGGATGCTAGGCTTGATGATGGGGGGATGGGAAAATGGGTATTCATGACGCCACCCACCGTGTGCGGCCACGTGTGGCCGCCGCCGCTGCAGAACCTCTCTGGGTAATAACTGGCAGCCTGGATGGTTTCGCTCCTCACAGGTGGATTTGTTTCCCCACGGCAGTGGGCACCGCAAAGTATCAGGCGGCAAAGAAAAGTCTCACACATATCTGTCGGAGTTCTGTACTTTTACTTCAACACTCCAACCAGGCTGCCGGGTGCTTCACTCTGCCAATCACCGGTCCAGCTGTTTTTCAAGAAGCGGGACAGTGTTGTCGAGACCCCTAAGTGTACCTTGCTCTCTCATAGTGTTTCCTTCTCTGGTGGTTCTCTCAGCGCCTCTAGCTCATCTCACCTCTCTTGTCAGCGCCTCCGTGCACAGAGCTCGGGTACCGACAGCCACAGGCATTGATTGGCACCGCCTGTTCCTAGTGCCGCGCCTTAGTATGGCTGCCGTCTCTGAGGACTGCTGGATTTTTGGGCCACAATTCCCTTTAAGACCTCACGGCCTCCCGTTTCAACAGTTCGGGTCTACAGCTGCCGCGCCCTGTTCAGGGTCAGTCCCCTCTGTTCCTCTGCCAGATACGTGTGTATGGGTGATCTAAGTCTTCTTCCGCACCCCAAGAGCTCCTTCCCTCTTCTACACCTTCCAGTCTTTCCCTCTTGGGGCGAGCGCGTCCGTGCTCCAGCCCGCGGGAGCTAACACTTCCACCACCTCTCGACTCACACTCCGACTTCCTACTCCTCTGCTGTCTTCCTCCTGACTTTCTCTACATTCTACCCCGTATCCCCCTGTCTGAGACTGGGCCCACCCTCCCGGGTCCGCCCACCGTCCCTTCCTCAAGTCTTACGTGTGTGTTGCAGTGTGCGGTCTCAATTTCACCATCCCAGTATCTGGAGAACAGGGGCACTACTTTCCCGCTAATAAGAAGTGCAGTACCCCTGGCGGCAGCCAGATCAGAGGGGCGCCACAAATACAGCAGACTAAACAGAGAGCTACTGGAAAAAAATGTGAAACATGGTATACGTTTTATTACAGCAAGTCCATAGAGTGAACGGATGCCTTGGCATCCCTCCTGACTGTGGCCTTTATCAAACATGTACCTCTTGGATAATATGTGACTGACAATGGCCATACACAGATGTGAGAAGGCCCTAAATCTAGGTCCACACTATAAGGTTTGTCTGTGTTTGGATGCGTTTTTAGCTGTTAAAACTCATAGAAACACAAACGCAAGCGTTTTTGCCCACATTGCTTTCAATGGAAACATATTGCAAACGCAGCCAAAAATGCGGGCTGCTGCCTCTAAGGCTGCGTTTGCAAAACACATGCATTTTTGCATGAGTTTGCAATGTGTTTCCATTGAAAATGGGCAAATGCATGTTTGGATGCGTTTTTAGGGGTAAAAATGCAGAGAAACACAAACGCAGGCAAAAGCAGACCAGCCTTAGATGTGAACTAGGCCTTAGGCCGGGTTCACACCACGGTTTTTTGGATCCAGAGCTGTCCAGTGTGAACCAGACAGCCCCGAATACGGTTTCGGCCCCATAGCATTCCTATGGGGCCGGATGGAGCCAGATGGCAGCTTTTTGCCATCTGGTTTCCATCTGTCTGGGAGAAAAATCTGAATCCTGCCATATACTCCCAACATTTTTGTATCCGGGGGAAAAATCGGAACAAATCAGATGCTCCCAGATCCTCCCGGATCCGGCATGATCGTGCCAGATCCAACATAACATCGGATACAGGAGACGGACGCCAAACTTCAGCACCATGAGCTGTCCCCCTGCCTAGAGTTCAGGACTGATCTTGAAATTTCAGCAGCTGCGGCTGCGATCTGAGGCATCCGGGTGCAAAATAGCCCTTCGGTTCTGCTTGCAAATCAGGTTCGGGGCTGTCCGGTTCATACCGAACAGCCCCAGACCTGATCACATCGCAGTGTGAAACCGGCCTTAAATTTTTGCACCATTGTGGTGAATTGCTGTGGTTTCTATAAACTTTCACTTTGCAAAATATCACTCACAGCTGATGGTAGAATATTTAGAACGTAAGAAATTTCACTGACTGACTTGTTACATCTACTCTATGGAATCCTGTTAAAGCACTATGCTTGGATTCAGTGAGCTCTTTAATGGTGACTTTTTTTTTTTTTTTTTGCATTTTTTCAAAATGTCTGTAAAGACAGACTGCATGACTGGGTGCTAGATTTGATACACCTGTAGCAATGAATCCAAAGGATATACCTGAATTCAATTGTCCAAATACTTTTGTCCGTAAATGCCTTTATCTTTTGTAACAGCTAATTTAATTATTGGCCTCCAGATGGAGCTCTTTCTCCACTTATTCAGAAGCCTGTGCTTCAGATTCTGCATAGACACTGTATAGATACTGAAATCAGCAGTATAATCATTGGTGATTATTAGAGATGGGCAAATTTATTTAAAAAGACTTTATAACGTGTACAGATAAAAAGTCCAGAGGGACTTACTCAGTAATGAGTCATCACTGTTGCTGGTGTCCTCGCCGCCTCTCGCCCTGTCTGGTCCACCTCCAGCCCTCACTGTGCCAACTCAAGCGCTCAGCGATGACACATAGAGGAGGCTGAACAAGAGAGGGCTGGAGGTGGCGCAGAGAGGGCTGGAGGCAGGCAGGACACCAGCAACAGCGATGACTCATTACTGAGAAAGTCCCTCCGAACCCCTTATCTATACACTTTATAAAGGCCCCTTTCACATGTATACAGCCCCTGCGTTTGTCTGCCCTGCCTGCCCTGCGCTAGCGCAAATTCAAGCACAGGTGCATTTACAGGCAAGCGCATAGGCACATAGATGCACTGCTCTTGCGCTCTCCAGTGCTCGGTTCCCCCCATTACCTGCTACGGCCTAGCGCAGCTAATCGCAGACGATGAAATCCTGGAAGCGCGCGTGTGACTTTGCCGACGTCACCGCGCATGCGCTTGGCCAGACGCACCCAGAAACGTGTAATGCAATGTTTCCAGGTGCGTCTGGAGAAGCACATGCGCAGTGACGTCAGCTCATTCCCACTCGCGCTTCCGCGTTTTCGTCTTCTGCGCTCGGCTGTGCTCGGCCATAGCAGATAATGGGGGCACTGAGCGTAGGCGAGCGCAAGAGCAGTGCATCTATGCGCCTATGCGGTTGCTTGCACCTGCCTGTAAATACACCTGCGCTTGCATTTGCGCTAGCGCAGGGCAGGCAAAAGCACAGGCTGAATAGATGTGAAAGGGGTCAAGGTCTTTTTAACAGCTTACAGGGGAACTAGAAACATGGAGGACTCCTTCCCTGAATGCAGCAGACATGCTGCATTCAGTTAGCATAGCACCAGTGGGGTGACAGATCCTCTTTAACAGTAACACCAATTGATCATTTCCTTGCGCACCAGCATCTGATTGCGATTGGATATTGCTGCAGGGACATCTATTGGATTCACAGGCTCAATAATTTGAAGCCAATTGCCCTTAATGAGATTTCAGATCTCTTATCGTATAAAATAGTTCACATATTAAATAGCTGCTCAACATGTTGGGTTTTTAGTATGGGGCTATTTATCTTTTTCCCTTTTTTCCTTTTTCTTTCCTTTTCTTCTTGCCCCTCTTTCTGTGCTTCCCCTAGGTTATCTCCCAGTTTTAGGATACATTGATCTGACCTCCGATCTCTCTGCATTCTTCTGTTAGGCTGAAGGCACACCTAGCGTGTTTGATGCACGACAGTAATGAGAGTGTGATGTGTGTTTTTGGTGTGTGAGGTGCGAGTGTGGTGCGAGTGTGGTGCGTGTGATGCTGTTCACAGCCCTGAAGCAAACTTCAGGATCGTGGTCAGCATTTACCCGCATATTCAACCTCCGCGGCTGTCAAAGCCGCAGAGTATGAATGATTACTGTACCGGGAAAGCGGCACAATCATCTTGCACCGCTGCCCAGCAATGTACTTACGCCAATTGCGTACCATACGGCGCGCTCACTGACAGGAGCCGCCGGATTTCATGAATGAATGTGAAAAGCCAACAATAAGTGGCTTTACAGAAATATAGCTATTAACCCCTGAGCTACCAATGCATTAAAGCAGCCTGTCTCTAGGGGGTGTGGACACTCCCTGGAGACATGTTGCCACCATATAAAATACACATTAACCCTTTAGTCACCTGGTTAATTACCGCATATACCAAGGGGGAAAGAACCAGAAAGAATGTACGGATGACCGGGATCAGAGAAACAGACAGATGAATTTAAAGAAAGTAAATCTTAATTATCACAATAACACAGAAAAATATGAGCAAAAAACACAAACAGAATAAAAACACTTAAAATGTGTGATGGACAACCACCAACACAACAGTGACTATGGCCCCAGATGTCATCAGAGTATCTTTATCATAGGACCCAGACATGGGTTTAAATACTTGATTGAGACCCACTGGTGACTAGACTCGCAGGAAGGCAAGCCTATTGACATAAAGGGATAAAAAAAACAAGAGATTCCAGGACAATGTAGGTGGCATTGATCAATAAGCAAAAAAAGAAAAAATCATGAATAGGCGATCATCAAACCCAGTTGAAAGATAATGCAGCTCAGCTAATATTAATTCAAAATATATTACACTAATGTACAACACAGTAAGATGCGACTCATAGACTCCTGTGATAAAGTGTAATACAGGGACCTAATGTCCCTATGGAGTAAACAAGCATTAAAGCAGCCTGTCTCTAGGGGGTGTGGACACTCCCTGGAAACATGTTGCCACCATATAAAATACACATTAACCCTTTAGTCACCTGGTTAATTACCGCATATGCAGCATCTGTGCTGATGTACCACACAGATGCTGCATATGCATAACCCCGACAATTTGAAAGAGGTGCCCAGCAGCTGGGTGCTTATTAATCATCTTGCACTGCTGGTGCCGTTTTCCTTTTTCTTCCACATTTCCCTTTTTATTTTGGAGCAAACAATCCAGTTTCATTGTGTGTGCGAATTATTTTTGAAACGGTAGATTTTCCAATACCAACGGTGGAAGCGATTTCTCTTACAGTCAGACTAGTATGTTCATTAAGAGTAATAATTCTAGACCTCTTCCCTGGAGTAACATCCATTTTTACAGGCACCAATCACACTGAGAGAAAAAGTACATTAAACCACTCCTTACAGAAACAAGCTCTCAATTGACTCTGAGGGGGCAGCTAGCTGTTATTTTCTGACTAAAACCAGTCAAACCACATTGTGTTACTCAAGGTTGTACACTCACACCTGTTCAAAGCAGTTGAAACTGGTTTGAATCACTGACTGGTAACCAACTTCAATTTTACTTACAAAAATGCTTTGTCCTAATTAATTTGCACAGCACTGTAGGTGTGTTAACACTGATGAAACACTATGTACATTTTCAAGAAGTAATATCCAATCACTATTTCATTTCACACCATAAATTTTATAAGACAGTACAGACTTTTGGCACATGCACAACTGTGTTATATATATAGTTCATATTAAAGTTGTCCTTGCATTCCTGCAGTGCCAAATAGTCTTATTTATTATTCTAGATGAATTGCTGGTGAATGGTGAGTGACCTGAATAAACTTATTTTTTTTCATCATTATTTCTCTTACAAATCATGCTTTAATAATCAATGCATTTAACCCAGTTGTGTTACCCTGTGGCCTAGGGAATTGAATTTGTGAGAGTGACGTTACTTGTGCAGCCCAACCCATGGAGGGGGTAATGACTGGAGCTAGGCAACAAGATAGCGCAAATATTAATATCCTGTAGTGAGTGCTTTTGTCTGAATCGTGGCAGTGGAAGAGATGGCCCTTAGGCAAAGCAATTAAGCAAACAGGAGTCATCACCGCGGAGTTCAGAGTTTCATTGCCATCTTTGCAGTACAGTAAAACACAAGTACACTCTGCAAAACTGTGCTGCAGTTGCAACTTGGTACGGAGTACCAGCATTACGTAGCAGTTTGGCAATGGATCACCTGCAAGGCATGACAGATCTGGAGGAAGAGGTCATCTTCATCACCACTCCAGTGGCTTCAGCAGCACCAGACCTGAAGCAGCATGAACAAAAAATTGACACATTTGTGATCTGGAGCTCCAATGCACTACCCACATTGGATCTCATCTGCAATGAGCTGCGGATACAGTCCTGGGCTCTGATGCCAGATGAGGATCTGAGGAGCTCACAGTCATGAGATGGCCCTTTCCCTATGCCATCCAGAATAGGGAGCACCAGATGTCAGACTGCACAACATGCCTGGCTGGATTCACCTGCAGCCAGTGCGGCAGCTACTGAATGACCAATACCACCAGAACGAGAACCAGGATGAGGAGGCTGAAGAAGAGGTAGAAGAGGCAGAAGGCCCTGTTTCTCAACCATGTATATCTCTCCCGCCAGAGACCTTCCACTAGGACAATGCCAGGTGGGGACCCCTATCCCCACAAAGCATCTATATGACAAGGCATCAATCACACTATCCTTTATTGCACACAATAGACCTCGAGGCTGTAGGTCAGAGAAGGGTGGGGAGCGAGGAAACAGGCGCATATCTAAATGTAAAAGTACAATATTTCTCAGAAGTACACTGGGCAAGAGAACTCACCTTTATTGTGTCTTGTTTCTTCGCATATCAACCCACTGGGGGTCTTACAGGGGTCTTTGTCTCCTTGGTATGCTGCTGCTATCCTCCAGAGAGCGGAACTCCCAGCTATGAGCCCGTGGAATGAAGCCAATAATCAAGGTATCCAGATGATTGAGCGCTCCCAAGGAGATTTACCTTATGATAAGGACACTGACTCCTTTTTCCTTCTTGGAGATTTATTTCAAATGGCTTCACAGTAGTAAACAGTCATAAAAGTCATAAAAGCATAATTAAAACAACGCGTTTCGGCTATATATGTCATAAAATAGCCTTCCTCAGGTATATGAAGTATTACCATATATACTCGTGTATAAGCCGACCCGTGTATAAGCCGACCCCCCTACTTTTGCCCCAAAAATCTGTAAAAACCTATTGACTCGTGTATAAGCCGAGGGTGGACCTCAGCACAGGTATACAGCCCCCAGCAGTGTGGTATACAGGCCCCCCCCAGTGGTATACAGGCCTCCCCAGTGGTAGTATACAGCAGCCCCAGTGGTAGTATACAGCAGCCCCAGCAGCCCCAGTGGTAGTATATAGCAGCCCCAGCAGCCCCAGTGGTAGTATACAGCAGCCCCAGTGGTAGTATATAGCAGCCCCAGCAGCCCCAGTGGTAGTATATAGCAGCCCAGCAGCCCCAGTGGTAGTATATAGCAGCACCAGCAGCACCAGTGGTAGTATATAGCAGCCCCAGCAGCCCCAGTGGTAGTATATAGCATCCCCAGCAGCCCCAGTGGTAGTATATAGCAGCCACAGCAGCCCCAGTGGTAGTATACAGCAGCCCAGCAGCCCCAGTGGTAGTATATAGCAGCCCCGGCAGCCCCAGTGGTAGTATATAGCAGCCCCGGCAGCCCCAGCAGCCCCAGCGGTAGTATACAGCAGCCCCAGTAATCCAGGGCCCCCCCAGCCTTGCTCCGGTAACCTGTAAAGTAAAATATACTTATCACTGTCCCGCTGCCGTCCGCGCCCGCATCTGCCGACATCCCGATCCTCCATCTTCATGCGTCTTCTTCCGACTTCCTGTGTTCGGCGCCGGCAATGACGTCATTGCCTGCGACGAACAAAGGAAACCGGAAGAAGACGCATGAAGATGGAGGATCGGGATGTCGGCAGATGCGGGCGCGGACGGCAGCGGGACAGTGATAAGTATATTTTACTTTACAGGTTACCAGAGCAAGGCTGGGGGGGCCCTGGATTAGTGAGGCTGCTGGGCTGCTGGGGCTGCCGGGCTGCCGTATTGACTCGCGTATAAGCCGAGGGGGGTACTTTTCAGCCCAATTTTTGGGCTGAAAAACTCGGCTTATACGCGAGTATACATAAAATTTGGAGGTTATATAGTGTGTGTTATCCCTCCTAATTAATCATATTGATCACACATGTCTGACTCTTCAGTATCCAGTCTCATTAGTGTTAACCAGTTCCTCCCAAGATAAAAAAGAGAACAATAGAATAAATATACACATATATCTCTCTCTTCCTTTTTGTATATATATACACATATACATACAATTGGTTTTTTGAATTATACCCTTATATTTTAAACATTATTAGTTCCCTTTTGTTCCATTATTAATCTTTATCTTTGTTTTTTTCTTTTTTTTTATTTTCTTTTTCTTTTTGTGTTTCGAAGTCAAGGTCCAAATATCATAGTATTATTTTTATTTCTTATTAATTATGATCCACTTCATATCAAAAAATTATATTCCCAAAAGATTAAAAAAAAAAAAAATTAAAAATGTTTTTCTCAATTCCTGATGGAATCAATCCTGCACATTTTCTATCAACATATCTTCCCCATTCAGAGGTTACTTCATCTATAGGACACTTGCTCCAAGTCAACCCATTCATAAGTACCACATAATTGTTACGGTCCAATATATCTCTATCCCCCTCAAAGAGACCGCTATATTGGGTCGCTATATACTAGCGTGATAATTCACCATAAAATATTTTACAATTTCCTTGATAATATATACAAATATATCATTATCAAGGAAATATACCTGAGGAAGGCTATTTTATAACATATATAGCCGAAACGCGTTGTTTTAATTATGCTTTTATGACTTTTATGACTGTTTACTACTGTGAAGCCATTTGAAATAAATCTCCAAGAAGGAAAAAGGAGTCAGAGTCCTCATCATAAGGTAAATCTCCTTGGGAGCGCTCAATCATCTGGATACCTTGATTATTGACTATCCTTTATTGAGAAGATTTGCCATCACCCATGAGTGGTTGCATGGGATTAAGGCCAATAACTTCTACAATCAGTGTACCAGAGGCAAGGTGGTGGCATTCATACAGGATAGGGAGTTTGGCTTCCTAGTGGAAGAACGTATGGGGCATCGGTGCTATGCCAACCAGTCCACCCTGCTGCATGACCATCTTCCCCAAAGACTATGAAGATATGAAATGTCCAGCATCTGTAACAACCGATACTGGAAGCCTGTGCTAACATTTCTTCTGTGGTGTTGCTATAAGTGTGTCCAGAGTGGGAGAATAGGGTTGCATTGACAATCCAACACAATGGGCAGCACTTTAAACAAATTTTATAAGTGGTCATACACTTTTAACATAACTTTATTCTTTCATGAGTTACTTACAACCAAGCACACCATTGTTTTTCTTATGAAATTTTCAATAGCTTTGATGTATCACAAGACCCTCTTCTCATTGAAAAAATACCATTGGATTCAAAATGGCCGACTTCAAAATGGCCACCATGGTCACCACCCATCAGGAAAAGTTTTCTCCCTCCCATATACCAATGTGCCACAAATAGAAAGTTGATATCACCAACCATTCCCATTTTATTTAGGTGCATCCATATAAAGGGCCCACACTGTACATGCAGATTTTGATGCAGATGATCAAAATCTGCTTCAAAAGTGGCATCAAACACCGTGGGCACAGTGGGATTCCCTGCTGCATCATACCTGCTTTTTTACCTGAGACAAGCTCAGGGAAGTCATGAGGATGTCTGAAGTTCATGAGCGGGCACAAAAGCACGGTGAGTGGTGACAATGATGCTGAAGCATGCTAAGTAAAAGTGTAGGAAGCTAATGTCTATGCCAAAAAATCATGGCTCCACTGTAAAATGGTTTGAGCTGTGTTTTCTAAGCCCTTGATTTTACCTCTCATTGATATAACTGGGGTGTAAGATTCGGCAAACATATTCCCGGTCGGCGAACCGAACAAAATCTGAACTTCCAAAGGTTCGCTTATCAGGACAAAAGAATGAGCATGCTAATTGTTTGCTGCCTAATGTAGCCTTTGAAGCCATTGATAATAGTGAAAAAATGCTTGAAAACAAACCACCTAAAAATGCACCAAAAACGCGCCAAAAACAAATACTTTTTCAGTCTATTTTCTGCCACAAGCTGCAGTTTAGCAGCATTTTTTTTTGCAGAAAATTTCTGCACCCATAAAGTAGCATCGGCACACAGCCATAATGAAATGTGGCAGTAAGTGTTTGTTCTTTATTATACCAGTTATTATACCACTGCATTGGTAGATACCGGATCCCAGGTGACCACCATCCCGAGTATCCTGTACAAACGGTTCTGGTCCGACGTCAAACTGGAACCCCCAAACCCTGACTTGAACATTGAAGCAACCAATGGGATGCTAGTTACTATAAAAGGGCAGGGGGAAGCAACAGTAAAGGTGGGGAGGGCACAGTTAAAGAACCAGGGAATCATAGTGGTGCAGGACAAACCACATGAACGGGATCCACATGTGATACTGGGTACCAATGTAATGGTTAGATGCCTACATGAGGTGTTGTTTTTACTCCAACAGAGTGCAGATACCGCTAAGCCCAGTGAGAGAAGAGCTTTTCAGAGGGAGATCCGAGCTCTGGTGTATCAACAACAGGTAACAATGTCAAATGGTGAAATTGGCAGTGTACGTGTGAATGACCGAATTCCTATAGCAGTGCCACCAAGAAATGAAATGATGATCTGGTGTCGGGCAGCAGTAGGCCTCAAGGGCAGGACTACCAGGCAGTAGTGGAGTCAGTGATGTCTGACTGTAGTCCTACACTCCTGACAGCCAGGGGGTGGTTGATGTAAGAAAAGGAAGGGTCCCTGTACGTGTACTGAATTATGGTGATGATGAAGTGAAACTGCCAAGGTATTCCACTGCTGCAAAACTGTACCATGTAGATAAAAATGCAATACATGAAGCCAAATCATTCTCTCAGACAGTGTCAGACAAACCCCATCACTCCAAGGGTCAGCTAGAGAAATGGTGTCAGGAGCTCAGTATAGGAACTGACAACACATCTTCTCACCAGAAAAATGGACTTTATCTGGTAGTTCGAGAGTATGAACAGGTGTTTAGCAAACATCCACTTGATTTTGGGAGAATTAAAGGGGTACAACATCATATACCCACAGGTGACCATGCACCCATAAAAGAAAGATACAAGCCTATACCACCAGCACACTACCAGAAAGCAAAAGAGATGCTACAGGACATGAAGAATGCAGGGGTCATTAGAGATAGTTGTAGTTCCTGGGCAGCACCACTGGTCCTGGTTAAAAAGAAAAACGGTAGTATGAGGATGTGCGTAGATTATAGGCAGATCAACAGAGTAACACACAAAGATGCATACCCGTTGCCCCACATAGAAGAGTCACTCGGTGCACTAAAGTCTGCCAATTACTTTTCAACCTTGGATCTTACTAGTGGGTACTGGCAGGTCTCCGTTGCAGAAGAAGATCATGAGAAGACAGCCTTCACGACACCAATGGGGTTATGCGAGTTCAATAGCATGCCATTCGGGTTATGCAATGCACCAGGAACATTCCAGAGGCTGATGGAGTGTTGCCTAGGCCACAGAAACTTTGAGACTGTGCTGCTGTACCTGGACGATGTCATAGTATACTCACAGACCTATGAAGATCACCTGCAACATCTGAGCGAAGTATTTGAATCGTCGTCCAAGTATGGTATGAAGTTGAAACCGGCAAAATGTCACTTGCGAATTCTGCTTCCGGTTCCGGCCCCGGTGCAGATGCCACGAGAGTGAAGAGCTCCGTCACTCCGCGGCCAAAAACCCACAATATACCGCAAGAAAACGGCGCCTAGGTAGCTAAAACTGTGGGGGAGCACCCACAGTGCCCCGCAACATCAGGAGGGGGTGACTGGCAGGCTGGATTGCGAGCGCACGAGCGCACGGCCCGTAATAGGCGCGGAGCCGATCACAGAGACGCCACGAGGGAGATATAGGAGGAAGAAGCTGCGTCACATGCATTGCTGCGATTGGGAGTAATAACCAGTCCAGACACCGGCAATCGAAGGTCAGAAGGTCCGTAGGAGAAGTTGATGTTGGAGAGCGGGGGGGAGGGGGGTCACCGGAAAGAGCGGGTAACAATACAAGAGACCCTGGAGCCGACCCAGCATCGGACACCTGGTAGAGGAGCAGCATAAACCTCCGGCAGCTGACCACACACACATAGAGCACTCACCGGGGGCTGTTTGGACTGGGTCTCCTGGTGACTTACGAATGGAGCTTCACTCCCAGAGTGCCTGCGTGGCCGGATTGAGAGAGGTGGATGGGGGATCAACAGGCAGAGGAGCCTGTGGCTGTCCAGAGGCAGATCGGGGAAGCCAGGGGATCTGAGAGATGCTGGATAGTTGGAGGTGAGAGTTCATACTGCATCCACACCATAGTGAGCGAACAGCCATATTATTATAACAAGTCTGTGCCAATACTGTCAAGCAGGAACACCTGGGGTTGTGTGACGCTGGTCCGGGCTCTAGAGACACCAGAGGGCCTGGAGGCCATCAATAGTCAGGAGGAGAGACCGTCCATGAACCTGAGGTACCATAACAAGTTATAAACAGCGGGGCAGAGCCCTTGGTGACATTCTCTTTGCTTCGGGGGGCGGCTGGGTCCGGTTTCACAGTTTTCCTGGGGTCACAACAGCGTCTCCAGAGGCCCGTCCTGTTCGCCGGCTATATATAAGGGATAACAAGCCCTGAAGGTAGTGGAGCAGAATTCGGGGCGGATAAAGGGGCGGAGAGACTTCGATATACCACTGGCTCAGGAGCACTACTCCACAACAAATATCACCAGCAGAAAGCACTAAGAATCCAACAATGGCAGGCATGGGGAAGAGGAAGGAAAAACAAATCCAACAACAGAGTCAGCTGCGGCCTGAGGCGGGAGCCAGGGAGCCCAGGGGGAACCACAGGCCTTAACGTACAACAAGGGGGACAGGGGGAGCCCTGGGGCAAAAGAGGGAGGATCTCTGGGTCAAAGAGAACTTGCAAAAGCCTTTGCGGACCCTATAGAAAACACCTAACAGATAGTCTACAGACTGCAGTAAAGGAAGCGATAACATCGTCTATGGCCGACCTAAAGGAAGAAGTAACCCAACATGCTACTAGACTCTTGGAGGCAGAACAGAGTTTATCGGATGCAGAGGACAGGATTGAGAGACTTGAATATGAATTACTAGAGGTTGGCAAAGGTCTCACGGTGGATGAGGGAGAAACTAGATGACCTGGAGAACAGGTCCAGGCGGAACAATCTACGGGTGGTGGGCCTACCAGAGAGCATTTCTTATGCTCATCTACATGACATATTTGAGCGAGAGATACCTGAGGCCCTGGATATCGCTTTGGTTTGCAAGGTCGAAAGAGCACACAGGTTGGGTGCCCCTCCTAACACATCACGCCACTCGAACTCCAACAACGGGGACATCGGAAGATCCCAGGACTCCCAAAAGCCAAGTCAGTCTATTACACATTACTTAGATTATAAGGAGATAGAAAAGATCCTGCAGGCATTTCGCAAAAAAAGAACACTCCTGCTTATAAGAGGCCACAAAATTACCATCTTCAATGACTTCTCCCTGAGGTCTCTAGGAAGCGAAAGCTCTTCAACCCAGTGTGTAGTATTCATTACAAATGAAGAGTTCCATTTCAACTGCTATACCCCGCTACATTGAAGGTCACGGAGGGAAAGAGTCCTCCGATATACTTCCAAGATGCGCAGGAGGCCCTAAGAAAATTCACCACAAGTTCTGGACACTCCCGGGGAGCTTCCCCGACCGCGTGCTCAGGCCTGACGGCATCTCAATCTCCATCGTTTTCTGGAAGATCCCCAAGAAGAGACGCTAGAGATACTGTCGGGCCGGGTCTGGAGCAAAGATTGCCACGAGAGAGGAAGGAAGTAATGGCGCAGACGACTCGAGACTCCTGAAGAAACCGCGAGGAATTGCGACTCAAGACTTAGAATTAATGATGGGAACAGACTGTATGGAGGACATAAAGAAGAATTTTTTTTTTTTTTCTCTTTTCCATCTCCTTTCCTTGGATTTTGCTCTCTTCTTCTGTTCCCTTCCTTCCTTGCAGAGCCTTGCCGGCGCATCCTCTTCCAGATCCTATGTCAAGAGGGCGCCCATACACTACGTACATCGGGCCGTGGAGGGGAGCAGAGGAGGGAGGTGAAGCTTTGAAAAAAAGGAAGCAATTTATTTAAACCTTATGGCGAGGGAGAACGTATCTCCTTCGTTGGACTCTAAAAAGAGACATGGAACCACATATCAATGGAAAATTCACTTAAGTATATTGGGGGAGGGGAGAGGGATGATTGAAAACTGTTTAGTTACCTTTTGGGAAGATGTGATGGGGAAAATGTTTAATGCCATTTGTCAATTTAGTTACATTAAGCATAGGAAACGCCACCAACAGAGCCAGATACACAACTTATGGTTTACATTCTAACATGGAATGTGAAGGGTCTGAGGTCACCGGGCAAACGGAACAGGGTTCTGCGGCACCTAAAGAAGTTGAGAGGTGACATAGTCCTTCTACAAGAGACACACCTTAGCCAAAATGAATTCCATCGTATGCAAAAGATGTGGGTGGGGGCGGTATTTGGATCAGGTGCCAGGGGACGAAAGGCGGGAGTGATCATTCTAATCCATAAATCTCTATCGTACAGACTGATTTCTAGTGATCATGACGAAGAGGGGAGGCATGCCAGTGTGACTCTAGACATCTCAGGCATGACGTTTCATATCCATAATATTTATGCCCCAAACTCAGACAGGAGGCCCTTCTTTTCAGCTATACAGGTAAAAAACTGCTCGCCCATGATCATCGTTTTCTCGTTCTGGGATGCGATTTCAATACCACCATGACCAGAGGGGAAGATAGAATTTCAGAACAGGGCAGGAGTCTTCCAGACGCAACAAGGGGACGGGGGAGACCAGATGACTGTACCCTACAAACCTTTTCAAAGACCACTGGGTTGAGGGACATTTGGAGATTGAGGAACCCGCTGGGGAGGGACTACACACATTATTCCCATCCTCACGGGGCCTGGTCAAGAATTGATCTATTCTTGGTGGGAGATGAGATCATCCATAGAACGAAATGTGTTAATATTTAGGATTTGGTGATCTCAGACCACAGCCCCGTGAGACTGGAACTGTAAGACAGATACCCTAGAGGCACAGATTATTTGTGGCGGTTCCCCACCTTTCTACAGAAAGACTCGGATTTCAATAAACTTCTGGGAGAATGGTGGTCAGTCTACGCCTCAGATAACGCGGCCCACAGAGATGACGCAGTGCTGTTTTGGGAAACAGCCAAGGCGGTATTAAGGGGGAAAATATTGGCTTACACCACCACCATGAAAAAAAGAATATCTACTATGTACATAAAATACAGTGACGAAGTCAGAGCAGCATATGTAGCGTTCAAAGACAATCAACCCAGAATAATAAGGCACAATGGATTCAACATAAAAATAGTTTTGACAAATGGACTAAGATGAAAGAAGACATGTACAGAACAGAGTGGGAATCCAAATTGTATCGTAATGGTGATAAGGCTGGGAGACTACTGGCGAACCTGGCTCGTGGCCAGCGCCCTAAGGCGACCATAGCCGCCTTGACAGATATGGATGGGATGTTGACTTCAGACCCCAAAAAAATATCGGGAATTCTTCGAAAATTCTACGCTAACCTATACAAAACCCCGGGAGAGGAGGGAGACAGTGGGCAAAAATGGTTAAGTGAGCAAATATGCCAAAGATCTCGGACGAAGACCTGGGAATGTTGAATGTCAAATTTGAACTTAACGAGGTGATAGAGACCATTAAAACGTTGAATCCCAATAAAGCATCGGGCCCAGATGGCTTCAGCGGAGGCTTCTACAGGGCCCTAAAAGACCAGGTGGCCCCATGCCTAACTGGAGTTTTCAATGGAGTGAGAGAAGGAACCCCCCTTTCAGACCAGATGAACCTAGCCCACATAACACTAATGCCGAAGGGGGACAAGAATATGGAAAATCCGGCAAGCTATAGACCGATATCTCTCATTAATATCGATCTGAAAATTGCCTCAAAAATTTTGGCGAATCGCTTGGCCAGAATCTTGCCTAATATATTTGGGGAACATCAGTCAGGCTTTGTCAAGGGACGTTCGGCAACTAGCAACGTTAGGAAGGCGTTGATGGCGGTAGATGTTGCTGGGAGAATGGAGAGGGGAAGAGGACCGGGTTCGGCCATGGTCACTCTAGACGCTGAAAAAGCTTTTGATAATGTCAGGTGGCCATGGCTGGACCTAGTTCTAGATAACATAGGTCTGATGGGACCAGCTCGAACATTTTTAAGATGCCTTTACTCCAATCCCAGGGCGAGGATCAGCACTACAGGCTTTCTATCTGATGTCTTTCCGTTGGGTAGGAGCACTCGTCAGGGATGTCCGCTGTCCCCACTTCTTTTTAACCTGGCATTGGAACCATTGGCAAGGAGGTTGGCCTCAGATATGCTTTTTGAGGGTATTAAGATGGGACGTAAGATGTTGCGAGTAAGCCTATTTGCAGATGATATAGCTCTATATTTTGGAAATATCCAGAGGGATTTACCGGGGGTCCTGGGATGCTTGGAGGAATTCGGGAGATTCTCAGGATTTAAATTAAACAAATCCAAATCTGAGATCCTATTTTTACGGGAATGAGACGGTATCCGTCACACTGGAGGATCGGACTCTCCCCGTCTACTTCATGGCATCTCAATAGCAAAGTCTCACATGAAATATTTGGGAATCAATATAGCTAGATCGGGAGGTCTCACATACCAATTAAACTACAACCCTCTAATAATTAAAATTGAAAACGAACTAAAAAGATAGGAGGGTCTCCCATTGACTCTACTTGGGCGGTGCCACCTGGTCAAAATGATCCCTTTCGCCAGATTGCTGTATCCACTCCAAACCCTTCCTCTACTGCTGAGACACCTTGATGTCAGGAGACTTAACACTTTATTCACCAGATTTATCTGGAAAGGTAGGAAACCGAGAATCCGATTGAACACACTCATGCTAACCCCTGGGGGGGGCCTTAATTTCCCCAATATCCGCGGTTATAACTTAACGTGCCTGACCAGACATATTCTGGACTGGATGAGAGGGACGAGTAGATATTCCGACTTCCCTTTGGAAAGTAAACTGTGTCACCCCTGGAGTTTGGTTTCATCGCTTCACGCCCCTGGCCCGTCACTGCCGCCCCTACTGAGGACAGCCTCTGTCTTCAGAAATACCATAGCCTCGTGGAAGGCTGTTCGCAAAAAATTTAACCTATCATGGAGGATCTCCAAACACGTGGAACTGTGGAGGCATCCGGCCTTTCCCCTGGGAAGGGAAAATAAATTATTCAAGGTGTGGCAGGAGAGGGGAATTGAGAGAGTCCAAGACCTGTTTCACATTACAGAACCAAGGTGGGCAACCTGGGCGGAATTACAGAACAGATTTGGGCTGCCGAAGTCCCACACTTTACAATATCACCAGATTCGCAACTACATCATGACAGCTTTGAGGTCAATTGAAGCAGAATACATCAATAATGGGTGGGATACTCTACTGGCGTTAGAACCCTCCATCACCAGTATCTCCTCTATTTATGCCTCTATAAGAGACAGATTGCTCCCTGAGAATAGCGACAAACTATTTCATAGATGGACGGAACAACTTCATGACCCTGACATAAAATCTAAAATATTATCGGGCTGGAAACAGTTAAGGGAACACATTGTGGACGAGACGTGGAGGGACTCTTACTTCCGCCTCGTTCACAGGGCTATACTGGGCTTCAATCTACGGGTCACAAAAGACAGACCAGACAGGCTGACGCATTGTCCCAAATGTAGAACACAAAACACAGACACGATTCACGGACTCTGGTATTGCCCTGACACCTTGAGACTAAGGGAGGCGGTCAAACAATTGACAAAAGACATAACAAACGTAGATGTCCCACTAGACTTGGTAAAATGGATCTTCCATGATGCAAGGGGCACGGGTATGGGACGAGAGGAATTATATGTCTTCCACATGGTGGCAATGGTGACTAAACGTCTAATCCTGGGGAGGTGGATAACGTCGTCTTTACCTGGGGTACAACACATAGTGACTACACTAAAAACGTTGCTGATATGGGAGAAAGTGGAGGCTGAGAGAGATGTGGATAGATTGTCTCCCAGATTCTTTGGGAAGTGGAGGAGGTTTATATCCACTCAGTTGTCCCCGGAGGAGATCAGACAGATTGTGTCCCCCTTCTCGCGTTCTTCCTGGTACAACATGGAGGATATAAAAGGAACCTTGGGTAACCTAAAACTATGAGATTGGGTGGTGGACCGGACATGGTGACAACGGGAAGAAACAACACAGTACCACCGTGCCCTTCAAGAAGCACTAACAACAATAGACCTTTATTTAGCGATCACAGGTACATTCCATGTTGAACCTTAGATGAAAATATGGCTCATATCAGCAGATACACATGACTAAATAGCAGAGGGAGGAAGGGAGGAGGGTGGGCATAGGGACTTGGGCTATCTTGACACCTGTTTTTTTTTCTTCTATATGATTAATGTTTAAGAGCTAATGTTTGCAATTGTAAACCTGAAATTCCAGTTATCCTGTCAAGATGTAAAATGGCTTCAAAAGTTAATAAAAATTATATATAAAAAAAAAAATGTCACTTGCTGAAACCCAAAGTCCAATACCTGAGACATGTGGTCAGTGCAGAAGGCGTAGCACCCGACCCGGACAAGATTACAGTCATCAAGAACTGGCCAGCGCCAACCACCTTCAAAAATATACGTCAATTCTTAGGACTGGTCGGGTACTGCCGAAGATTTATCAAGGGCCACACGAAGATAGCAGCGCCCATGCAAGATCTCCTGGTAGGTCAATCCAAGAAAGGAAAGATCAGAGGTCCTCAGTTCCGGTGGGGGCCAGAACAAGAACAGTCTTTTCAGAAACTGAAGAATGCCTTAACAGGAGAAGAGATCTGACCTACCCTGATTATAATCTACCGTTCCTGCTATACACTGATGCAAGCAATGAAGGCTTAGGAGCAGTCTTAGCACAGAGACAGCAAGGCAAGGAGAAGGTGATAGCTTATGCTAGCAGAAAACTCTGTCCAACAGAGAGGAACCCTGAAAATTACAGCTCTTTCAAGTTGGAGTTCCTAGCCCTGGTCTGGGCAATCACAGAATGTTTCAAGCACTACCTGGCGTCCTCCCTGTTCACAGCTTTCACCGACAGCAACCCTCTAACCCACTTAGAGACTGCAAAGCTGGGAGCCCTGGAGCAGCGTTGGATGGCAAGATTGTTAAACTATGACTTCACTGTCAAGTACCGGGCAGGTCACAAGAATGGCAATGCTGATGCCCTGTCCTGAATGCCTAATCTCCCAGAAGAAGGAGAAGACATAGATGAACTGGAAGAAATAGAATTGCCAGCTTTCCACTGTACAAGTACAGCCTCATTACATCAGGCCAGTCAATGGCGTAAAGAGAGAACCGTGAACCCGTTACCCCACCATGACTGGAAGGAAACTTAAGCCAATGATCCAGATGTTAGCTTAGTCAAAGAGCTGATAACCCAAGAACACTGCAGTCTGAGTTGGGATGCTTCCCAAGATGCCAAACGCCTATGGAAGGAGAAAGGAAAGTTATTCGTCTACCAAGGAAAGCTATGCAGACATTACCTGAACCCCAGAACTCATGAACTTATCTGGCAGATAGTAGTTCCAAAAACAGATGTCAAAATGATCCTAGAAGCTTACCACGATGATGCAGGGCACTTTGGTTGGATGAAACTAAAGATGCTGCTAAAAGACCGTTTCTACTGGGTCAGCATGAGAGGTTCTATTGAGAGATGGTGCAAGAACTGTGGACCGTGTCACCTTAGAAGAAAAGACCAGCAAAGTCAAAAGGCTCCATTACAGCCAATAATTACCAAGAGACCTCTTGAAATAGTAGCTCTAGACCATGTGAAGTTAACACCGAGCAGAACAGGGTACCCCTTTAGCCCTCACAATGGTTGATCACTACTCAAGATTCCTCGTAGTAGTACCAGTCAAAGACTTAACCGCAGAAGTAGCAGCTAAAGCTTACCAGAGTTACTTTTGTCGCCCGCATGGGTATCCAGATCAAGTATTAACAGATCAAAGACCAGCATTCGAGTCAGAACTATTCCATGCATTCTTAGGATAGTATGGGTGTAAAATGATAAGGACCACACCGTATCATCCGCAAACAAATGGTCTGTGCGAAAAGATGAACAACATCGTCATTGACATGCTGAAGACTTTACCGCTCGATGAGAGAAATCAGTGGCCAGAAAAGCTGCCTGACCTTGTGGATATCTACAATCACATCCCTGTCAGTTCAACCAGCTACGTACCAGCTTACTTAATGCGAGCAAGACCAGGAAAATTTCCAATTGACTTAGAGATGGGAACAGTAGAACCAACCCAAGATTCTCCAGATGAAGATTGGAACTATCATCGTCAAGAACAGTACAGAAAAGTCCAAGAAAGTGTTGAGAGGAACTTAGACCAAAGCAGAAGCAAGCAAGAACATGACTTCAATAAACACGCCTCAGCAGAACCCATAAAACCAGTTCTCAAGAGAAAGAGAAAGAGAAAAACAAACTAGATGACCATTGGGAAAAAGAACCATACACAGTAATGCAATCTAGTTTTGACAATTCCAAGACGTGTGTAATCAGTAAATATCAAGGAAGAACAACTGCAACTGTATCAAGAGATCATTTAAAGAAATGCCCTGATCAATTGAAACTCCAGCAAGTAACCTATCCCTCATCAACAGTTGAAGAACCCAAAGAAGACGTAATTCATACTGAGATTGGAGATCTACCAGCAGACTGGCCCCAATACAATGTAGCAGTTATCATACCAGTCATTTCGTTCTATCAACCAGTAGAAAATCAAATCCCAATTCAACCTGTTCAAGAAGAACCAGAACCAAGACCAGAAGAACCTGTTGCAAGAAGTGCAGCCTGCTATACCGGAACCCGAGATTCCTATAATCGGTGAACCTGCTAGTCTCACAGTAAGACCAAGAATTCGCAGACAGTTACCCCCATTACCACCTCAAAGAGAAGTCAGTACACATGCAACACTGATTCCACGCAGATCATGTTGCAGTACACAAGGACAAGCCCCATCTAGATATGGTGAGTGGGTTCAAAATATAAAGTATCATAGTACCTGTTATCACAATGTAAATACGTGACCCTAGTCCGCAAGTGTAAATACTAGTGTATAGACAAGTGGAGGAACTGGGCACAGCCCCAAGCATATCAAGTTGGGAATAGAAAGTGCCAAGGGTAGAGAAAGTAGGTAAGAGACACCTATAGGGAATTGTGTAAAGTTTAAAGTGTGTACCCGTAAATGTGTTTAAGCCATCAGAGACTTTACTGCTGGACTTTTCCTTTTCCCCGTTTGTTTGAACCCGGACTATGGTCACAGGACTAGTGTGACAAAAAACGCTTTTCCTCCCCTTTTCCAGCCTGCGGCAGATGGACTAGTGCCGTAAGGACTGCCTTTTTCATATTTTTCCTATTTTTCCTTCTTTTATAGTGCTTTTTGTATATTTTCAATTTAAGACTCTGTAAATACAGGTAATTAAATGTAAATGTCTGTTTGAAGTTGTAAACAAAAACTTTTGCTATGTCCGGGAGAACTGAGGTTAACTAGGGGGAAATGTGGCACCCTGTGCCAGGTCACCTCAGATTCCCTTGGTACATGGAAGGATGTAACACAGCAAGCAGACCCCACTAACAAACAACACCTTTCACCCGAGACCTGTAAGGGTAGCTCCCCGGGTTGCCTTAATCCAGTTCCCCCTATAAATACTGGTCCTTAAGGGAGAAACACGAGAGTGTGCAGTCACTACAGAACTGTGAAGAGCTGAGTGAGCTGACCTGGTACTGGAGCCGCGCTAGGCCCATACCAGAGACACCTGAGAAAGTGGTAGACCCTCAGAGTAGGGGTCACAGGAAAAGGAGAGAGTAACGAGTACAAGAAGGGGCAGAGGAGTCATACCGACTCACCCTAACAGAGTTCCGGTCACTGGGTCCGAGCTACAAGGACACAGTATACGCCTTGCAGAGAAACCAGCACTACAAATAGGGGGTTTAGCTCCCCAGATACCCGAAGCACCACCAAATGAGAGCTCGGAGTCTAGGCCAAGACAGGAATCCCATAGAGTGCCCTCAGTGCAGAAATCCGGGTGTGAAGAGTCACACAGAAAGTGCAGTAACGGTTTGGTCGGGTTTCATGCCCACCAGACTCCAGCAGAGTAACAGACACCAGGAAGCCTACAACCCTTCTTGCTGTGGAAGTCCTGAAGTGTTTACCTAATCTCCAGTCGAGTGTACCCGTCAACATCAGTAAAGGTACCAAAAGACTTTATGTGTGCGTGTCCCTCCTTCCAACTACACCACACTGACCGCGCTACCCTATTTCCCTCTACTCCATTAACTGCCCCGGGGAACCCCGCTCACCCTGTAGGGAGCGGTTCCATCTAGCTGCCGCACATCCCAGAGGCCAAAGCAGCGCCGGTGCCATCACCGGACCCCTACAGGAAGCGTCACGACAGACATTTTATTATTTTATTGCCATCAACCCCTTTTATCTGCATCCCCCGGGCCTACGGCCTCAGGCTCCGCCGCCCGTGACTATCAACAGAGACCTACGCCTGAGTGACCGAGTAGCCCACGGGCCTGGGCTGCACAAATATATACAGCAACAGCTAATTAAAATGAAGGATATTAATAAGGAGACAGAACGGAGTTGATAAGTATACTTAAAGTAGAGGAGTACCATAAATTTAAAGAGCTAGTTAAAACCAAAATGGAGAAACAGAATAAAGGAGGAAACTAATAGACAAAAGTGGGCCAGAGACTCCGAAGATTACAAGCTTGGTATGGTGTATAACTGGCAAAGAGAAGGACAAAATAGTTGTCGGAGAAGAGGTCATTATAAAAGAACTGGTGACCATGTAACTTACTAGAATGCCCTTGTAAATTATGGTACATTGGAGAGACCACCCTAGACTTCAAAACAAGGATTAATCAACATCGATATAGTATATGGAAAAAAATACTCAATCTACCTGTCCCTAAACATTTTGTCGAGGCGCAACACACTGAGAGAGACCTAAGATATACCGTGTTTCCCCGATAGTAAGACCCCCCCGAAAGTAAGACAGGGTGGGGTGGGGGACGGGGGGTCTGCTAATGTAAGACCCCCCCCGAATGTAAGGCAGGGTAGGGGGGAGGTGGGGTCTTACTATCGGGGAAACACGGGGGGGGGGGGGGGGGGTGTACATACATACATACAAACGTACAGACACAAGCATACACATATATACACACCATACACACCACACACACACATAGCACCGCTTCTTACTGGGTCCGGTGTGGGGTCCCCGATGGTCCTGTGCCGTCCTCTGTGCTTCGGTCCGGTCCCCGAGATGATCCGCTGCCGTCCGCCGTGTTCCGGAGCCGTTTTGCACCGGTATTGCCGGTCCTAGGCTCCATGGTCCCTGCTCTTCCAGAGTTCAGGCCGCAGCTCCGCCCAGGTCATAGTGTGGGCCAATCAGTATAGCGGTGCTGACGTCAGAGGCAAGCGCCCGATGACGCTTGCTTCTGAGCGCCGCTATGCTGATTGGCCCACACTATGACCTGGGCGGAGCTGCGGCCTGAACTCCGGAAGAGCAGGGACAATGGAGCCTAGGATAGGCAATACCGGTGCAAAACGGCACCGGAACACGGCGGACGGCAGCGGATCATCTCGAGGACCGGACCGGAGCACAGAGGACGGCACAGGACCATCGGGGACCCCACACCGGACCCGGTAAGAAGCGGTGCTATGTGTGTGTGTGGTGTGTATGGTGTGTATATATGTGTATGCATGTGTCTGTCTGTATGTGTGGGAATGTGTGGATGGATGGCTGCAGTGTGTGGATGGATGGATGGATGGATGGATGGTGGGGCCTCCAATGTAAGGCCCCCCCCCAAAAGTAAGACAGGGGGCCACTTTTGGCCACAAAAAGAATGTAAGACCCTGTCTTACTTTCGGGGAAACACGGTAGCAGGGATGACAAAATGCTAACAAGAGTTACCGTACTTTAGCATATTTTGGCAATGATTTGATAAATCAATTACTGTTAAAACCTCTATTCATTTCCTTGTTCAAAAGTTTTTATTGAGTTTTATAATACAAGGTAAACGATTAAACATGCATATGATATAACTGAGTCTGCGGCAGTTTCAGTTAGTTCAAACAAAACATTTCCTTTGATGAGTGTTATCAGTGAGGCTCTGCTGGGACAGGCTCTGATTGTTCTCCCTCCTCCTCTCTCTGTCCTCCTGCCTTGTGGTGTGGGCTATAGACAATCTTCCACGCTTATCTGAGTGCAGCAGGGAAGAAAGAGGAGGAGGAGGAGGGGAAGAAGGGGGACTGAGGACAGCATCACTATCAGGGGCAAAAATCCTGCCCAGCATAACAGGAGCAGGGCTGGGATAAGCAGTGATGTCAGGCAGGAGGCGGGGCGGACGGCCTCCTGCGGTGATGTCACAACCTTTCCCAGCCCTGCTTCCTGATTACATGGAGCAGGGTGGATAAAGGAGCTGACGTCACCGCAGGAGGCGGTGCAGATGGACAGTATCAGCACAAACACGCGCCATCTCTCTGCGCCTGCATCATGCAGGCCAGGGAGACCATGACTGACAGGGAGGAGGCACCAAAGGGAGGATACATTATACAGGGGGCCGGAGATTCCCCTGTGAGAAGCAGTGGCTCCTGCTTCTAGCCACCTCCTTAGTGGCTGTAGCATGTAAGTTTTCTAAGTGTATTATCTCGGGGTACAGGGCGGCTCAAGTGCTGGGGACCCCTTGCCTGCATGCTGCAGACATGCTGCATCCAGTGCTGTAATTAGATCACCATGCCTGGTTTGGTGACAGGTCCTCTTTAATATTGAATGCCATTTGTCTAATTCAGGCTAGCAAGTACACTTTCGTATGGCTGGATTCACACTGCAGTTTATTCCCTTCTCTGATTACATCCCTTTGGTGTGCAAAAACCTAGACAGGAAATTTCCAAGAGAAACTTTATTTAAATGTTTTCCACCTGCTGTGGGTTCTATAGAAAATCCTGGTTTGTGCTCACAAACCGGATGGAAGATGAAAAAGGGGCAAAACTGCTGTGTGAAACCAGCCATACCGCATATGTGGCCTACGCTTTACAGGGAAAAAAAATTGGCTGACTTCTCAAAATGCACATATTTAAACTAAAATCTGTGAAAACAATTAGAGTAATGATACAAAAAAGTGAAGTCAACCAAACGTCTAAAATACTCTACATAAAAGAACAAAGTTAAAGGGATCCTGTCACCTCCAAAACGCCTCCTAAACTATCAAAACATGAACTATTAGAATAATTCTAACCTGCTAAAATTATTTTCACTCCTCTCACCCAGAGCACCCAATGTACACCCCTGCAGCCACCAATTGCAAGAGTCCCCCAGCCACCTGAAGCAGTCTTGGATCATGTCAGCGGTGATGACGTGGCCACGTCTGCAGGCCCATCAGAGGACGACCATACTGGCAAAGGCACAGACTCCAGGCAAGATGGGAGCCATGCAGAAGTTGCTCAAACATCTCTTCCCCTATTGGAGCCACCTGACTCTGGTGCACCTTCTCAAGCTGCTGTTTGGGTTGGCCGCCAGCGCCAGAGGGGTTCCAATAGGAGTCTTGACCCTGAGGTTGCACATAGGTCTCAGACCCATCAGAACATGTATAATGAGCTGCAACATACTCGGGCCACCCAACACCCCTCCCACAGTTCTCCTCCAGTTGGCAGCAGTGATACATCATTACGTGATGATACTGCAAGCTGGGTACATGTTCCACTTGGACCAACTGTGGAGTCACGTAGCCTGCTTGAGTCTTTGAGGGAGCCAAATCTGCCACATTATACATCGCAACATCACATGGCAGCAGGGAGCATTGTTGACATCCAAACAGCTTCCTTTGGAAGAAGACACACCCTTCAAACAGGCTCAAGCATCCAAGGTGACAACGTTACACACACCCGGCCAACCCATGGTACTACAGTAACCCAAGGGTATGTTTATCCCTACTCCCAGAAGTGAGGCAAGGTTCGGAATCACAGTGGCCCTACCAGCCAACACATTGTCACCAACATGGCCGATTGCGACGAGTGAATCCAGCCTACTTGGGCAGCCAACATATGCCTTGCCACAAGCAGGTCAACACTTTGTTTCTGGTTCTGATCAAATTCAGCCTTCCAATGGCCAAACACACGCTCAGCCTACAATGGGGGGGCTGCAGTTGCAACGTGCACCTTGGGTGCCCCAAAGTCCAGCCATTGTTGTGTGCAGCCCGCAAGAAAGCGCAATGCGCCAAGAAACTACATGCACATGGAGCACTTTGTCTGGAGCGGGGCACAATGTGCCAACCACAACAACTGTGTCAACCACTGCTGCCACCGCAAGTGAGGAACATGTTGCCAGCACCCCACCGAGGGACTTAACTGAGCTGTAATCTTGTATCCCACATAACAACATGAAAACATTGAGTGACATAACAATTGTTTAGCTTTAAAAATTAGCTATGTGTTATTATTATTTCAAAATTGTTGTGCACAATGTGTCATGTATATTTACAAGGGAACGGGACGCCTACTTTATTTCACGGTAATATATGTACCACCGCTGAAAGCCGGGCATTGAGGTGATGATGGTTTCAGCAGAGTGTGTTCCAGCTCCCCACAGGTTGAGCTTTTATCTTAGGGCAACGTGATGGAGGAGGATGATGAGAGGGATGATGGGAGTAGTTGTTGGAGTTCTTACCCCTCTGGTGAGATGCTGCTGATGGTGCTGAAGCCCTCTGTTCACCCGCAAGAAGAAAGACAGAGACCGATTCTCCTCATACTACACTTTACTGTGTAGCAGCAGATGTTAAACGATACACGGTACAGTCTGGTTTACCAGTTGTGTGTAGCTGGTTCAGGGTCCCCCTTATGGAGGCTACAGATGTTCCTTGTTAGTCTTTCGGGTTATACTTTACTATTCACTGAGTTTACCAAACTTGCAAATCTCTCCTGCCATTCCTACGGTCTGTAGCTAGTAGGAAAGGTAGGTTCATTACTGGTAGCAGCAGGAACGCACTATCTCGTCTACCAATGGAATGTGGGCTGTCACTTAAAGTCTCTTGAACCGTTTTCATTCCAGATTGGTAAGATGCATTTGTGGTGGTAACGTGAACATGATTACCTCTGGCAGCAAACCAACGAGCTGCGGGTCCATAGTAAACTAAAGACTGACTCGGCTTCACATGCTGACGTTGTTCCCCAAACGTAACGAGCCGGCTACAACCAGTCCTGCTCAGTTCCCTTGTGTCATGGGCCCCCACTTAAAGATGGGTATCACTCCTGGCAGCGGTACTGTAGGCGCATCCTTCATGACTGCTTTCCCAGCACTGTGTGTGGTTTAAGCCTCCTAACTTTAAGGTTTTCACACTGTAGCCTAGGCTCCACCCCATTTTGGGACATAATAAGTTACACATACACACAGGAGTTGGCCACCTTAGTATAGGGGGACTGGTTATTTGAGACTCAACATGTTAAAGCCATCTATGTCAACTTAAAGAGATAACACATTTGTTGTCAGGTGTAATACCTCTTTGTGTCGCCTAGTAAATATTCAATGTTTTTTGATGAAAAAATGCATCATTAATAAAAGTGTACTTCTTGTGACTCAAAATCTCTTTTTTGGTTTAATTAACTGTCATACTACAGTGTATCATAATTAACTGTATAATATTGTAATATTTGTTCAGAGCACCTTACATAATTTTTCGTGATACCAGATTAGCTTCCAAGCATGATTCCAGAGTGTGATACGGTTGACCCAAAACATTAACTGACTGTCAATCATGAACACACACATGGCATGTAAAAATGCGTGTTTGGGAACAATATTTATTAGCCTTTCAACCAACACATAAAAAAAAAAAAAAAAATGGAAGCTTACATGAGCACATACAAAATATTCAAATGTCAAAGTTTAAAATCATATTATCCGGCCAGGGCACGCGACCAGCATTGATTAATAAATAAGTGCTGTAACGGAAGGAAAAAATGTCCACCACATTGCCCACCTGCAACAGTGTGTATGCATGAATCAGACAGGCCTCATGGACCAGAAGATTGTGAAGTTCGGACATCTCGCACAGTCCTAGCAATGCCCAGGGTTCAGGCATAGCCATGTGGTTTCAAAACATTAGCCCAAGGGGTTGTGTTGCACAGTTGTAAGTAAGCAGGCCTAAATGGCCATAATCCAGCCTTGCTTGTACTTGAAGCAGAGTACAGCAATGCCCAGGGTTGACGTATTACTCAGTTATTATAATGTATTCTGATGTTGGTTGAATTCTAAAGCCATCGTGATATGCAAGTTGTAACATTAGTTTCATTTGTTAGGTCGGATTGTACCTGTATGTATTTTGTTTTGTATTGATTGTAAATGTACTTAGAAATACAATGGAATAATTCAAACATATGTATATGATATAGATAACCCTTGATAAAAGCCAAATGTGGCTGAAACGTCGGGAATTGTACAACTTTTTTACTTTGATCAAGTGCTGACATTTCAATAAAACACGGACATTCAACACATGATTTCATTGTTGTCTATTTTGGTGTGCCAGGGTACACACATATATATATATGCCCAGGGTTCAGGCATAGTCATGTGGTTTCAAAAAATTAGCCCAAGGGGCTGTGTTGCACAGTTGTAAGTAAGCAGGCCTAAATGGCCATAATCCAGCCTTGCTTGTACTTAGAGCAGAGTACAGGCAATGCCCAGGGTTCAGGCATAGCCATGTGGTTTCAAAAAATTAGCCCAAGGGGCTGTGTTGTTGTTGCTGTAAAACAAATGAGTACTCATCATCAGAAGTGGATTTCATGTGAAATATAAATGAATGTAACCTTGTGTGTAGGTTTATGATCATGCTGAGGAACCTGTTGCAGGAAAAGGAGTAGGGTAGTCGTGAAAGATGATGAACATACTTTTTGTCCGTAAAGGGCTGAATGTTAACCCCTGAATCATGCCAGAAAATGTATTTTTATTGAGTGACTTTAGCTTTGCAGCATGTCATCTGTAGGGCTTAAAAACTGTGATAAAGTTCAATAAGGACTGGATTTCACCAGAGTCAACTGTCTGCATTGTCTGGAGTCAGCCGTGTCTGTGTATCAGTGATGATAGCCCCAGCGGCACTGAAAACCCATTCTGAAGTCACACTAGCAGCAAGGCAGGCCAGCACCTCCAGGCATATACCGAGAGCTCTGTCCAAGTGTGAAGTTTTGATACCCAGTAATTGAACAGAACTGAAGGGTCAGTAAGAAAGCAGGTACTGTCAGTTACATACTTGGTGACCTTGTTGTTGAGTTTCTGTCTCCTAGATATGGTAACCAGAGCAACAAGGCGTTGCTGATTCGATGGTTTATTGAACATGGCCCAGTTTGTGGACATCTTCCCACCACCTCTTTTGGAGATGGTGGCTGTGTGTGTTCCTATCAATGGCTGCTGTTGCAAAGAGCTGCTACCTCTGGGGAGAGTGGTGCCTGAGCAGGGGCGTACTGGCCCGGCGGGAAATCGGGAGATCCCCCAGGGGGGCCTCGACACTTTTTAGCCCCGCCCACTTAGCCACACCCCCACACCCCCTTCCCTGTGCCCTGCAGAGTGACAGTGTGAGGCGCCCCTCCGGTATTATCACTAATCATTTCGGCGCACTGCCGATCTGATTAGTGATTATGTTCTTGAGTTGTCTTGCAGCAGCAAAGCACGGAGAGAGCTCTCCGTGCTTTGCCTGCTGTTGTGGTGCCGCCTAGCCTCCTCTGCGCAGCGCAACACTGCCGGCGCATGCGCAGATGGAGACAGTCTCAGCTTGCGATGACTGCCTCCATCCAGGCTGTGTGTGCAGCGCAGGTGTAGGCAGCGTCGCTGAGGAGGAGAGGGACCCGCCATCGCCCCAGCAGACAGTCAGGCCCAGGGTGACTATAAAATAGAAAAACAAGCGGTGTCAGAGGAGTGGAGCGCTAAAGAAACCACGGGTTGGTGATTAGATTACCGATAATTTATTGCACGAACAGCAGGGTCCAGTATGCCACAACGCGTTTCGACGCACAGATGCGTCTTTCTCAAGTGGATCCACTTGAGAAAGACGCATCTGTGCGTCGAAACGCGTTGTGGCATACTGGACCCCTGCTGTTCGTGCAATAAATTATCGGTAATCTAATCACCAACCCGTGGTTTCTTTAGCGCTCCACTCCTCTGACACCGCTTGTTTTTCTATTTGCTAATCCCCTTCTCCCTTGTTGGAGTGCGGTGTGTGAGCTGCTCTAAGATCCACAGTACCTGGCAGTACATCATAAAGACCCACCCTTGAATGATCAACTGATACACAGTGTGGAGCTGGGACGGAAGCCAGTGCAGCGAGTCTGCCTCTTCGGGTGGAGGAGTGAAGGAGCCCACCTCCATCTCCAGAGGAACTAAGGAGCCGACCACCAGGCCCGGAGTATCTGAGGAGGAGGGATTATTGGCCCTTGTCACTACAGTGATCCACATTAAGCCATCAGTCTGGTTGTGCGGGGTGTTGCACAACCAGTAAAGGTTAGTACAAACATAGTAAAACCGTGTATTAAGTTCCTCCAGTTGCAGTGTGGCGCAATATCTGTTTTTTCTTTTAATTACAGGGTGACTATAAAGGCGGGGGGCCAGGGGAAGGAGGCTTGGGTTAGGGGGGTGCGCGGGGGGGAGGGGTGTTAGGTCGTCCTGTCCTGGTAACTGAGTGACTGAGGAGCCCATTCTTCCATAAGAGATGGGCTCCTCAGCCATCAGCCTGGGATCTGGGGGTCCCAGATCGTGCTGCAGCCTCCACCATCCAGTCTCACCTGCTGGGGGCCTGTAGTGCTGTGCAGCATTTAGTGTGAGGAGATGCTGCTTCTACTACTGCCCCCAGCATGGTGCCATCAGGGAGGTCCCACAGGGCATCACATTCCTTAGCATGAAGCAAACACTGTGGCAGCTCCCTGATGGCACCATACTGGGGTGCAGTGAGAGCCTAACCTCACGGAGCCCCATGATCTCTATGTGCACCTATGTGTGGACCCCATGATGATCTCTATGTACGCATCTGAGTGGGCCCCATGATCTCTATGTGCGCTTATGTGTGGGCCCCATGAAGATCTCTATGTACGCATCTATGTACGCATCTGAGTGGGCCCCATGATGATCTCTATGTACACATCTGAGTGGGCCCCGTGATCTCTATGTGTGCTTATGTGTGGGCCCCATGATGATCTCTATGTACGCATCTGAGTGGGCCCCATGATGATCTCTATGTACGCATCTGAGTGGGCCCCGTGATCTCTATGTGCGCTTATGTGTGGGCCCCATGAAGATCTCTATGTACGCATCTGAGTGGGCCCCATGATGATCTCTATGTACACATCTGAGTGGGCCCCGTGATCTCTATGTGTGCTTATGTGTGGGCCCCATGATGATCTCTATGTACGCATCTGAGTGGGCCCCATGATGATCTCTATGTATGCATCTGAGTGGGCCCCGTGATCTCTATGTGCGCTTATGTGTGGGCCCCATGATGATCTCTATGTACGATCTGAGTGGGCCCCATGATGATCTCTATGTACGTATCTGAGTGGGCCCCATGATGATCTCTATGTACGCATCTGAGTGGGCCCCATGATCTCTATGTGCGCTTATGTGTGGGCCCCATGATGATCTCTATGTACGTATGTTGGGCCCCATGATGATCTTTATGTACCCATCTGAGTGGGCCCTGTGATCTCTATGTGCGCTTATGTGTGGGCCCCATGATGATCTCTATGTACGTATCTGAGTGGGCCCCATGATGATCTCTATTTACCGCATCTGAGTGGGCCCCGTGATCTCTATGTGCGTTTATGTGTGGGCCCCATGATGATCTCTATGTACGCATCTGAGTGGGCCCCATGATGAGCTCTATGTACGCATCTGAGTGGGCCCCGTGATCTCTATGTGCGCTTATGTGTGAGGGCCCCATGATGATCTCTATGTACGCATCTGAGTGGGCCCTGTGATCTCTATGTGCGCTTATGTTTGGGCCCCATGATGACCTCTATGTACGCATCTGAGTGGGCCCCGTGATCTCTATGTGAGCTTATGTGTGGGCCCCATGATCATCTCTATGTATGCATCAGAGTGGGCCCCGTGATCTCTATGTGCGCTTATGTGTGGGCCCCATGACGATCTCTATGTACGCATCTGAGTGGGCCCCATGATTTTTATACACGCCCCTGACTGTGACCCATGTTATCTATGTACGCCTATGATTCGGCCCCATGATCTTTATGCACGCCCCTGAGAGTGCCCATTGATCTCTATGTACGCCCCTGATTGGGACCCATATCCGCCCCTTATGCAGCCCCTGTAATCCCTATGTGGTCCTGAGCCTCGCCTCCATGTGGCAGTAGTAGAAGCAGCATCTCCATAGTGTGGCATTCACACTACATGCTGCACTGTACAGGACTCCCAGCCAGCAGCAAAACGGATGAGAAGGTAACTGCCTGGGACCCTTAGCTGAGGCTGGCAGGACATACTACTGGACAATGGCCATGATTATCATGCCCATTGGCCAGCATGTTATGCCAGCCTCTGGTGATACTATCATGCATGCCCATTGCCCAATATGTCCTGCCAGCATCTGTGGTACTATCATGCCCACCCAGCATGTCCTGACAGTCACTGGTGGTAGTACTAACATGATAGTACCACAGAGGCAGGCAGTACATACTGGGCAATGGGCATAATAGTGCCACAAAGGCTGGAAGGACATACTGGGCAATGGGTATGATAGTACCATCAGTAGACTGACTAGGCGTTATCCAAGGCTCTGTCTCCCCTCCTCGCAGCTGTTAACATTGCGTTTATGCTGTGTGTTGCAACGGATCCATTGTAAATCAGCACAAATGCAATGTGCCATAGACTTGCATTGCAAAAATGCATTCTAACGCTTGCAAAAATAGCCATGCGTTTGAAAGTATGCATTATTTGCAATGCACAGGAAACACGGTCGGCGGCTGGAGGCCAGCTGAGCGCTTCTATCACTTACAGGTGTGTTCTACTGTTATTCTGTGCCTGCTCATCTCTGTCAGCAGACATATTGTCTGATTGCAAAGATGTAGCAGAGCTGAAGACAGAAGACCTGTGTTACATCTGAGCAAGGATTTTTTTTATTTATTAAAGATGGAGTCCCTAAATGTGTTTGAGTTTTATTAAACATTTATTTTCTCTGTGTTGTGTTTTTATTCTGTTTACTAGAAATTCATGGTGGCCATGTCTAGTTTGGCGTGATGCCATGAATTTCAGGGTTAGTACCAACTGATAATACAAAGCTGGTACTAACCCCTTTATTACCCAGCGTGCCACCCCCCACCAGGGCCACTGGAAGAGCCGAATAAAGCGCCTGGAAATGACTCTATGATGACTGCGCCAATTCCAAGGGTGGCTGTGGGCTGCCGTTTTCAGCATCGGGGGCCCAGAATGCTTGGGCCTTACCATGCTGAGAATCCCAACCCCCAGCTGCCGATCAAAATATGGCGGGAGCCCACTCATTTTTTTTTTAAATAATTTATAAAAAAAATTGGGCTTTCCTGACTTTTGATCACCATCGAAGGTAAAGCCAGGCAGCTGGAGGTGGCAGCCCGTAGCTGTCTGCTTTATCTGCGCTTAGAATCAAAAAATCTGCGGAGCGCTACGTCATGTTTTTTTTAGTATTTATTTGTTTTCACACTTCTATATGTGTGACAGGCCCAACAGCTAATCACAGACACTGACACAGAGAATGGGCATCTGTGATTGGCTGCTTAGGTAACCTGAATGCAGCCTATACATAGTACCGTACTAGAATGTATGGGCTGGTTGTAGATTACTCGAACAGCCAATCACAGATGCCCATCCTCTTAGACCACAACAGCCAATCACAGATGCGGCCAGTCACATATAGAAATGTGAAAATAAATAATTTTTAAAAACATGACATAGCGCTCTGCAGAATTTTTGATTCTCACCGCAGATAAAGCGGACAGCTACGGCCTGCACCCCCAGCTGCCTGGCTGGCAATCAAAAGACAGATAAGCCTAATATTTGTTTTAAACTTATGTAAAATATCTATATTTTTTAAAATGTGTGGGCTCCCGTGATATGTTGATCGTCAGCCACATTAAACAAATTGCACACAATAGACCTCGAGGCTATAGGTCAGAGAAGGGTGGGGAGCGAGAAAACAGGCGCAGATCTAAATGTAAAAGTACAATATTTCTCAGAAGTACACTGGGCAAGAGAACTCACCTTTATTGTGTCTTGTTTCTTCGCATATCAACCCACTGGGGGTCTTACAGGGGTATTTGTCTCCTTGGTATTTTATGACATTTATAGCCGAAACGCGTTGTTTTAATTATGCTTTTATGACTTTTATGACTGTTTACTACTGTGAAGCCATTTGAAATAAATCTCTAAGAAGGAAAAAGGAGTCAGAGTCCTTATCATAAGGTAAATTTCCTTGGGAGCGCTCAGCCAGGTTAAACAAGGCAGCAGGGGGCTGGGATTCTCAGCATGGTAAGGCCCAAGCGTTCTTGGCCTCCCATACTGAAAATCGCAACCCGCAGCCACCCCTGAAAATGGCACATTCATCATAGCACCATTTCCAGGCACTTTACCCAGCTCTTCCAGTGGCTCTGATGGTGAGTGGCACCCTGGGTAATAAAAGGGTTAGTACCAGGCCAGCCTTGTATTATTAGCTGGTACTAAGCCCAAACTTCATGGTGTCATGACAAATTAGACATGGCCAACATGAATTTCTAGTAAACAGAAAAAAAACTGAATTTTTTAAAAATTAAAAATAAAACACAAAACACATTTAGGGACTCCATCTTTAATTAAAAAATCATTGTTTCGACGTAATCCACGGGTCTTTTGTCTTCAGCTCTGCTACATATTTGCCATCAGACAAATATGTCTGCTGACAAGGATGAGCAGGCACAGAATGACACTGGAGCACTGTTACTGTGTAGTGCAGCACTATGTTTCTTTTTTTGTCATTTCATGTATTGTAGAAAACTTGGGAAAAGTGTGGATTGTGCTCTGGAAGTGAGTCAGGTATAGCTAACTATGTTATTTTCTGCAGGATGAGTCCTACATAGAAGACGTGATATAGGTCTGCGACAGATAAAGAACTTCACCTAGAGACATCACTGGTGAGTATGTGTATAAGGCTAGGGTCAAACTTGCAAAATTTTAAGTTCCCTGCGTTGGTTGCATAGAAATTAGAATTTTTTTTCTCACTACGCAGCCTTCACGCAGGCTGAGTAGTGGCGAATGTGGCCCCTAGCAACCCTGCGGGGAGTGCAATTTGCACCACGCACAGGGGAACGCATCGTGATGCTTTCCCCTGTGCGTGGTGCATGCGTGGTGCAAATCGCACTCCCCGTAGCCCGCTGTGTAGTTGGTATTCAGAAAACACAGCGGGTTGCAAGGGACTGCGTTCGCCGCTACTCAGCCTGCGTGAAGGCTGCGTGAAGGCTGCGTACAGGCTGCGTAGTGAGAAAAAAAAATCTAACTTCTATGCAAACAACGCAGGGAACTTAGAATTTTGCAAGTGTGACCTTAGCCTTACTTATACACACACACTGACACTATATACAGAGCTCCTGTGTATAATGTCAGTGGTGATCATTGCATTACTTGTACACTGACACTATATGCAGAGCTTTTTTACATTTTTATTAATTTAGTACTAGATGGCGGCCCGATTCTAAAGAATCGGGTATTCTAGCCTATGGTTATTAGGGTATACAGCAGCTGAGTGGTTAGCAGAGTATACGGAGGCTCAGTGGCTAATAGTCTGCTTTAGGGCAGAGTGCAGTGGTCAGGGGCAGAGTGCAGTGGTCAGGGGCAGAGTGCAGTGGTCAGGGGCCCGATGCAATTGCATCGGGAGCGCGGTGAAATGAATTGTGTGTATAGAGGCGAGTCAGTGGGTAGCAGAGTATACAGGCAGCTCTGTGGGTAGCAGAGTATACAGGCGGCTCTGTAGATAGCAGAGTATAATGTGGCGGGAGGCTGGAGGGGTGAGGAGAGGTGGGGCAGGAGGGGTGAGGAGAGATGCGGCTGGAGGGGTGAGGAGAGAGGAGGCTGGAGCGGCAACATGAGTGTTCGGCACACCTCTGCTCCTCTAGGCTGCACACATCACGGCGGTCGTCTCCCGCCCGTGATGTGTGTTTTTTAGGCCGTAAGCGTGGCGGGGCTGCCTGAGTCCCACTTCGCTTAGGGCCGGCATGTTGGTCCACTGTGGACAGGTGTAGCGCTGTGGTGACGTCACTTTGGCGATGACAAAGTGACGGGAGTGCTGGCTAAAATGACAGAAGTGAGCCTTCGGGTTTTATATATTAGATATAGCAGTACTATGGTATATGGCGGTACAGTATAGAAGATGTATAGCAGCACTATAGTATATGGCAATATATTACAGTATATGTACAGGGGACTATAGTATATGGGGGTATTTTATAGCACATATATAGCAGCGCTATAGTATATGGCGATACATTACAGTACATGTATAGCAGCACTATAGTATATGGCCATACTCTGCTCCCCCCGCTCCTCCCTTCAAAAAATAAAAAAATCCCCAGTGAGGATACTCACGTGTCCGCCGGCTCGCTCCACCTTCGTCTTCTAGGTCCTACAGGGGTTTAGGACCCGTCGTTGCCTGGGAAACCGTTTAGCTGATTGGTCACATGACCGCTAACTGGAGGGGGGCAGGATGGATTAGGGGGCAGGATGGTGACGGGGGGTGGAGTGGTGGCAGGATGGAGCGAGCGGGGCAGGATGGAGGCGGCGGGGCAGGATGGTAGTGGAGGGGCAGGATGGAGCCGGCGGGGGGGGGGCAGGATGGTGCTGGCGGGGCAGGATGGTGGCAGGGGGCAGGATGAAGCGAGCAGGGCAAGATGGAGGGAGCAGGACAGGATGGTGGCAGGGGGGCAGGATGGAGCGAGCGGGGCAGGATGGAGCTGGCGGGGGGCAGGATGGAGGCGGCAGGGGGGGAAGGATGCAGGCGGGGGGCAGAATGCAGCCGAGGGAGGGGGGCAGGATGGAGGCGGGGGGGGCAGGATGGGTGCGGCGGGGGGGGCAGGATGCAGCCGAGGGGGGGGCAGGATGAAGGCAATGTGGGGGGGGCAGGATGGAGCTGGTGTGGGGGGGAGGATGGAGGCGGCAGGGGGGTTAGGATGGAGCCGGTGGGGGGGGGCAGGATGCAGCCGAGGGGGGGGGGCAGGATGGAGGCGGCGGGAAGGGCAGGATGGAGCCAGCAGTGGGGCAGGATGTTGATTGCGGGGGGGGGGCAGGATGGAGGCGGCGTGGGGGCAGGATGGAGTCGGTGGGGGGGCAGGATGGAGCTGGTGTGGGGGGGCAGGATGGAGTGGCGGGGCGGATGGAGCTGGGTGGAGGGCAGTGAGCAGCGGAGGGCAGGATGTGCTGAGGGCAGGATGGGCGGTGGGAGGGCAGGATGGAGCTGGTGTGTGTGGGGGGGCAGGATGGAGCTGGTGGGGGCAGGATGGAGCCAGTGAGGGGGGCAGGATGCTGATGGTGGGGGGCAGGATGGAGGCGGCGTGGGGGCAGGATGGAGCCGGTGGGGTGCAGGATGGAGCTGGTGTGTGGGGGGGGGGCAGGATGGAGTGGGCGGGGGGGCAGGATGGAGCTGGTGTGGGGGGCAGGATGCAGCTGGTGGAGGGGGCAGGATGCAGCCGAGGGGGGTGGGGCAGGATGGAGGCGATGGGGGAGGGGGGACAGGATGGAGCCGGTGGGGGGTGCAGGATGGAGCGGGCGGGGGGTGCAGGATGGAGGTGGCGGGAGGGCAGGAGGAGGCGGTGGGGGGGGCAGGATGGAGCTGGTGTGTGTGGGGGCAGGATGGAGCTGGTGGGGGGGGCAGGATGCAGCTGGGGGGACAGGATGCAGCTGAGGGGGGGTGTGGGGCAGGATGGAGGCGGCGGGGGGGGCAGGATGGAGGGCGGGGGGGCAGGATGGTGCTGGGGGGGCAGGATGGAGGCGGCGGGGGGGCAGGATGGAGCTGGTGTGTGTGGGGGAGCAGGATGGAGCGGGCGGGGGGTAGGATGGAGGGGGGCAGGATGGAGTTGGCGTGGGGGGGACAGGATGGAGCCGGTGGGTGGCAGGATGGAGCTGGTGTGGGGGGGGCAGGATGGAGCCGGGGGGGTTAGGATGGGAGGCGGCGGGGGTAGGATGGAGCGGGCAGGGGGGCAGGATGGAGCAGGTGTGGGGGGGTGGGCAGGATGGAGCTGGAGGGGGGCCAGGATGGAGCTGGTGTGGGGGGAGTCAGGATGGAGGCGGTGGGGGGGTAGGATGGTGCGGGCGGGGGGTGCAGGATGGAGCCGGTGGGGGGCAGGATGGAGCTGGGGGGGGCAGGATGGAGTAGGGGAGGGCTATGGAGGGGAGAGGGGGGGGCAGGTTGGAGCCAGTGGGGGGTAGGGGCAGGATGGTGGTGGCAGGGGGAGGGGCAGGATGGATGAGAGGATACACAGGCGTGTGCCGGCTTGCAGGACCTGTTGGTGCCTGGGAAACCAATCAGGTGATCCCAGGCAACCACAGGTCCTCAAGGCATGGAGCTAGAGGAGGTAGATGGAGGCGCCGGCGGACGGGTGAGTAACCTCTATGAGTTTTTTTTTTATTAGAAGCAAGCAGGGGGGGGGGCCGCAGGACCCGCGGGGGGGCAGGACGACCCGTGGGGGGGCAGGACGACCTGCGAAGGGCATGGGGGGGGCAGGAGCAGCCGCGGGGGGAGGCTGCAGGAGCCGCGGGGAGGGGAGCCCGCAGGCCGCAGGTGCATGGGGGGCAGAAACAGCGGCGGGGGGCCCGCAGGAGCCGCGGGGGGCAGGAGCAGCCGCGGGGGGGCCGCAGGAGCAGGCAAAACTTCCGAGAGTGGAACGTTCTTCCGCCGTTTCCTGTAGCCGGGCGTCGCCCGGCTAGCCCGCAGCGGTGACATCACCACCATGGTCCGGAGGCCATCATGGAAGTAACCTTCGGGTTTTCCGGAAGTGGCCTTCGGCTTTTATATATTAGATACACCCACACATATACAGTATAGATGCACAGTATACACACACACATATACAGTATACAGACACACACACACAGTATACACACACAGTATACACACACACACCATTACAGTATACAGACACACCACACACAGTATACACACACACATATACAGTACAAACAGTATACCACACACATACAGTATACTCACACACACATACAGTATACACACACAGTATACACACACACATATACAGTATACAGATACACACACACACAGTATACACACACACATATACAGTACAAACAGTATACACACATATACAGTATACTCACACACACATACAGTATACACACACATACAGAATACACACATATATAGTATATACAGACATATACAGTATACACACACAGTATACACACACATTCAGTATACCGACACATACAGTATACACACACATACACAGTATACACACATACAGTATACACACACATATACAGTATACACAAATATACAGTACACACATATACAGTATACACACACACACAACAGTATACACACATATACAGTATACACACACACATATACAGTATACACAAACATACAGTATACACACATACAGTATACACACATATACAATATACTCACACACATATATACAGTATACACACATATACAGTATACTCACACACACATACAGTATACACACATATACAGTATACTCACACACACATACAGTATAACACACATACAGAATACACACATATATAGTATATACACACATATAGAGTATACACACACATACAATATACACACACATATCCAGTAGACACACACATATCCAGTAGACACACACATAAAGTATACACACACATACAGTATACACACATATACAGTATATACACACATATACAGTATACACACACATATAGAGTATACAACAAACATACAGTATACACACACACATACAGTATACACACACACAAATATACAGTATACACACACACAGTATACAGACACACACACATATATACAGTATACACACACATATACAGTAAACACAAACATACAGTATAGAGACATATACAGTATACACACACATACAGTATACAGACACACATACAGTATACAGACACACATATACAGTATACACACACACATTATAACACACACATACAGTATACACACACACACATATATACAGTATACACACACACATACAGTATACACACACATATACAGTACAAACAGACATATACAGTATACACACACATACAGAATACACACATATAGTATATACACACATATACAGTATACACACACAGTATACACACACACACACACAGTATACACACACACATACAGTATACACAGACACATACAGTATACACAGACACATAGAGTATACACACACATAGAGTATACACACACATATTCAGTATACACATATATTTAGTATACACACAGACAGTATACACAGACAGTATACACACACACATATAGAGTATACACATATATACAGTATACACACACATATACAGTATACAGAAACATACAGTATACACACACATACAGTATACACACAGACATACAGTATACACACACACCCATATATACAGTATACACATATATAGAGTATACACACACACATATCAGTATACACACACATATACAGTATACACACACATACAGTATACACGTATATACAGTATACAGACACACACATATACAGTATACACACACACATATACAGTATGCACACACATACAGTTTAACACACACATACAGTATACACAGACACATATACAGTATACACATATATACAGTATACACACACACATATACAGTATACACACACACATATACAGTATACACACACACACACAACAGTATATACACACACATATACAGTATACACACACATACAGTATACACACACATACATACACACATACAGTATACACACACATACAGTATACACACACACAGTTTACACACACACACACACAGTATACACACACACACATACAGTATACACACATATACAGTATACACACACACGTATACAGTATACACACAACACACACACATATACAGTATATACACACACATATACAGTATACACACACATACAGTATACATACACAGATACTGTATACACACACATATACAGTATACACACACACATACTGTATACACACACACATACAGTATACACAGACACATATACAGTATACACATATATACAGTATACACACACACATATACAGTATACACACACACACACATATACAGTATACACACACATATAGAGTAGAAACACACAGATATACAGTATAGAAAAGATGGGAGTGCTGGTGTGTCACGGTCCGCGCTGCTCTGGGTCCAAAATAACTCACCAAGGAGCCAAGTAACTTTTCATCCTCTTTATTTCTCCTTTTCCTACGCGTTTCAGCGCCTCACCCGGCGCCTTCCTCAGGGATCCCTGCGCGGACCGTGACACACCAGCACTCCCATCTTTTCTTTGGATTATGCCACTATCCAGTGGTAGGTGGAGGTCCTGCAGCAGCTTGGAACATTGATTCCTAAACGCCTTCAAACCAGTTGTGGGGATCACAACTGGATCAGGTGAGCAGCTTCACAGCACCACCATATTCACAGAAGTGTCACTAGTGATAGGGCACTATTGCGCCTCTTGTCCCCCTCCCCTTTTATTTTTTACAGATATACAGTATACACACACACACATATACAGTATATACACACATACAGTATACAGACACATACAGTATACACATACATACAGTATACACACACACATATACAGTATACACACACATACAGTTTACACACACACACATACAGTATACACACACACACACACAGTATACACAGACACATATACAGTATACACACACATACAGTATACACACACACATATACAGTATATACACACACATATACAGTATACACACACACATATACAGTATACACACATACAGTATACACACACATACAGTATACACACACACATATACAGTATCTACACTCATACAGTTTACACACACATATACTGTATACACACACACACACATACAGTATAGACACACACACATATACAGTATACACATATATACAGTATACACACACATATACAGTATACACACATATATACAGTATATACACACATACAGTATACACACACAGACAGTATACACACATATACAGTATACACACACACATATACAGTATACACACACATATATAGAGTATACACACACACATATACAGTATACACATATATAGAGTATACACACACACATATACAGTATACACACACATATACAGTATAAACACACACACATATATAGTATACACACACAGACACATACAGTATACACACACAGACTCATACAGTATACACACACATACAGTATACAGACACATACAGTATACACATACATACAGTATACACACACACATATACAGTATACACACACATACAGTTTACACACACACACATACAGTATACACACACAGTATACACAGACACATATACAGTATACACACACATACAGTATACACACACACATATACAGTATATACACACACATATACAGTATACACACACACATATACAGTATACACACATACAGTATACACACACATACAGTATACACACACACATATACAGTATCTACACTCATACAGTTTACACACACATATACTGTATACACACACACACATACAGTATAGACACACACACATATACAGTATACACATATATACAGTATACACCCACACATATACAGTATACACACATATATACAGTATATACACACATACAGTATACACACACAGACAGTATACACACATATACAGTATACACACACACATATACAGTATACACACACACATATAGAGTATACACACACACATATACAGTATACACATATATAGAGTATACACACACATATACAGTATACACACACATATACAGTATAAACACACACACATATATAGTATACACACACAGACACATACAGTATACACACACACATACAGTATACACACACACACACATATAATCTCACTCTTCAGTGCAGGAGACTGTGTATGAAGAAGCCGCAGATCTCCTCTCTATCTGTGTGTGATCAGAGCTGTCTCCTCAGCTCTGCAGCATTTCCGGTCCCCTGAAGACTACATCTCCCATCATGCACCGCGGTTCCTCCCTTGTGACGCCATGATCCTGGAATCAGTGAGGAATCTAAGGGGGAGGTGGCATCCAGCCTATTATTGTGTGATTGGGGTGGTCCCCTTCGGCTTGTTCCGGCCACCCCTGGGCTCAGCAGACACCTTAATGGATGCGGCTGGGGCTGGGTGTGTGGTGCGGACACGCCCCTTAGTTACCCGACCGCGGCCTTGGTTACCAAGCTCTCCGGGGAGCGTGGAGGGGAGACCGGGGAGCGTGGAGGGGAGACCAGGGAGAGTGGAGCGTGGAGGGGAGACCGGGGAGCGTGGAGGGGAGACCGGGGAGCATGGAGCGTGGAGGGGAGACCGGGGAGCGTGGAGGGGAGACGGGGAGCATGGAGCGTGGAGGGGAGACCGGGGAGCGTGGAGCGTGGAGGGGAGACCGGGGAGCGTGGGGCGTGGAGTGAGATGACCCTAACGCACTTCCGTAAGTTTGGCAGCCACGTCCACGACGACGGAAGTAGCGCAGAAAATGACGGAAGTGCGCTACGGCAATTATATATTAGATTATTTGTCACTATGTGGTGGCATCATGTACTTTGGTCATGACATGACGGTATTTGTCCCTTGTATGTAGTATTATTCAGTTGCTATGTGGTGGTAATATGAGGTCTCATGGTGTCGCAGTATTTATACCTTATATGTGGTAGCATTTGATCATTATGTGGTGGTTTTATGTGCTTTGGTAATGGTGTGGCGTATTTGTTCCTTGTATGTGGCATTATTTGGGCACTATGTCATGGTAATATGTGATCTGGTCACGGTGTAGTGGTATTTCAGGCTTGTATCTGGTAATATTGGTCTTTGTAGAGTGGATTTTGGTCGGTCATTTGTTTTATCTGATATCAATAAGGGGTAACGTCTTTATTTCCAAAACATATTAAATACTTGGATATTTAACCCCTCCCTGTCCTGTGACATAGCAGCAGAGATGCAGTCAGGGTGCGTGCACATGATCAGTGTACGCTGCGTTTTGGACGCAGCGTCTTGCTTCTGCATCTAAAACGCTGCGTCGTGCAGCACTAGCATAGTGGATGGGATTTCAAGAAATCCCATCCTCACTATGCGTAACCCGCCTGCAGCGTGTTTGGAGCTGCGGTGCGGGTTGCCGGCAGTCCCCCCCTCTGCAGCATGTTTATTTAATGCTGCGGAGTCGGAAGCGGCTGTCATCGGGTGACTGCAGAGAGAAGCCACCCCGCACCCGCCGCACATGGTGAGTACAGGGCGGCTGCGGTCTTCCTGCGGCCACCCACAGCTTCACTCAGGTCCGGAGGAGCTGCGTGTTGGACAAAGCACGCACCCTCACAGAGGTTCTCCAGAGAAAGCAAGTTGAGCATTTAGTGAGATTTTCACCTCAGTATTTATAAGACAAAACCAGGAGAGGGTGAGAAATGTAGAAAAAAATTACTGTTATTGCTCCACTCCTGGTTTTGTCTTACAAGGTAAAAACAAGGTAAAAAACTCACCAAATTCTCAAAGTGCCACATTGTTCTGATGGTGCAGATTCACCAAAATAAGTGATCACCTTCCTAACCTGTGGATTGCTGAGAACTTGTTTCACCAAAAAATCCCTTTAATGCAAACTACAGTAATTGTACATCACAGTAATGTTGAGCGCACAGGAATGTGCAGCAGCCGCCTGGGTTTACAGTGCACGCTTTAAAAACACCCTAGTAATGCAGTTCAGATAATGCACAGGATTGAACAGCAGTGTGCAATACAAAGGCCTGCCTGCACTGGTTCGGCCCTGAGGACTGACATGGGATCTGTATAACGGATAACAGGTATTTGCATATAGCTGAAGAATGGGTGGGCCCGGGTGGGTGGGCCCCTAGAGTCAATTTTCCTGGTGGGCCCCAGACACGCCAGTCCGGCGCTGTGCCTGAGGGTGATTTTGTCACCAAATTATCAACAACAGCCCTCTTAAATAATCAATTGTTAAGCCTCTTGGTGACTGCAACAGCAGCGAAGTAAATTTGTCCTTATAACGTGGGTCCGGAAAGGTGGCCAAACAGTATAGGTTGCTGTTAAATATGTGAATCACGCGTGGGTCTTGTGACAGACAATTATACATGAAGTCAGCCATGTGTGCCAAGCTGCAAAGACTCAAATGTTCTGTGTCCCCAGAAGGATGAACAATACCCATCATGGCCTCCAAGTCTGTCTCAGCCTCCTCCTCTCCAGCCCACCCATGCTGTACCGGCATAAAGCTGGGGTTGTGAGTACCATTGGTAGCATCAGGGTTCCCAAATGTACCACCGAAAAATAACTCCTCTTCTTCCTCATCTTCATCATCATGTTCTTCTTGATCGAATGTTGCCTGATGAGATTGGCTGTGCTGGGTAGGATCAGTTATGTTTAAATGTGGCTCCACAGCCAGCCTCTGTGCCCTCAAAGATTCAGTTGCTAGATTCATGAGCGATTCTTTGAGCAGACATAGCATCGAGATAGTAACGTTGATAATAGACTGATTACTGCACAAAGCTTGTGAGCGGTGATCAAAGTTATTATCTAGCACCTCGCAAATGTCAGCGATCCACACCCACTCGAGAGTTGTAATGTGTCTTGGCTGAGTGTTTGTGTGACGGGCATGTTGGAGCTGATATTCTGCAATTGCCCTCTGCTGCTCACTAATCCTTAATAACATATGAAATGTGGAGTTCCAGCGTGTGGCCATGTCACAAATTAGTCTGTGGTTGGGCAAATTAAAGTGCTTTTGAAGCGCTAAAAGACTTCCAACAGCAGTTTAAGAATGTCTGAAATGGGCACAAATTTGGCGCACCTTCTCAAGTAGGTCTGTTAACTCCAGGTAGGTTTTAAGAAATTTCTGAAACACTAGGTTCAGCACGTGAGCCATGCAAGGCACGTATACCTTGGTTACCGAGCTTTAGAGCCGCCACGAGGTTACGGCCATTATTGCTGACGACCAGACCGGTTTGTAGTTGCAGTGGGGAGAGCCACTCATCAGTCTGTTGCTTTAGACCTTTCAAGAGCTCTGCAGCAGTGTGCGGTGTTTGATAGGATAGGAATACATATGGGTCCTCAATCAACTTATATCTCATTTCAGCTGAAATGAGAGATGAAGAGTATCATATATAAACATTGGGACATTCTCCTGAATGATCCTATTTGCAGGAGATTTCTGCCGACTTTGCCTCTTGTGACCTACTAGAGAGCTCCCTCTCTCAAAAACATCCTAGCTCCCAGCAAACTGAGACATTGTAGAAAGCTGAGTGTTATTAAAAGCATAAATACTCCTCACAATGGATCCAATTCATGTGCATCCTACAGATGCAGTAAAAATATTTGTTTGTGTTGTGGGTGGATACAACACAACACTAAAACATTCACGTCCTTTAGTGATAAAGAGGAAACCTCTTAAATAACCCACAGGCTGGACTGTACATCCAGCCATGTCATTTACCTGATAGACTGCATTTGCGGCAAGCAATACGTGGGAAGAACTACACAGCCTTTACACCTGAGATTGAATTCCCACAGATATAACATTAAAAATGTTTTTTCCAAACATGGCTTATCCAGACATTGTGCCAATGTGCACAATACTAAGGTGGTTTTGAAAATAACCCCAATTGATCATGTGTCCCATTGATACTCCGAACAGATTAATAACTAGTGATGAGCGAGTACTAAAATGCTCGGGTGCTCGAAGCTCGGGCCGAGCATCCCGAGATACTCGTGTACTCGGCCCGAGTAACGAGCCCAATGTTATCCTATGGGAGACACGAGTATTTTTATGAAATGACTGCCGGCTGCCTGGAAAAAACACTAAAAATGTCAAAAAGTCTCAGAAGAGTGCTGAAATGACATGGCAACACCATGGGAAAGACCCCTGGAAGCATTTCTCACTCAAAAGTCACAGCTCTGAACAATGTTGTCCGGTTTCACGCCAATTTTACGGAGTCTCCAGAAAACCTTCCAAAATGACACCAAAATGAATATTTAGGTTGGAAATGTTAAGGGCACATACCCAATAGTGAGATACAGCTGTTGTATGTCACTTTTTGTGATTACATAAAAGATTTTACGTGAAAACATTGTGCGACACTCCGATGACCCTGACAAGAGACGTACATGAAGCCCTGTCTAGAAATAAAGTGCCCATTTTGAGGAACTGGGTCTATTGTAGTATCTTCCTTTGCAAGGGTAGCCAAAATTGGGAGGTTCACCAATGCCCCTGGATACAGACATGCAGGATGGCCTGTAAACAAGAACTGGGTGTATTTTAGTATAGCCCTTTGGTCAGGGCAGCCAAAAATTGGGAGGCTCCTCTTTGTCCCTGGATAGAGATGTGCAGGAGGGCCTGTAACCCTCAAGTGGGTGTATTTTAGTAAGCCCTTTGGTCAGGGCAGCCAAAAATTGGGAGGCTCCTCTTTGTCCCTGGATAGAGATGTGCAGGAGGGCCTGTAACCCTCAAGTGGGTGTATTTTAGTATAGCCCTTTGGTCAGGGCAGACAAAAATTGGGAGGTTCAACAATGACCCATGCTTACAGACATGTAGTATGGCCTGTAACCCTCAAGTGGGTGTATTTTACTATAGCCCTTTGGTCAGGGCAGCCAAAAATTGGGAGGTTCAACAATGACCCATGCTTACAGACATGTAGTAGGGCCTGTAACCCTCAAGTGGGTGTATTTTAGTATAGCCCTTTGGTCAGGGCAGCCAAAAATTGGGAGTTCAACATGACCCATGCTTACAGACATGTAGTAGGGCCTGTAACCCTCAAGTGGGTGTATTTTAGTATAGCCCTTTGGTCAGGGCAGCCAAAAATTGGGAGGTTCAACAATGACCCATGCTTACAGACATGTAGTAGGGCCTGTAACCCTCAAGTGGGTGTATTTTACTATAGCCCTTTGGTCAGGGCAGCCAAAAATTGGGAGGTTCAACAATGACCCATGCTTACAGACATGTAGTAGGGCCTGTAACCCTAAGTGGGTGTATTTTAGTATAGCCCTTTGGTCAGGGCAGCCAAAAATTGGGAGTTTCAACAATGACCCATGCTTACAGACATGTAGTAGGGCCTGTAACCCTCAAGTGGGTGTATTTTAGTATAGCCCTTTGGTCAGGGCAGCCAAAAATTGGGAGGTCAACAATGACCCATGCTTACAGACATGTAGTAGGGCCTGTAACCCTCAAGTGGGTGTATTTTAGTATAGCCCTTTTGGTCAGGGCAGCCAAAAATTGGGAGGCTCCCTTTGTCCCTGGATTAGAGGACGTGCAGGAGGGCCTGTTAAGAACATGGGTGTATTGTAGTATAGCCCTTTTGTCAGGGCAGCCAAAAATTGGGAGGTTCACAATTGACCCATGCTTACAGACATGTAGTAGGGCCTGTAACCCTGAAGTGGGTGTATTGTAGTATAGCCCTTTTGTCAGGGCAGCCAAAAATTGGGAGGTTCAACAATGACCCATGCTTACAGACATGTAGTAGGGCCTGTAACCCTCAAGTGGGTGTATTTTAGTATAGCCCTTTGGTCAGGGCAGCCAAAAATTGGGAGGTTTCAACAATGACCCATGCTTACAGACATGTAGTAGGGCCTGTAACCTCAAGTGGGTGTATTTTAGTATAGCCCTTTGGTCAGGGCAGCCAAAAATTGGGAGGTTCAACAATGACCCATGCTTACAGACATGTAGTAGGGCCTGTAACCCTGAAGTGGGTGTATTTTAGTATAGCCCTTTGGTCAGGGCAGCCAAAATTGGGAGTTCAACAATGACCCATGCTTACAGACATGTAGTAGGGCCTGTAACCCTCAAGTGGGTGTATTTTAGTATAGCCCTTTGGTCAGGGCAGCCAAAAATTGGGAGTTTCAACAATGACCCATGCTTACAGACATGTAGTAGGGCCTGTAACCCTCAAGTGGGTGTATTTTAGTATAGCCCTTTGGTCAGGGCAGCCAAAAATTGGGGAGGTTCAACAATGACCCATGCTTACAGACATGTAGTAGGGCCTGTAACCCTAAGTGGGTGTATTGTAGTATAGCCCTTTGGTCAGGGCAGCCAAAAATTGGGAGGTTCAACAATGACCCATGCTTACAGACATGTAGTAGGGCCTGTAACCTCAAGTGGGTGTATTTTAGTATAGCCCTTTGGTCAGGGCAGCCAAAAATTGGGAGGTTCAACAATGACCCATGCTTACAGACATGTAGTAGGGCCTGTAACCCTCAAGTGGGTGTATTTTAGTATAGCCCTTTGGTCAGGGCAGCCAAAAATTGGGAGGTTCCAACAATGACCCATGCTTACAGACATGTAGTAGGGCCTGTAACCCTCAAGTGGGTGTATTTAGTATAGCCCTTTGGTCAGGGCAGCCAAAAATTGGGAGGTCTCTCTATGTCCCTGGATAGAGCATGTGCAGGAGGCCTGTAAACACTCAAGTGGTGTATTTAGTATAGCCCTTTGGTCAGGGCAGCCAAAAATTGGGAGGTTCAACAATGACCCATGCTTACAGACATGTAGTAGGGCCTGTAACCGTCAAGTGGTGTATTTTACTATAGCCCTTTGGTCAGGGCAGCCAAAAATTGGGAGGTTCAACAATGACCCATGCTTACAGACATGTAGTAGGGCCTGTAACCCTCAAGTGGGTGTATTTTAGTATAGCCCTTTGGTCAGGGCAGCCAAAAATTGGGAGGTTCAACAATGACCCATGCTTACAGACATGTAGTAGGGCCTGTAACCTCAAGTGGGTGTATTTTAGTATAGCCCTTTGGTCAGGGCAGCCAAAAATTGGGAGACCATGCTTACAGACATGTAGAGACCATGCTAAGACATGGGTGTATTTATAAGCCCTTGGTCAGGGCAGCCAAAAATTGGGAGGTTCAACATGCCCTGTTCAGACTGAGTAGGGCCTGTAATAAGTGGGTGTATTTGTATAGCCCTTTGGTCAGGGCAGCCAAAAATTGGGAGGTTCAACAATGACCCATGCTTACAGACATGTAGTAGGGCCTGTAACCTCAAGTGGGTGTATTTTAGTATAGCCCTTTGGTCAGGGCAGCCAAAAATTGGGAGGCTCCTCTTTGTCCCTGGATAGAGACGTGCAGGAGGGCCTGTTAAGAACTGGGTGTATTGTAGTATAGCCCTTTTGTCAGGGCAGCCAAAAATTGGGAGGCTCCTCTTTGTCCCTGGATTGAGACGTGCAGGAGGGCCTGTTAAGAAGAACAGGGTGTATTGTAGTATAGCCCTTTTGTCAGGGCAGCCAAAAATTGGGAGGCTCCTCTTTGTCCCTGGATAGAGACGTGCAGGATGGCCTGTTAAGAAGAACAGGGTGTATTGTAGTATAGCCCTTTTGTCAGGGCAGCCAAAAATTGGGAGGCTCCTCTTTGTCCCTGGATAGAGACGTGTAGGAGTACCTAAAAACATTTTTCCCATTGAAAAGGAGCGGGTCTCCTGTCGTTGTAATGCCCATTCTAACAGAATGGGCTAAAAAATTTACCACTGCGGGTATACCTCAAACAAGAGCCTAACTATTCTAACGCTCATCATGGTGTCACATGAGGAGAAGGAGTAGCAGTCCAGCGATTAGCCAAAGTACGGAAGTGTGTACCCATGGGTGAGTGGAGGTACATGTCAAATTCAAATAACAAAATTAAATTCAGTTGTCATTTTCTGGTGGTGTGGTGAAGTCTGGCCCAATCCAACCCTTGTTCATCTTGATCAGAGTGAGCCTGTCCGCATTTTCAGTTGACAGGCGGGTGCGTTTATCAGTGATTATTCCACCTGCTGCACTGAAAACACGCTCTGATAAAACGCTAGCGGCAGGGCAGGCCAGGACTTCCAAGGCGTAGAGAGCCAATTCATGCCACGTGTCGAGCTTGGAGACCCAATAATTGAAAGGCACCGATGAATCTCGCAGTACAGTTGTTCGATCTGCAAGGTACTCCTTCAGCATCTGCCCAAACTTAGCATTTCTGGTGGCACTACCCCGCACCTCAGGGGCTGTGGTACGTGAGGGGCTGAGAAAAATGTCCCACATCGTAAAGACAGTTCCCCTGCCTCTGGCGGATTGGATTTGTGCCCCTCTCGGCCGTACGCCTTGGTTGTCCATCGAATCCTGACCTATGCCGCTAGCGTTTTGTGAGGGGAAGGATTTCACAACTTCCGTGACTATGGCCCTCTGGAACTGCAGCATTTTGGCTGACCTCTCCGCCTCAGGAATGAGAGACATAAAGTTCTCCTTGTAGCGTGGGTCTAAGAGTGTTGCCAACCAGTACTGATTGTCGGCCAAGATGTTCTGAACGCGAGGGTCACGAGACAGGCAGCTTACCATAAAGTCAGCCATGTGCGCCAGACTCTTAACAGCCATCACTTCAGTATCCAGACCAACACGATGACTGAACATGCTGTCCTCCTCCTCCTCCTCCTCATCTCCCCTGTCCTCTGGCCAGCCACGCTGAATCGAGGGTATGACTGGTGTGCATGTCATATCCCCAATTTGGCCTGAGAGTTGCTCCATGTCTTCATCGTCCTCCTCCTCCTCGTCATAGTCCTCCACTACACGTTGTGATGACATGAGGCTGGGCTATGTGTTTTCACCCACACCCACTACAGTTTCTTGCTCTAAGTCATCGCGCTCGGCCTGCAATGCATCCTCTTTTATTTTCAGCAGAGACCGTTTTAGAAGGCAGAGTAGTGGTATGGTGACGCTAATAATGGCGTCATCGCCGCTCACCATCTTGGTGGAGTCCTCAAAGTTTTGGAGGACGGTGCATAGGTCCGACATCCATCTCCACTCCTCAGGTGTTATGTGTGGAGTTTGACCAATTTCCCGACGGCTTAGGTGATGCAGGTAGTCCACAACTGCCCTCTTCTGCTCACATATCCTGACCAACATATGCAGCGTTGAATTCCAACGCGTGGGGACATCACACACCAGTCTGTGGGCCGGAAGACGCAAACGGCGCTGAAAGCTGGCAAGGCCGGCTGAAGCAGCAGGTGACTTGCGAAAATGTGCTGACAGACGCCGAACTTTTACCAGCAGGTCAGACACCTCCGGGTATGACTTCACAAACCTCTGAACCACCAGGTTGAGCACATGGGCCACGCATGGAACATGCGTCAGCTGCCCTCGCCTCAAAGCTGCCACCAGGTTCCGGCCATTGTCACACACGACCTTTCCTGGCTTTAGGTTCAGAGGTGTGAGCCAGTGATCTGCCTGCTGTTTCAGAGCTGTCCACACCTCTTCTGCATTGTGTGGTTTGTCACCTATGCAGACTAGCTTCAGCACAGCCTGTTGATGCTTTGCAGAGGCAGTGCTGCAGTGCTTCCAGCTTGGGACTGGTGTGGAGGGTACAGTGGATGAGGATGCGCAGGTGGAGGAGGAGGAGGCTGAAGAGCATGACATTCCGGAGCTGTAGAGTGTTGGTGAAACCATGACAGAGGTAGGGCCTGCTATCCTTGGTGTGGGAAGGACGTGTTCCGTCCCTCGCTCAGACTGGGTCCCAGCCTCCACAATATTAATCCAGTGTGCCGTCAAGGAGATGTAGCGGCCTTGCCCACAAGCACTTGTCCACGTGTCAGTGGTTAGGTGGACTTTGGCTGAAACAGCATTGTTCAGGGCACGTGTGATATGCTGTTGGACACGTGGTTATGCAATGCGGGGACGGCACATCTGGAGAAATAGTGTCGGCTGGGGACCGAGTAACGTGGGACAGCAGCCGCCATCAGGTCGCGGAATGCGTCCGTCTCCACCAGACGGAAAGGCAACATTTCTAGCGCTATGAGTCGCGAAATGTGAGCATTGAGGACTGTGGCATGTGGGGCATTGGCAGCGTATTTGCGCCTGCGTTCAAATGTTTGCTGAATGGATAATTGAACGCTGCGCTGGGACAAGGACGTACTTGATGATGGTGTAATTTGTGCTTCAGCAACTTCTGGTGCTGGACCGGAGGCTTGTTCGCGGCCAGCATGGACAGGGGATAGGCTTGCATGCACAACAGCCGAAGACGTAGCAGTGACATCAGCACGCACCACTCCTCGACTCTGTGGTACTTCCCACAAAGTCGGGTGGTTGGCTGACATGTGCCTGATCATGCTGGTGGTGGTCAGGCTGCTAGTTTTCGTACCCCTGCTGATAGTGGCATGGCAGGTGTGGCAAATGGCCTTTTTAGAGTCTTCTGGAGCCAACTTAAAAAACTCCCAGACTCGGGAAGACCGAACATTTGCACAGGCACCTTGAGTCGTGTTGTTGTTCCGGGGAACGGTTGCCTGCCTTCTGCCTGCGGACGCAACCCTGCTTCGTACTGGCTGTTGGGATGCAACGCCTCCCTCCCCCTGTGCACTGCTGTCCTCGCTCTGCATATCCTCCTGCCATGTAGGGTCAGCTACTGGATCATCCACCACGTCGTCTTCCTCTTCCGCACCCTGATCCTCCTCCTGACTTCCTGGCAATTGTGTCTCATCATCGTCCACCCCTTGTTGAGACACTTTGACAACGTTCCGTTCATCATAACGCGGCTGCTCAAATATTTGGGCATCTGTACATACCATCTCCTCATGACCCACTTCAAGAGGAGGTGGCGACAGGCCAGATTCTGCGAATGGATACGTGAATAGCTCTTCCGAGTGTCCTAGTGTGGGATCTGAAATGTCCGTGGACGTGTACTCGGCCAGGTGGTAGGAAGGAGGATCAGGTTGGGAAATGTGCGGTGCAGTATCATGGCTACTGACAGTTGACCGTGCGGAAGACAGGGTGTTTGTGGAGGTGCCCATTTGACTTGAAGCATTATCCGCTATCCAAGTAACAACCTGTTGACACTGGTCTTGGTTCAACAGTGGTGTACTGCTGCGGGCCCCAAGAATTTGGGACAGGACGTGCGAGCGAGGAGATGTGGCCCTTTGTTGTTGCGAAATGAGTGCTTGCACACGACCTCGGCCTCTGCCTGCACCACCATCACGTCCACTTCCTTGTTCCTTGCCAACGCCCTTGCCAACGCCTTTGCGCATTTTGCCTGTATAGAGCGACAACTGTCTGGTGACTGTGGAGGTCACAGGAGATTAGGATTTTAGTTCCCTAACCTGTAGAAAGGTATGACGTACAACAGTGTGGTGACTGTTGAGATGACAAGAGTTAGGATTTTAGTTCCCTAACCTGTATGAACGTATGACGTACAACAGTGTGGTGACTGTTGAGATGACAAGAGTTAGGATTTTAGTTCCCTAACCTGTATGAACGTATGACGTACAACAGTGTGGTGACTGTTGAGATGACAAGAGTTAGGATTTTAGTTCCCTAACCTGTATGAACGTATGACGTACAACAGTGTGGTGACTGTTGAGATGACAAGAGTTAGGATTTTAGTTCCCTAACCTGTATGAACGTATGACGTACAACAGTGTGGTGACTGTTGAGATGACAAGAGTTAGGATTTTAGTTCCCTAACCTGTATAAAGGGTATGACGTACAACAGTGTGGTGACTGTTGAGATGACAAGAGTTAGGATTTTAGTTCCCTACCCTGTATGAACGTATGACGTACAACAGTGTGGTGACTGTTGAGATGACAAGAGTTAGGATTTTAGTTCCCTAACCTGTATAAAGGGTATGAAGTACAACAGTGTGGTGACTGTTGAGATGACAAGAGTTAGGATTTTAGTTCCCTAACCTGTATGAACGTATGACGTACAACAGTGTGGTGACTGTTGAGATGACAAGAGTTAGGATTTTAGTTCCCTAACCTGTATGAACGTATGACGTACAACAGTGTGGTGACTGTTGAGATGACAAGAGTTAGGATTTTAGTTCCCTAACCTGTATAAAGGGTATGAAGTACAACAGTGTGGTGACTGTTGAGATGACAAGAGTTAGGATTTTAGTTCCCTAACCTGTATGAACGTATGACGTACCACAGTGTGGTGACTGTTGAGATGACAAGAGTTAGGATTTTAGTTCCCTAACCTGTATGAACGTATGACGTACAACAGTGTGGTGACTGTTGAGATGACAAGAGTTAGGATTTTAGTTCCCTAACCTGTATAAACGTATGACGTACACCAGTGTGGTGACTGTAATGGTTTGAAGAGAGGATTTTAGTCCCTAACCTGTATTAAGGTAGTACGTACACCTGTCTGGTGACTGTTTTGATGACAAGAGTTAGGATTTTAGTTCCCTAACCTGTATTAAGGTAGTACGTACACCTGTCTGGTGACTGTAATGTTGAAGAGAGGATTTTAGTCCCTAACCTGTATTAAGGTAGTACGTACACCTGTCTGGTGACTGTAATGGTTTGAAGAGAGGATTTTAGTCCCTAACCTGTATTAAGGTAGTACGTACACCTGTCTGGTGACTGTAATGGTTTGAAGAGAGGATTTTAGTCCCTAACCTGTATTAAGGTAGTACGTACACCTGTCTGGTGACTGTTTTGATGACAAGAGTTAGGATTTTAGTTCCCTAACCTGTATTAAGGTAGTACGTACACCTGTCTGGTGACTGTAATGGTTTGAAGAGAGGATTTTAGTCCCTAACCTGCATTAAGGTAGTACGTACACCTGTCTGGTGACTGTTTTGATGACAAGAGTTAGGATTTTAGTTCCCTAACCTGTATTAAGGTAGTACGTACACCTGTCTGGTGACTGTAATGGTTTGAAGAGAGGATTTTAGTCCCTAACCTGTAGTAAGGTAGTACGTACACCTGTCTGGTGACTGTAATGGTTTGAAGAGAGGATTTTAGTCCCTAACCTGTATTAAGGTAGTACGTACACCTATCTGGTGACTGTTTTGATGACAAGAGTTAGGGTTTTAGTTCCCTAACCTGTATTAAGGTAGTACGTACACCTGTCTGGTGACTGTAATGGTTTGAAGAGAGGATTTTAGTCCCTAACCTGTATTAAGGTACTAAGTACAAGAGTGTGGTGACTCTAATGGTCACTGAAAAGCTTGGATTCCAATCTGTATCACCCTGCCTATTTCCTCCTACATTAGTCCTGAGAAGGACTGTTGTGGTCAGCAGCAGTTTGCAGCCCTGATCCGGATCTACCTATGAGGGCAGCAAATCTGTCCCTAATCAGCAGCAGACACTCTCCCTACACTCACTGTCTGGATGGCTGTGTGCCGAGCATAGCGCGCCGGGAGTTATAAAGGCTCGGTGACGCTGTGCAGGGCGGCCAATCACTGCTATGTCACAACTAACAGGGCTGTGGCATTGCAGTGGTCTGTCAGCCAATCCCTGCACGTGGGCTGGCTCTCAAAAGAGCGCCAACATGGAGAGATGACGACCACGAGCACAGCACGAGTATCGCGAGATTACTCGGTGCTCGGCGAGTCGCCCGAGTACAGTGATACTCGTGCGAGTACCGAGTAGTGGCGAGCATGCTCGCTCATCACTATTAATAACCCTTGCAAGAAGGGAGGTATTTTGGATCTAGAAATTGGACACTCTCAGTCCAAAAGGTCTAAATGAGGTGTCTGACCTGTTCTAAACAGCTGAGTTAGCCTCCATTTACTAACTCCATTTATAAAATTAAAGTTTGGAGTAGCTGAGTGTCCCTCACTCATCAATTCCATTAATAAAACTCATTCCTGACCTGTTTTAAATAGCTGATTGTGGTTCATTCATAAATTCCATTCATAAAATTCATTGAGAAAGAGCTTTCAATGATAATTGAAACTGCGGAGGTTCTGTGACAATGTAGCAGAGTTGAATGAGAGGATGGGTTCTAATCTAGATACAATGTAGCAGAGGTGAACTGAGAGGATGGGTTCTAATCTCAATACAATGTAGCAGAGGTGAACTGAGAGGATGGGTTCTAATCTGGATACAACTCAGTGGACAGTTAAAAATCTGTATTGCTCTCTATATGCATTTCTGCAAGCAACTTTATCTGTAACTAGCTGTAGTATCCGGCTACGTCCGGGTTAATAAATAACTGCTGTTAGCTATAACAACATTGAATTTGAATAGGTCATATTAATGACCTGTAGGAAAATAGAAGCTGAGCTGTGATTGATTGCTATAGGTAGCCTGATAAATCTCTAGCCAACAGTAAACCCTCCCCCTGGCGGGCAGTATATGTTACCTCACACATACACATAATAGACAGCTCATGTGACTGACATCTGCCTTAATTCCCTATATGAATAGAAGGAGCTTTGTTAGAATGCGGCGCTAGGTAACACAAGATCAAGCCTTCATAGAATTACCTTAAATTTATTACACAAAGCTGCAGGGTGCGACCACAACGTGTTTCGACACACAAATCGGCGTCTTTGTCAAGTGGATCCACTTGAGAAAGACGCCGATTTGTGTGTCGAAACGTGTTGTGGTCGCACCCTGCAGCTTTGTGTAATAAATTTAAGGTAATTCTATGAAGGCTTGATCTTGTGTTACCTAGCGCCGCATTCTAACAAAGCTCCTTCTATCACTCATACCTATTCTCCCTTCGGGGAGTGCAGTGTAGCGAGCAGCTTGGGCAAGTCCACAGGACCTGGCAGTACATCATCCAAAGTCCACCTGTGTTCATCACATGATCAGCCGGCTCTGAGGAGACTAGGAAGTGATTTCCATTAACTCAAGGAGCGTAAAATATCTTCTCTTCACACAGAGGACTGATGATCATCAACTTTATGGACCCTATCTCCCTATACGCTTAATCTGGTTGTGCGGATTCGTGCACAACCTGGAAAGGTTAGTGTTTATTTAATAGAACCACATTGTGGTGAAATTTAGTGGTGTGGCGCAACAGTGCTGTTTTTTTCTGTTTCATTAATTCCCTATATGGCACATGTGTTGCACTTTGACTGTTTTTAATCAGATGTTTATGCTTGGAAATTAAAGATAGCACACGTAGGAGGCAAGTGTGTGAGGTGATTTGTGCACGTCTGTGTCTGTCTGTGTGGTGTGTGTGTCCCTGGGGTGTGTATGTGTGTGTGTCCCTGTGGGGGGGGGGTCTCTGTTGTGTGTGTCTCTTTGTGGTGTGTGTGTGTCCCTGTGGGGTGAGTGCATGTGTCCCTATAGGGTGGCTATGTGTGTGTGTCCTTGTGGGGGGGTCTGTGTGGTGTGTGTGTCTCTGTTGTGTGTGTCTCTTTGTGGTGTGTGTGTGTCTCTTTGTGGTGTGTGTGTGTGTGTGTCCCCTTGGGGGTGTGTGTGTGTGTCTCTGTGTTGTGTGTGTCTCTTTGGGGTGTGTGTGTGTGTTTGTTCGGGTGTGTGGTGAGTATCCAATGTTGGGGCTGCACCTTAGCGACTATACACTTGCTGTTACTCTTTATGTGCGTGTGGTGTGTATACATGTCCCCGTGCGTGGTGAATATCTCATGTTGGGGCCCCACCTTAGTGACTATATGCTGGTATGTGCTGTTAGTCTTTGGCGCTATCATTAAGCCCCTCTCATTCACAACTGTCAACTGGTAACTGTCATTATGTAGATAGGGGCAAAATTGTTTGGTGAATTGGAATGCGCGGGGTTAAAATTTCGCCTCACAGCATAGCCTATGATGCTCCCGGGGTCCAGACGTGTGACTGTGCAAAATTTTGTCTCTATAGCTGACAGCTGTCGATTTTCCTCCAACACTTTTCCATTCACTTTTTCCCTATTATGTAGATAGGGGCAAAATTGTTTGGTGAACTGGAACGCGCAGGGTTAAAATTTCGCCTCACAACATAGCCTATGACACTCTCGGGGTCCAGACGTGTGACTGTGCAAAATTTTGTGGCTGAAAGTTGTGACGGTGTAGATGCCAATCCCGGATATACACACACATGCATACACATATCAAGCTGTATCAGTGACCCTCCTTAGAAATGGTGTTTTTATAGTAATTCACTGTCACTTAAAAATGTTTTAAAACCCTTTAGAGATGAACTCATGATCTGTTATAGACAAATTGAGACTTAAAAAAACAGAAGTTGGTGGTAGTGTAATAGTAACTCCACGGACTTATAAATTGAAGTCCGGAGGGAGCGAGTTCAAATCAGGTCTAAGGATTTTAGTCATTACCGTATATACTCGCGTTTAAGCCGAGTTTTTCAGCCAAAAATTGGGCTGAAAAGTACCCCCCTCGGCTTATACGCGAGTCAGTGCTGTATACCGATGTATACAGCAGCCCCCGCATCCCCAGTAATGCAGGGTCCCCCCCCAGCGTCTCTCCGGTCACCTGTAAAGCAAACTATACTTATCAGTGTCCCGCTCGCAGCTGCCGTCCGCGATCCTCCATCCTTCCTGTTTCTGTGCGCGTCGCCGGCAATGACGTCATTCCCTGCGACGCGCACAGGAAACAGGAAGGAGTCGCATGAAGATGGAGGATCGCGATGTCGGCAGCGGCGGGCGCGGACAGCGGGACACTGATAAGTATAGTTTGCTTTACAGGTGACCGGAGTCAGGCTGGGGGGGCCCTGCATTACTGGGGCTGCCTGTATACTACCGCTGGGGCTGCTATATACCACTGGGGCTGTATATACTACCACTGGGGCTGTATATACCTCTGGGGCCCTGTATACTACCACTGGGGCTGCTATATACCTCTGGGGCCCTGTATACTACCTCTGGGGCCCTGTATACTACCACTGGGGCTGCTATATACCTCTGGGGCCCTGTATACTACCACTGGGGCTGTATATACCTCTGGGGCCCTGTATACTACCACTGGGGCTGCTATATACCTCTGGGGCCCTGTATACTACCACTGGGGCTGCTATATACCTCTGGGGCCCTGTATACTACCACTGGGGCTGCTATATACCTCTGGGGCCCTGTATACTACCACTGGGACTGTATATACTGCCACTGGGGCTGTATATACTACTGGGGCTGCGTGTATACTACCACTGGGGCTGCTGTATCTACCTCTGGGACTGGTGTATACCACACTGCTGGGGGCTGTATACTTGTGCTAGGGTCCACCCTCGGCTTATACACGAGTCAATAGATTTTCCCAGGTTTTGGGGGCAAAAGTAGGGGGGTCGGCTTATACACGAGTATATACGGTAAGTTAGCTGGACATTTAGTTTTTATATTATTTTACCCATAAGATTCTCAGGAGGAGAGATAGCCCAGTGGTAATGTGGAGGACTCTGGATGGAGACAATGGTGTGTGAGGCAGGCTCGATACCTCTGTGAAACTCCAATTCTCAATTGGAGTTTTCTCAAACTAGGATTTAGGTTTTTAGTCATTAAGGTAGCTGGGCTTCTAGTTTTATATGAAATTTCTTACTAGATTACAAAACAGTGAGATAGCACAGTGGTAGCATCGAGGGACTTAGATAGAGACTAATGATGAAAGGCAGGTTCGATTCCCCTGTGAAACTCTAAAAGTTTTTAATTATGGAGATGAAGATTTTAGATTCTTATTTAACTTATATAATATTTGAAGTGATTTGAATTAATGTTTTAAATGGTTTGAGTGTTATAAACTTTTTTATGTCTTTATTTTTTACTGTGGATCATCGTTTGTGATAATATATCCAAGATATGGGCGTTTCTGCCGGAACTAACGTTCCTCCCCTCCCTAATGTGAGGTCACCAAATGACTGATATAAATGTATGTAATTATTAAGATCTGTAATACATGCCCTGAAGAAGTGGTCAGAGGACCACGAAACGCGTCGGCAAACCCTGTGTGCTGTGTGTCATGTGTCAAATAAAGTTTGTCATCGTCCTTCTGGTCAGCGCGGTCTATAATTCCCGGATTTGCAAGCTAACTCCTGAGCTTATCTCCTATGGGATCTGCAGCGACCAGGCAATCTTTACCAGTTGTGGGTTCACAACAGAAAGAGGTGAGTGGTACCTGAAAACTCCCCTCTGTTATACCCTGGTGACTGCTCTATGTGCGTTCCCCTCCCCCTCCCTTCTTGTCTCTTTCGGTGTTTGACCTAAACACATCAGCTTCAGCAAAGCCTGTTGTTGCCTGGCTGAAGCGCTGCTGCAAAGCTCCCAACTTGGCCGTGATGTCGAGGTCAAGTCAGCAGTGGCTGAGGAAGCGGAAGATGAAGACTGTGGAGTGGACGTATATGAGGAGGCGGACACCCTGAATGATGTTGGGCCAACTATTCGCTGCGTGGGTAATATCTCAGATTGTCCACTTTGAGAAGTTGTTGTCACACTCTCCACCAGGTTGATCCAGTGTACCGTGACAGAGATGTATCGTCCACTTGTCCACGTGTCCGTTGTTAGGTGAACTTTCCCGGTTACAGCATTGGTCAGTGCACGCTTTACAGTTAGGGCCAGAAATATTTGGACAGTGACACAAGTTTTGTTATTTTAGCTGTTTACAAAAACATGTTCAGAAATACAATTATATATATAATATGGGCTGAAAGTGCACACTCCCAGCTGCAATATGAGAGTTTCCACATCCAAATCGGAGAAAGGGTTTAGGAATCATAGCTCTGTAATGCATAGCCTCCTCTTTTTCAAGGGACCAAAAGTAATTGGACAATGGACTCTAAGGGCTGCAATTAACTCTGAAAGCGTCTCCCTCGTTAACCTGTAATCAATGAAGTAGTTAAAAGGTCAGGGGTGGATTCCAGGTGTGTGGTTTTGCATTTGGAAGCTGTTGCTGTGACCAGACAACATGCGGTCAAAGGAACTCTCAATTGAGGTAAAGCAGAACATCCTGAGGCTGAAAAAAAAGAAAAAATCCATCAGAGAGATAGCAGACATGCTTGGAGTAGCAAAATCAACAGTTGGGTACATTCTGAGAAGAAAGGAATTGACTGGTGAGCTTGGGAACTCTAAAAGGCTTGGGCGTCCACGGATGACAACAGTGGTGGATGATCGCCGCATACTTTATTTGGTGAAGAAGAACCCGTTCACAACATCAACTGAAGTCCAGAACACTCTCAGTGAAGTAGGTGTATCTGTCTCTAAGTCAACAGTAAAGAGAAGACTCCATGACAGTAAATACAAAGGGTTCACATCTAGATGCAAACCATTCATCAATTCCAAAAATAGACAGGCCAGAGTTAAATTTGCTGAAAAACACCTCAAGAAGCCAGCTCAGTTCTGGAAAAGTATTCTATGGACAGATGAGACAAAGATCAAACTGTACCAGAATGATGGGAAGAAAAAAGTTTAGAGAAGAAAGGGAACGGCACATGATCCAAGGCACACCACATCCTCTGTAAAACATGGTGGAGGCAACGTGATGGCATGGGCATGCATGGCTTTCAATGGCACTGGGTCACTTGTGTTTATTGATGACATAACAGCGGACAAGAGTAGCCGGATGAATTCTGAAGTGTACCGGGATATACTTTCAGCCCAGATTCAGCCAAATGCTGCAAAGTTGATTGGACGGCGCTTCATAGCACAGATGGACAATGACCCCAAGCATACAGCCAAAGCTACCCAGGAGTTCATGAGTGCAAAAAAGTGGAACATTCTGCAATGGCCAAGTCAATCACCAGATCTTAACCCAATTGAGCATGCATTTCACTTGCTCAAATCCAGACTTAAGACGGAAAGACCCACAAACAAGCAAGACCTGAAGGCTGCTGCTGTAGAGGCCTGGCAAAGCATTAAGAAGGAGGAAACCCAGCGTTTGGTGATGTCCATGGGTTCCAGACTTAAGGCAGTGATTGCCTCCAAAGGATTCGCAACAAAATATTGAAAATAAAAATATTTTGTTTGGGTTATGTTTATTTGTCCAATTACTTTTGACCTCCTAAAATGTGGAGTGTTTGTAAAGAAATGTGTACAATTCCTACATTTTCTATCAGATATTTTTGTTCAACCCTTCAAATTAAACGTTACAATCTGCACTTGAATTCTGTTGTAGAGGTTTCATTTTAAATCCAATGTGGTGGCATGCAGAGCCCAACTCGCGAAAATTGTGTCACTGTCCAAATATTTCTGGCCCTATTTGTATGTTGTTTAACACGTGCTGGTGTAACGCGGGGACGGCACAACGTGAAAAGTAGTGGCGGCTGGGAACAGAGTATCGTGGTGCAGCCAAAGCTAAAAAGACTCTGTACCCACAAGCCTAAACGGCAACATCTCCACAGCTAGCAACTTAGAAATGTGCGCGTTAATTTTATTGGCAAGTGGGTGAGAAGATTGGTATTTCCACTGCCTTTCATACAGCTGTGGCATGGACAACTGGACGCTTGGTGATGACAGAATAGTGGCTGGACTTGTGTCCTGTCTCTCTTCAACCGCAGCTTGGGAGCAGTAATTATGAGCAGGACCTGCTTCATCTGCAGTAGATTGTGAAGGACGGATCACATTTGTTACGGCAGAATTTTGAGCCAAAGACACTGATTTGGTACCCTGCTGTTGCGACCACCGAGTAGGGTGCTTAGCTGCCATGTGCTTATGCATACTTGTGGTGCTCACGTAGCCTTTGCCCTGGCCTCTGCTTAGCTTTGTATGGCAGATCATACAGATGACTACATTTGCTTCGGGTGGGCTATCCTTAAAAAATTCAACAAAGCGGCTGAATGACCTCTAGGCTTGATTTGTGGCACAGAGGGATTGCTTTGGGCAACAGGTGACACAGTTTGCACTCGGTTTAAAGCAGTAGCTCTTGGTGCCTTTGTAGGTGGTACATATACACTTTCTTCCTTCGTGTTGCGGTGCTGGCTATGCATGGCATCATTCCATGTCTGATCTGTGGTCTCATTATAATCCACCTCGTTGTCAATTTCTTCCCGATTAAGCGATGTATTAGGCTGGCCAGATGACAACAGTTTCTCATCATCAGCCACCTCCTAAGACAGTGTATGACGTGGCTGAAAGTGGCTTTCTTCTGCCCGTGGTGATTCAAAAATGTGGCGCTGAATAGATAATACGTCTTCTTCTCGTATATCGTCAAGGTTGGACGCTGAAAGGCCAGAGTCAATCAAGGGATCATATGAACCAAACAAATCCTCTGAGTGCCCAATGTTGTGGTCCAAATTTTCCTGGGGCTGCGGATGGGGTGAGGAAATTGGAACAGGGTCAGGATTTGATGACCCAGCGTTGTCTCTAGCACCAGTAGACTGTGTGGTCAATGAAGATTGGGTGCTGCTAGAACAAGTCATTGAGGTCTTATCAGCCATCCAAGACGTTATCTGGTCTTGCTCTTCCGGCTTCAAGACACGTTTTCGTTCCATAGTGGGAAATTTCGACAGGAAGGTCGATCTATCATTCTTCATCTGTCTACCTGACTCAGTCCCTTGTTTGGCTCGACTGCCAAGGCCACAACCACGTCCCTGTCCCTTTGTAACCGATTTTTTTGGATGTTGTGGTTTTTGTGACATGGTTGTAGATGTTTATTTACAGATTTTGTCCAACAAGTAGCAGGTACTATTTCCTAGAAGGAGGACAGTAGAGGCTAGTAATGCTTCTTTTATTACTAACAGAATAGATACTGCACAGAACAATCGCCAAGAGGTTAGAGGCGGGATTAGGCAAAACCAGTCACCACCGTGGACTGTGGTGCTGACTGCGTGAAAGATTTAAGGTACGGTGCGAGCTACTAGGTGGAATAGCAATGCACTGTCCCTGAAAAAAATTCTATATTACGCAAAACGAGTCACCACTGTAAACTGCAGTGCTGGCTGCGTGAAAGATTTAAGGTACCATGCGAGCTATTAGCTGGTATAGCAACGCACTGGCCCTGAAAAAATTACGCTGAAGGGCTAAATGTGACCCCAAAATTATCTGGTGAAAAAAAAAAAATTCTAAGCTTAGGATTTCAGCTCTGAGAAGACCTGACTAAGCTCAGCTATGAGGTACTGTGTGGAACTGTAACGCAACCTCCTGCCTGTCTACCTGCCCTACAGTCCCTTACAGTACTCCTCCGGTTAGCTCTCAGAAGAGCTTTTGGGTTAAATTTTAGGTTTTTTTCGATGTGTTTTTACTACACTGACAATCCCTAGAATCAGCTCACACTCTCCCTACACTAGCTGTGTTCTTGAGAAATGTGCACAAAATGGCTGGGGAAAGGCTTATATACAGCCTCTGAGTCATGCATGACATTGGCTGCCTGTCCAGCGTCATGCATATCATAGTAATGCCACAACCAACATGGCTGCAGCATTACTAACTATGATTGGATAACATGCCGGGCTGACTGTTCACATTTTACATATTCTGTATTCGGCGAGTACCGAATACAGAATATGGGAGTAGACTCGCTCATCCTTTACTCACTCCTGAAATCGGGTGTCCTGTTGAACCTGTCAGGTTTTGGATACGATTCCGGGACAATCCGGCACCATAGACACCCATGTTACGTTGCCCCGGATTTACCCACACCGGTTTTGTCAGATTTTATAACCGGATTCACCCGGATTGCGCTGATCCGGGCCAATCCGTTACCATAAAGTCCCATGTTAGGGGCCGCCGGATTGCCCCGGATCGGGCCAATCCGGTTTGATCCGGTTATAAACATCGGACAAAACCAGTCCGGGACAATCCGTCGCACTGTCACATGGGACTCTATGGTACCGGATTGCCCCGAACCGGGTCAATCCGGGACAATCCGGTTTTAATTTACAGCTTACGGCTTTTACCGCAGGCTTCTAAGCAATGAATTAGGGAATTGAAGCTTTTTCCTCTGCTGCTGGACCCTATAAGGAGGTCTGGCAGCAGAGGAATTGCATTTCCCTTGATTTACACTAGACTCGTTACTGTGCGAGTAATCGCTAAGAAACTCGCAGAGTAACGAGTAGCCCGAATACCCTAATATTCAGCGAGTAACGAACATTAACGAGTAGACTCGCTCATCCCTAAAGGCCCCACCCTACGTCGCCTCATGTAAAGGGGCGATGTCGGCGCCACCGGGAGGACGCCTGGTTTCAGAGCAGTGCATGTAACCGGCCTCCGGCGACCTGTCAGGCGATAGGAGCCATAGGCTCCCATTGTCCTGCATCGCCGCTGGGGTTTTCAGACACCCCGGCAGTGATGCCGCCTGTAAGCTCGCCGACGCTGAGCTGGAGATGTCGCCCCATGTAAATGGGGGACGGCGACGCTGACGAGGCGCCAAAAACGTGCGCGCACCCGCCAGTCGCCGCCGACATCTCCAGCCCCGTCGCCAGGTGTGACGGGGCCTTAAGGAGCAGGGTGGACTAAGGACTAAAGATTAAGGACTAAGGACTGAGGACCCTATATGATTTTCTGATGGTGCGACTTGGCTTAACTGCAACTGTACTCTGACTAACTGACTGTCATCCAAGCTACTGTGCCCACAAGCTCCATCCACCAGCCTGTTGCTAAGTTACTACCTACAGTTGTGGCCAAAAGTATTGACACCCCTGCAATTCTGTCAGATAATACTCAGTTTCTTCCTGAAAATGATTGCAATCACAAATTCTTTGGTATTATTATCTTCATTTAATTTGTCTTCAATGAAAAAACACAAAAATAATTGTCCTAAAACCAAATTGGATATAATTCCACACCAAACATAAAAAAGGGTGTGGACAAAAGTATTGGCACTGTTAGAAAAATCATATGATGCTTCTCTAATTCGTGTAATTAACAGCACCTGTAACTTACCTGTGGCACCTAACAGGTGTTGCCAATAACTAATCCATGTCAACTGGCTTCAAGTGTGATTTAAAGTTGACTCAACCTCTGTCCTGTGTCCTTGTGTGTACCACATTGGTCTTCTTTCTTTTCTCCATGCTCAAAGAACTGTCTGAGGACTTCAGAAACCAAATTGTGAGGAAGCATGAGCAATCTCAAGGCTACAAGTCCATCTCCAAAGACCTGAATGTTCCTGTTTCTACCGTGCGCAGTGTCATCAAGAAGTTTAAAGCCCATGGCACTGTGGCTAACCTCCCTAGATGTGGGCGGAAAAGAAAAATTGATGAAAGATTTCAACGCAAGATTGTGCGGATGGTGGATAAAGAACCTCGACTACCATCCAAACAAGTTCAAGCTGCCCTGCAGTCTGAGGGTACAACAGTGTCAACCTGTACTATCCGTCGGCGTCTGAATGAAAAGGGACTGTATGGTAGGAGACCCAGGAAGACCCCACTTCTTACCCTGAGACATAAAAAAGCCAGGCTAGAGTTTGCCAAAATTTACCTGAGAAAGTCTAAAACGTTTTGCAAGAATGTTCTCTGGTCAGATGAGACAAAAGTAGAGCTTTTTGGGCAAAAGTATCAACATAGAGTTTACAGGAGAAAAAAAGAGGCATTCAAAGAAAAGAACACGGTCCCTACAGTCATGGCGGAGATTCCCTGATGTTTTGGGGTTGCTTTGCTGCATCTGGCACTGGACTGCTTGACCGTGTGCATGGCATTATGAAGTCTGGGCCCTGCATTATGCTGCAAAATTTGTTGGTAGTCTTCAGTGTGAGAAAGCTGGGTCTCCCTCAGAGGTCATAGGTCTTCCAGCAGGACAATAACCCAAAACACTTCAAAAAGCACTAGAAAATGGTTTGAGAGAAAGCACTGGAGACTTCTAAGGTGGCCAGCAATGAGCCCAGACCTGAATCCCATAGAACACCTGTGGAGAGATCTAAAAATGGCAGTTTGGAGAAGGCACCCTTCAAATATCAGGGACCTGGAGCAGTTTGCCAAAGAAGAATGGTCTAAAATTCCAGCAGAGCATTGTAAGAAACTCATTGATGGTTACCGGAAGCGGTTGATCGCAGTTATTTTGGCTAAAGGTTGTGCAACCAAATATTAGGCTGAGGGTGCTAATACTTTTGTCTGGACCATTTTTGGAGTTTTGTGGGAAATGATCAATGTTTTGCTTTTTGTTTTATTCTCGTTTGTGTTTTTTCATTGAAGACAAATTCAATGAAGATAATAATACCAAAGAATTTGTGATTGCAATCATTTTCAGGAAGAAACTGAGTATTATCTGACAGAATTGCAGGGGTGTCAATACTTTTGGCCACAACTGTAGACGGGAGCTTTACTGTCCAAGCATCAGTCGAAATGGTGCACTGTTTTGTGAAAACTGTGCAGCCCACAAAGTAAAAGCAGACAAGATATACTAAAGTTGCATTAATGTAATCCCCACTCTAGGGCATTACACAAGGTGACTAGATGCCGGCGGACAGTTATGTGGACTGTGTGGTTATTTATGCAAGTCAAAAAAGTTTAAGTCAACCTCAACTGGAGTGAATATACTATTAAATCATTCATATTCTGCGGGAGCACTTTTATTGTCTACCTCAGTAGACCAATGTCAAACACAATATATAGGCAGCACCATTCAGTCACTAAGAAAAAGGATTTCAGTGCACCAGTATGATGTCAATGACAGGAGCACAAGGAGCTACCTGGAGCATTGCAGCAGTTCATGACTGTCCTTGGTAGAGATGTCTGTTCATTCCATGTAAGTGCAATAGAGATGGTCTCCTCGCCTAAGAGAGGTAGAAACAGGAGGGAAATCCCGCAGAAGTCAGAGGCTATGTGGATTCTCAAATCAGATACTAGATGTCCTAGTGGTATGAAGATTAGATCAGACCCCTCTTCTATTTAGTAATAATTTATTATTATCCATAGAGGCTATTTCTTACTTTAATTGATTCATTTGTATATATTATGCAAATTTTGCAAATATGCTAATTATTTTTGTCATTTACGTTTTCTTTACTTCCTTCCTGCCACTACTTAATGAGTTAATCATATGTTTCTTGATATGCTATGAGTAAGGACACACTGGACTGAAATGCGTAAGCATCATCTAACCCTTGGGATATGTAATCCTATTTTATACCCATTTTTCTTTTGGAATATTTTAAAATGATGGACTAAAAAGTTGGTTTGAATTTTATCCTCCGGACAAGTTGCTGGAATTTTTTCTCTGTACATTAATGGGGAAAATAAGTATTTGATGCACTGTTGATTTTGCAAGTTACTGAACCTACAAAGAATGGAGAGGTCTGTAATTTATATCGTAGATCCACTTCATCTATGAGAGGCAGAATCTGGGAAGAAATGCAGAACATAACATTGTATGATTTTTATGTAATTAATATGCATTTTAAGGCATGAATTAAGTATTTGATACAATAGGAAAACAAAATGTAATAACTTAATATTTGGTACTGAAATCTTTGTTTGCAATTACAGAGGTCAGACATTTTCTGTAGTTCTTGTCCAAGTTTACACACACTGCAGCAGGAATTTTAGCCCTCTCCTCCATATAGATCTTCTACAGATCTTTCAGGTTTCAGGGCTGTCTTATATAGACAGGTGTGCGCCTTTCCAAATCAAGTCCTATCAGTTTAATTAAACACAGCTGGACTCTAATGAAGGAGTAGAACCATCTCAAGGAAGATCACAAGGAAATGGACAGCATGTGACTGAAGGTGGGTTTACACGCTTCAATCTCGTTCCGATATCGCAACTCAATGGCGCGGGAGCGCGCATTTAGTGCACGTTTCTCCCGCATCGCATTGGATGTTTACACGCTGCGATATCGGAATACAACGTCCGTGCAATGTCTACGCCCCCCAACCCAGGATCGCACACTTAACATGGGAGTGAATGGGTGACGTTTCAAATCGCATCGTAGTTGTGCGTTTACACAGCACGATCCGACTCCAATCTCCCTTCAATATTGGGGCATTGAATAGCACGCTCATTCAATCCCCGATATCGCATTGACATCGTTCCTGCATCGTATTGGACGTTCACACCATACAACGCAGGAACGATCTCGGGTCCAACGATTGAATCACGTGACTTTTCATTGAAATTGTACTACGATATCGCAATGTGTAAACCCGCCATTAAATATGAGTGTCTGAGCAAAGGGTCTGAATACTTATTAAAAAAGAAAAACTGAAATATCACATGGTCATAAGTTTGCAAAAATGTTTACACTTCTGTTTTTCTTTCAGTCAAGATGAGGTGCAGAGTGTACATTAATGAGAAAAAATGAACTTTGTTTCATTGCAGTCATTTGGTAAATTCAAAAAAGAGCGAAAAATTTAAAGGGGTCTAAATACTTTCCATACCCACTGTAGTACTGTAGTCTGTTACAGAAGGACTTGTTGGGGTTTTTTTTTTTTTTTTTCTTCCTTGACCAAGGCCTGTGTTTTTGTTAAAGTTATATTTCCCCTTCCAACTTTACGTTTTGCGCTTACTCCTACTGGGCATGCATGCAGTCATTGGAGCCCAAATGAAAGACCTGAATGGACTCTGTTAAAAAGGTGGAAAGGCTATGACAGTCTGTGTGCTGCTGCTGATCCCTGTGGGACGCTCGTTATATTTATATATTTTGTATATTATGTATATTGTATGTTATCTAATATATAAAAGCCGAAGGCACTTCCGTCACTTTGTCTGGAGCTATATAGAAGCCAATGGCACTTATGTCACCGGAGCCCTACACTTTCAGGGTGAGCCAAGATGGCGACCGTAAGCGGGAGCGGGACCCATACAGCCGCTACGCTTACGGCCACCCCTACAGTGCCCCAAAACACACACCATCCGCACAACATCACACATACACACTCACATACCCGGACACACACACAAACACACACAAACACACACACACACTCTCGCTACACTTTCGCAGCACTGCATCCACTCCTCAATCATCATCCCCGCACACACACCGGCATCCTAAACAACATCATATACACACACACACACACTCTGTCACTACACTATCTTATGTTCTCACCTGTCCAGGCTCCACCGGCAATCCAGCTATATCTTCAGATGCTTTGTACAGGACATCGCATGATGTCACAGTCACGTGAACGGTCATGTGACTGTGAGACTACGCGAGGTCCTGTACACAGCTTCTGAAGATATAGATCGATCGCCAGTGGAGCCTGGACCGGTGAGAATATAAGATGCACTGGGCACCGCAAGGCCATCGGGACGGGGGAGAGCACGGGGAACCCGACGGAATGGTACAGGGGACCACACGGGGGAGAGCACAGAGGCCTGCACGTGGGACCTTACGGCCAAGAGCATGGGGGTAAAATTTATCCCCTGTCACCGGTGTCTATTGTTCCTGCTGCACTGTCACCTCTGTGTATTGTACCAGCAACACTGTCACCTCTGTGTATTGTACCAACAGCAGCAGTCTCACCTGTGTGTATTGTACCAGCAGTACTGTCACCTCTGTGTATTCTACGAGCAGCAGTCACCTGTGTGTATTGTACCAGCAGCACTGTCACCTGTGTGTATTGTACCAGCAGCACTGTCACCTGTGTGTATTGTACCAGCAGCAGCATTGTCACCTCTGTGTATTCTACCAGCAGCAGCAGCAGTGTCACCTCTGTGTATTGTACCAGCAGCAGCACAGTCACCTGTGTGTATTGTACCAGCAGCACAGTCACCTGTGTGTATTGTACCAGCAGTAGCACAGTCACCTGTGTGTTTTGTACCAGCAGCACTGTCACTTCTGTGTATTGTACCACCAGCAGCACCAGTGTCACCTGTGTGTATTCTTCCAGCAGCACTGTCACCTGTGTGTATTCTACCAGCAGCCCTGTCACCTGTGTGTATTGTACCAGCAGCACTGTCACCTCTGTGTATTGTACCAGCAGCACTGTCACCTGTGTGTATTGTACCATTAGCATTTTCACCTCTGTCTATTGTCCCAGCAGCAGCAGCAGCAGTGTCACCTGTGTGTATTCTTTCAGCAGCACTGTCACCTCTGCTGCTGGTACAATACACACTCTCCCCTGTGTGTATTGTACCAGCAGCACTGTCACCTGTGTGTATTTTACCAGCAGCAGCATTTTCACCTCTGTGTATTGTACCAGCAGCACTGTCCCTTCTGTCTATTCTACCAGCAGCAGTGTCACCTGTATGTATTGTACCAGCAGCACTGTCACCTGTGTGTATTGTACCAGCAGCACTGTCACCTCTGTGTTTTGTACCAGCAGCAGCAGTGTCACCTGTGTTTATTGTATCTGCAGCACGCTGTATACTCTGCTAAGCACTCTACTCTGGCCAGGAGGGGGCCAGGGAACAGCGGCCTCAAGTGGCCCGGCCCATTTTGCCACACCCCACTGTGGTTCCCTGGACCCCTCTTGCCCGCACCTGCCTCCTCTTCCCCGGCCCCCTCCTGCCCCCACCCGCCTGCTCTTCCCCAGCTCGCTCCTGCCCGCACCCAGCTTCTCTTCCCTGCCTTCATCTTGCCCGCTCTCCCCCAGCCCCCTCCTGACCGCACCTGTCCGCTGTCCCCTACGGCAAGCAATCTGCTATATTGGCCCAGAATTTTAACCCAGCTTCCCTTTGCATTATTCTTAAATCTTCATTAATCAACTACATACATAGTCTAGAATACCCGATGCTTTAGCATCGGGCACACATCTAGTGTTTACTATAACAGACTACAAGTCTCACATGCAAAGATTTTTTAGTTCAATTCTTGTGTGCTGAACTGTTTCTGCAAATAGGTGCTTTGATACTGCCCTATGGAGACTGGTGAACAAGCCACAGTCCTCTGGCCTTAAGGTGTAAGTTATGGAAAAGCAAGACACTACACCCACTCCAGTAGAACAGGGCTGGCCATGTGCAGTTCTCAAGGGCCGCAAACAGTGCTTGTTCTCAGGATCTCCTTAGCATTGCACAAGGTGCTGGAATCATCCACCACCTCTGCAGATGATAAAATTAGCACCTGTACAATGCTAAGGAAATCCTGGAAACCTGCACTGTTTTCAGACCTTGAGATCTATAGCTGGCTACCAGTGCCCTAGAAGTATCTGTGTAAGTAGCCATGGGGTAAGAGTAGGGATGGGCGAATCTACTCGCTAGGACTCGTTACTCGGCGAGTAGTAAGGGACTCGCAGGACTCGGTACTCGGCGAGTTTCCCAGCGATTACTCGCAAAGTAACGAGTCCAATGCAAGTCAATGGCAATCCTAGATTTGTCAGTTTACTTTTTCTCTCTCGCTAGACTCGCTATATCACATCGCTATGTAGCTTGAATCTCCCCCAAATCGTTTAAAGATTCGCACCGCTTCACGGATAACCGCTGTCAGCAGCGAGTCTTAGCGAGTCCACGAATCCGAGTCCTGTATTCTGTATTCAGGACTCGCGAATACAGAATCTGTTATATTCCGACAAAGCTTCCGAGACAGCCTAGCGTGTTAGGTCAGAAAACTTGTGAAGATGGACAAGCATGTTAGCCAATCATATTCAGTAATGCCACAGCCATGTTAGTTGTGGCATTACTATGATTGGCTGCTGTCCATCGTGATGCCTATGTCATGGATGACAGGCAAGGCTGTATATAAGCCTTGCCACCGCCATTTTGGGCACATTTCTCTGAAGATCTGAGCTAGAGCAGGGTGAGGTAGATTCTGGAGCAGATCATAGGGATTGTCAGTCAGTGTAGGGAACCTTAAAAATTCCTTATATTAGCCCCAAACAGCTCTTGTGAGAGCTAGCAGGAGGACAGAGGAGTACAGTGTACTGTGAGACTGTAGGCAGGCAGGGAAGCAGGGAGCTGCAGCCTTACAGTGCTAACAGGAGCGACCTCATAGCTTTGCTTACTCACTCAGCTGTTCTAATAGCTGAAGTCAGAGGCTTAGCTGAGGTACTATTTACAATTTTTTTTGCAGCTGATAGATTTTGGGTCCTAAAAACCCCTTCAGCTTTATTTTGTTTGTGGCAGAACAGTGCGTTGCTGCTCTCCTAGCTGCAAATAGCACGTACGCCACCTACTTGTGCTGCTTCACTGCCAAGTGCTAGCACACACTTAACCTGCCAGTAAGTGACACCTACAGCAACACCACACTCAATCTCAGTGGCTGTGCACACTTTCTAATTTTTTCAGGGACTAGTGTGCTGCTTCACTGCCAAGTGTTAGCACACACTTAACTCGCCAGTAAGTGACGCCTACAGCAACACCAAACTCCATCTCGGTGGCTGTGCGCACTTTCTAATTTTTTCAGGGACTAGTGTGCTGCTTCACTGCCAAGTGTTAGCACACACTTAACCCGCCAGTAAGTGACGCCTACAGCAACACCAAACTCCATCTCGGTGGCTGTGCGCACTTTCTAATTTTTCCGGGACTAGTGTGCTGCTTCACTGACAAGTGTTAGCACACACTTAACCCACCAGTAAGTGACGCCTGCAGCAACACCAAACTCCATCTCGGTGGCTGTGCGCACTTTCTAATTTTTTCAATGACTAGTGTGCTGCTTCACTGCCAAGTGTTAGCACACACTTAACCCGCCAGTAAGTGACGCCTACAGCAACACCAAACTCCATCTCGGTGGCTGTGCGTTTGTCAACAATGTCACAAAAACCACAATTTCCGAAAAAAGATGTTGCAAAGGGATGGGGACGAGGTCGTGGCCGTAGCAGTCGTGCCCAAGAAGGCACTGGTACAAGTAGACAGACGAGGATTGATAGATCTCTCTTTCTCCCGTCTGAAATTACCAGTACTCAACAAAAACGTGTCTTGAGGCCGGAAGAGCATGACCAGATAACATCTTGGTTGGCTGATAACACCTTCACCACTGGTTCTTTGAGTACACAATCGTCCATGCCAACACAGTCTAATGTCGCTACAGACAACGCAGGGCCATCCAATCCTCAAAGGCTTCCTATTTCCTCAAGCCATCGACAGCCAGAGGAAAACTTGGAGTGCGACCTTGGTCACTCCGATGATTTATTTGGTTCGTATCAGCACACGATTCCATCTGGCCTTTTTTTAGCAGTGCCTGACAAGATACTTGAAGAAGACGTAATGTCTATTCATGGCCAAAGTTTGGAAGCACCTCGTACTCAAGAAAGCCACTTTCACCAAAGCCATACAGCATCTCAGGAGGTGGATGATGATGACGATGATGAGACACACATCTCATCTGGCCAGCCTGCTCAGTCACGTTATCCCGAAGACTTTGAGGAGGAAGGCGTGGATGATGAGACCACAGATCCTACCTGGACTCTTGGCATGCATAGCCAACAGAGCAGCCAGGAGGAGGAAAGTGGCTATGAACCACCGCCAAAAGCACCAAGGCTTGCTCCTTTCTCCAGAACACAAACTGTGAGAACAGTTGGCCAAATTGTGTCAACTGTTGCACAAAGTGTACCAACTGTTGCACAAACTGTAAACACAGTTGCCCAAACTGTGTCAACAGTTGGTGTGGTACAGAGTCATCCTCCTTTGCCTCTAATTCAACATAAAGGCCGAAAAGCCATTGTGTGGCAATTTTTTAAGGATGCCCCATCTGTACCAAATGTGGTTATCTGCAATATCTGCCATGCAAGGCTAAGCAGAGGCCTGGGAAAAAAAAATATGCTTACGCATACTGCTGGTGCTCAGGTGTCTGTTAAGCACCCAATTCAGTGGTCGGCCCATCAGGGTTCAGAATCAGTGCCTTCTGATCCCAACACTTCCAGGCCACCTCAGATCCATCCTTCACCAGCTAGTGTTCAGGCATCAGCTCCTGCTGAAACGTACTCCTCCGAAGCTGCGCTACAAGAGAGACTTGACAGTAGTGAAGCCACTGGTGTGTGTGCGGCAAACGTCCAGTTGTCTGTGCCACAGCTGTATGAAAAGCAAAAGAAGTACCTATTGACACTAGGGATGGGCGAATCTACTCGCTAGGACTCGTTACTCGGCGAGTAGTAAGGGACTCGCAGGACTCGGTACTCGGCGAGTTTCCCAGTGATTACTCGCACGAGTCCAATGCAAATCAATATCAATCCTAGTTTTGTCAGAAACGCTGACAAAACTAGGATTGCCATTGTTTGCATTAGACTCGTGCGAGTAATCACTGGCTACTGTGCCAGTGATAGCAGGGAAACTCGCAGATAACTGCTGTTTCTTAGGGAGCCGAGTCCAGCTGTCTTCTCTGTGCAGCTCCAGGGTCCTAGAGCCCGCCTGCTCACAGACATTATGTAGCAGTGCTGAGATTGTTCTCAGTCTGCTCATTCCCTGTGTACAGACATGAATGTCTGTGCACAGAGATGATGTAGCAGTGCTGAGATTGTTCTCAGTCTGCTCATTCCCTGTGTAAAGACATGAATGTCTGTGCACAGAGATGATGTAGCAGAGCTGAGATTGTTCTCAGTCTGCTTATTCCCTGTGCATAGACATCTATATTTATGCACAGGGGATGTAGCAGAGAGGACATCGCGTTTTGGACTGTGTCGGACGGAAGAGGATTTTTTTAATTAAAGATGGAGTCCCTAATGGCTTTTTTTTTATTTCTAATAAAAAATTTTCCTTGTGTTGTGTTTTTTTTAAAACAATTTAATAGAAATTCATGGCGGTCATGTCTAATATTGGCGTGACCGCCATAAATTTCGGGCTTAGGGCCAGCTGATAATACAAAGCTGGCCCTAACCTCTTTATTACCCAGCGTGCCACCGCTACCAGGGCCGCTGGAAGAGCGGGGTTCAGCGCCAGAGGATGGCGCTTCAATGAACGCGCCATCTTCTGGGGCGGCTGCGGGCTGCAATTTGCAGTGGGGGGTGCCCAGAAAGCTTGGGCATCCCTGCGCTGCGGATTCCAGCCCCCAGCTGCTTAGCTGTACCTGGCTAGACATAGAAATTGCGCGGAGCCCCACGCATTTTTTTTTTATTATTTCATGAATTTCAGAGTCAGAGTCTCAGAGTCAGAATCTCAGAATTTCATGAAATAATTAAAAAAAAATGCGTGGGGCTCCACGCAATTTCTATGTCTAGCCAGGTACAGCTAAGCAGCTGGGGGCTGGAATCCGCAGCGCAGGGATGCCCAAGCTTTCTGGGCACCCCCCGCTGCAAATTGCAGCCCGCAGCCGCCCCAGAAGATGGCGCGTTCATTGAAGCGCCATCCTCTGGCGCTGAACCCCACTCTTCCAGCGGCCCTGGTAGCGGTGGCACGCTGGGTAATAGAGGTTAGGGCCAGCTTTGTATTATCAGCTGGCCCTAAGCCCGAAATTTATGGCGGTCACGCCAATATTAGACATGACCGCCATGAATTTCTATTAAATTGTTTTAAAAAAAACACAACACAAGGAAATTTTTTTATTAGAAATAAAAAAAAAAGCCATTAGGGACTCCATCTTTAATTAAAAAAATCCTCTTCCGTCCGACGCAGTCCAAAACGCGATGTCCTCTCTGCTACATCCCCTGTGCATAAATATAGATGTCTATGCACAGGGAATAAGCAGACTGAGAACAATCTCAGCTCTGCTACATCATCTCTGTGCACAGACATTCATGTCTGTACACAGGGAATGAGCAGACTGAGAACAATCTCAGCACTGCTACATCAGGCAGCAGGCGGGCTCTAGGACCCTGGAGCTGGCAGCCTGTACAGAGGAGACAGGATCTTATCTTTGCGAGTCAGCGATTACTTACAAAGTAAACGAGCAATGCAAATAAATGACAAAACTAGGATTGCTTCAGGCTGAAGCTTCCGAGACACATCTGCGATTTGTAAATCTCACACTACTCGCTATTACTCGCTTCCCCATTCATTAACATTGGACTCGCTAGACTCGCAACGAGTAGCGAGTCCTGGGCTCGGACTCGCTAGAGTCAAGCGATTCCGAGTAATTTAGGATTCGCCCATCACTAATTGACACACCCATTTTCCCAAAAAAATGACTGCTAAAATTGCAAAGTTATTAGCTGTGGAAATGCTGCCGTTTAGGCTTGTAGGTACAGAGTCTTTTCGGGAGTTGTTGGCTGTGGCGGCACCACGATACACTGTACCCAGCCGCCACTTTTTCTCACGTAGTGCCGTCCCCGCGTTACACCAGCACGTTGTCAACAACTTAAAGCGTGCACTAACAAATGCTGTAACCACCAAAGTCCACCTAACAACGGACACGTGGACAAGTACTTGTGGACAGGGCAGATACATCTCAGTAACTGTCTACCAGGTTGATCCAGTGAGCCGTGTCCCAACTTCGCAAAGTGGAGCATCTGAAATACTGCACAACATCATTCCGGGTGGGTGCCTCATCATATATGTCCAGTACACAATCTGCTTCTGCAACTTCCTTGTCCACTGCTCAGCTGCCCGCGCCATCACGTCCAAGTTGGGAGCTTTGCAGTAGTGCTTCAGCAAGGCGACAACAGGCTCTTCTGAAGCTTATCTGTCTAGGTGACACACCTCACACTGCAACTGAGCTGTGGAAGGGTCTTAAGCAACAGACTGATGAGTGGCTGGCCCCACTGCAACTACAACCAGGTCTTGTTGTGAGCGATAAGGACGAAACCTTGTGGCGGCACTGAAGCACGGTAACCTTGTTCACGTGCCTTGCCTGGCTCACGTGCTGAACCTAATAGTTCAGAAATTCCTTAAAATATACCCCGAGTTATCTGACCTACTCGAGAAGGTGAGGCGAATTTGCGCCCATTTTAGACATTCGTCCACAGCAGTTGGCAGTCTTTCAGCCCTTCAAAACAAATTTAATTTGCCTAAACACCGGCTAATTTGCGACATGCCCACGAGATGGAACTCAACATTCCATATGTTGGCAAGGTTTAATGAGCAGCAGAGGGCAATAGCGGAATATCAGCTGCAACATGCCCGTCACCACGGAAGTCAGACCAGACACATTACTACTTTAGAGTGGGTCTGGATCGCTGATCTTTGCGAGTTGCTGGACAACTTTGAATACTGCACCAAACTTGTCAGCGATGATCAGTCCATTATCAGTCTCACCATCCCCATGCTCTGTTTACTTAAGGAATCGCTCCTGAATCTGAAAACAGAAGCTTTGAGGGCCCAGCGGATGGCTATGGAGCCAGAATTTAACTTCGCTGATCCTAGCCAGCCAAGCCAACATCAGCAGGCTACATTGGGTCTGGAAGAAGAAGGTGATGAGGGTGATGATGAAGAAGATTCATTTTTCTGTGGTACTGATGTGAACCCTGATGGTACTCCAAACCCTACGTTTATGTTGGTACAGCATGGGTGGGCTGAAGAGGAGGAGGCGGAGACCGATGTAGAGGCCATGATGCGTAGTGATCCTCATTCTGTTGCAACCGAGGAGATGAGTCTTTGCAGCTTAGCACATATGGCTGACGTAATGTATCAATGTCTCTCCCAAGATCCACACGTCATTCACATATATGGCAGCAACCTATATTGGTTGTCAACCTTTTTGAACCCCAGATACAAAGACAAATTTCCGTCGCTGCTGTTGCAGTCAACCAGGGCTTAACGATGGATTTTTTCAAGACTGTTGTTGTTGACAATTTGATGTTCATATCACCGTCTGACTCCGCTGTACCCCGAAGAATCAGCTCTTTGCAACAGCAGCCTTTGGTTGGGACACAAACGTCATCAATGTCAAGAAGAGGTGGGGTAAGATGTCCACCAACTGGGCAATGTTCAACAGACCTTCCAATCAACAACGGATCATGCCTGCGGTCACCTTGACTAGGAGACAACAATTTTCCAACATGGTGAATGAGTATGTCAGTGACAGTACCAGCTTCCTAACCGACCCTTCAGTACCCTTTAATTACTGGGTTTCCACTTCACACTTGGACAGAGCTCGCTCTGTATGCCTTGGAGGTGCTGGCCTGCCCAGCTGCTAGTGTGACATCAGAGCATGTTTTCAGTGCCGCTGGGGGTTTAGTCACTGATAGAAGGTCACGGCTTACTACTGAAAATGCCGACAGGCTGACTCTCATAAAGTTCAACAAGGACTGGATATCATCGGAGTTCGTAAGCCCCCCAGACGACAGTACCCAATTGTAGTGTAACCTAATCTTAATTAATAGGATTGGAATATTGCGCTTTTAACTTTATGCCCTTTTATCACATCGTCTCAGCTGAGGGAGATGCCGATACTTCCTGTCTTAAGTCATGTTCCTGAAACATTTGCGGCATGATAAAAAAAATACGCAATCTGTAAATATCTTTTTACTTTACAAGTGCATCCGCTTGTGAGCATTTCTAATTTTTATTTTTTTTTAAAAATACAATGCAGCCCCTTGGGCTAATTTTTTGAGGCAACAAGCCTATATCTGCATCGAAGACATTGCTTCTCCTATGCTCTCAGGACAAGCAAGAATATAGTTTGGGCCACGCACCCTCCTCTATTTCTAAAAGGAGTTGATCCCGCCCCTTGGGCTAATTTTTTGAGGCAACAAGCCTATGCCTGCATCGAAGACGTTGCTTCTCCTATGCTCTCAGGACAAGCAAGAATATAGTATGGGCCACACGCCCTCCTCTAATTCTAAAAAGAGTTTATAAAGCCCTTTGAGATAATTTTTTGAGGCAACAAGCCTAAGCCTGCATCGTGGACGTTGCTTGTACTATGCTCGTAGGACAAGCAAGAATATAGTATGGGCCACACGCCCTCCTCTAATTCTAAAAAGAGTTTAGAAAGCCCTTTGAGCTAATTTTTTGAGGCAACAAGCCTAAGCCTGCATCGTGGACGTTGCTTGTACTATGCTCTCAGAACAAGCAAGAATATAGTATGGGCCACACGCCCTCCTCTAATTCTAAAAAGAGTTTATAAAGCCCTTAGAGCTAATTTTTTGAGGCAACAAGCCTATTATTCATCATTGACCATTGCATGCCCTTTGCTTCAAGTGCTAGGTACAGTTGGACATGTGCTCTGTGGCCTGCTTAATTTTTACAATACATACGTCCCATGCACCGTTGCAATGTTTTAGAGACAAACGTACGCCGAAGAGAGTGAACAATTGAAGGCGATGGTCCTTCATGAATCCAACGATAATTTATGTTACGACGTTGCAAATGGATTTCAGCGCCGATAAAACTCACAAACTGCATTGTACCTGTAGACGGGACACACATGTTTATCTAAAAGCCCACAAGAATGTGATAATCAGCTTCAATTATTAATGGAAATGTAAACCCCAGGCCAAATCCCACCTTAGGTGTATCCCATAAACTGACCTTACATTCTTGAGTAAGTGTTCGTGTGGAAAGTGTGTGAGATTTCCAAAATCATGGAATGAGTGTATTACACATGACACATACAACTGATATGTGGCTGTCAAAAGAAATATTTTAATTACCGTATATAGTCGCGTATAAGCCGAGTTTTTCAGCCCAAAATTTGGGCTGAAAAGTCCCCCCTCGGCTTATACGCGAGTATATACGGTATATACAGCAGCAGCCCCGGAGGTATACAGGCCCCCCCATCAAGCTCCAGGGCCCCCCCCTCTTGCGCGGCAGCCTGTAAAGTAAAATCATACTTATCACTGTCCCGCCGCTTGCCGACACACGATCCCGGGCTTCATTCCGCGTCTTCTGTGGTCGCGGGCAATGACGTCATTGCCCGCGACCACAGGAAGCCGGAAGCCGGAAGACGCGGATTGAAGCCCGGGATCGTGTGTCGGCAAGCGGCGGGACAGCGCGGGACAGTGATAAGTATGATTTTACTTTACAGGCTGCCGCGCAAGGGGGGGGACCCTGGAGCTTGATGGGGGGCCTGTATACCTCCGGGGCTGCTGCTGTATACAGCCCTGGGGCTGCTGCTGTATACAGCTTTGGGGATGCTGCTGTATACACCCCTGGGGCTGCTGTATACTACCTAAGGGCTGCTGTATATACCTCTGGGGCTGCTGTATACATCACTAGGGCTGCTGTATATACCTCTGGGGCTGTATACTACCTTTGGGGCTGCTGTATACTACCTTTGGGGCTGCTGTATACTACCACTGGGGCTGTTGTATACTACCACTGGGGCTGCTGTATAGTACCACTGGGGCTGTATATACCTCTGGGGCTGCTGTATACTACCACTGGGGCTGCTGTATACTACCTCTGGGGCTGCTGTATATTAACCACTGGGGCTGCTGCTGTATATACCACTGGGGCTGCTGCTGTATACTACCACTGGGGCTGCTGTATATACCTCTGGGGCTGCTGTATACCACACTGCTGGGGGCTGTATACCTGTGCTGGGGTCCACCCTCGGCTTATACACGAGTCAATAGGTTTTCCCAGGTTTTGGGGGCAAAAGTAGGGGGGTCGGCTTATACACGGGTCAGCTTATACACGAGTATATACGGTAGGTGGTAGACTTTAATGCCTGTTGGCTTTGTAAGTATGTTTTCTCTGTGTGTTATTCTTTCCACCTTTTTTTTTTTTAAAGCCATCAAAAAGCCACATTTAGTAACATAACATAAAAAAAAGAAACACACCGAAAGGGGGTTAAGGTACCAAATTGCTACCTAAAAACTAACATAAAAAGAATGTTAAGTATATCAAAAAGAGAAAAATCTAAGTCTACAAAACACCCAAAAACAAAATTATTATTGAAAAAAACTTCAATTACATTAGAGGACATGGTAACTTCGGCCACCATTGTCTTCCACAATCACATCTACGTCACCCTCATGGATAGACATGTTGATGACGTTGAGCGCCTGGTTGATGTCCTCAGCCAACGGCCTTTCATATTCTGCCAAACCTCTTGACCCAACATTAGGCACATTCACCGGTAAAGGCTCATAGGGTCGCCACAAGGTATGTGCAAGAGGGGGTCCAACAATACTCTGTGAGCCCAGCAGGGGTCCTGGTTGGCCTGGCTGCTGGCGGTGTGACCTTGCCAATAAGTTCTGTTTTGAACGCTGCCAACTCTCCAGCATATTTAAGACCCGTGTGGGGCTGTTGGGGGGCACATTGGCATCAAGTACAATTTGGACGGCTGCCCTTGCACTGAGTCTACGCTCATGTGGAATGTGTGTTAGATATCCAATGAGACTGTGTGCAAAGGCAGCCGCCCACTGGACTGTGTTAGGGTCTGCATTGGATGCACCAACCACCCCTTCCCAGGGAGCAAAGTAATTTGGACCAACAACACTCGAGCCATATCTGTGTAAAGGTGCCAAGCTGGGGGTGAAGGCACCTGTGTTGAAGCTGTAGGAGGCCCCATAATCACGCCAAAATGCTGATGATGGATCAGCTCGGCCACAGCTGGACCGAAGTGGGGCAGGGACATAATGGCAGGGAGCCAGAGCAGGGACAGAGGAACAAGGAAATGGACCTTGCGTCGAAGCAAACTGAAAACGAGCTGGGGCAGTGCAGGAGGGAACAGGACCAGGGCCACTGTTGGACTGCTCTATATCATAGCCAGAGCTACAGGGGACCACAGCGGCTGGAACACCGGATGGCAGATAAACTGGTGGAGCCGCCAGAGCCATACCACTCACAGCATGTTCTTCTACAGGCTGCGGTGGTAACGGTGGTGGAAGCTGAACAGCCACGGGTTGGTTGGGGTCCGGCATCACCTCATCTGCTTCATCCACATCCTGTTGCTGGCCTGGTCTGTCCGGATGTTGAACAGCTGCCCCAGCGGCCTCCTCTGCGCCTTGGTGACCTTCCACAGGCTGGGGATTTGGACGTCGCGGTCTATTTCAAAACCAAAAATGAAAAAAGTAAGCGCACATTTTTTGTAATTACACAGTTATAATTAAAGTGTGCAGTGACCAACATTACTTTAAATCTACACATACATTTACCCTTGTGTGTCTTCTACCTAAATAAATCTAAGTTTACTGACATTTTGGCAAAGTTAAACATGTAAAATACCCACTCAACAAGCTGAGCAAAGTACATACAATATAAATTGGCTTCTAGTAGCATAACTTGTGAGGATTACCTTATTATTCCAAAGTATTGTTTACCGTAAAATAAATAGTTAAAACATTCTAAGTAAATATTAAGCAGCACAACACATATGTATCCTACGTATATGGGAGCGTTAGGGTACAAATGGCAGCCCTTTCAAGTCAGGTGATGCCATTGAGCTAGGAAAATAACGCACCCTTCCCGCAATAAGAAATCACGCCTTTCTATGCTGCTATGACCATCATCTCACACTATATAGTTACCCGTAAGATGCCTTCAGATATGCTACACCATATTTACATAAGGTAATGGGCTAAGTAACATTTTGAAAATTATGGCACAGGCATAGGCAAGTTTAATAATATTAAGACCAACACACAAGTGTGCGAAGGAACAACACACCAGGAGACCGCTGTGCCTCTTGAACAGATATGAAGACTGTTGACCACAGACAGATCTATACTGTTGATCAGACACAGAGCGCATTGACATGCTACTGTATACCCTGGTTTTCCTCAAAAACAAGTAAGGTACCGATGTGGACTGCAGTAATATCCACAGGGTCATTTTGTTGCCACCTTGTGTGGAGACATTTTTTGCCCTCTAAAATTACTTTAAGATGATGGACACCTTGACATGATCAACTGTGTTCATAAAATAAGTGTTGCACATTTGTAGTGAGTTACCCTACTGTATCTAACAAATGAAATGGGGTTACACATATAAATAACATTGCGACACACAGTGTAACCTCCTTATTATTAGTAAACTTAACAATAACAGTGACATGTCTGTTCATATTTTTTAACACAAGCTATTTTCCTTGAAATTACATAATTCTTGCAAAAAAGTGCAGTTTTGAAAAGCTTCTTAGATTTGAATGTGGTATTCTCAATGATAAATTTATACTTTATTAAGAACCAAAAATTATTATACAATGACAACTTCAGAGATATGGTGTTGTCTCATGCCACCCTCACAATAGTCATTTCACCACAAATGGAGACTATGACAATTAAACAGGTCAAAACTCCATTTCTTAAAACACAAAAATGTTGCAGGTTGACAGGGTAATTCTCAACATGCACCAGGCCTCTCTGAACCTACAAAGTGAATTGTTAAACTGGGACCAATTTTGGTGTCCCACTTGTTTTTTGTATAAGGTGGGTACCTGTAAGAAGCACATTAGTGGAGTCACAAACATATAAGGTGTCTTCCTTGAGCCACAAGACTAAGCCCTTGTGAGCCAGTCACTACATGCCCACGTCATGGTCACATGCCTTCATGGCGGCTGTTGTTGTGGCGAATCTCTCACAAACAAATACATACAGTACCCATGGTCCCACTAAAATACTTTGCTGAATGTGGACTATGTATGTGTTATGCAGATCGTAAAAATCTGAGGTCACCTAACATAATTGTGTGCATGATGACCAAATATTTTTTCACGCTTTCAACAGATCAGCATCCGCCTTCCAATGTGACATGGCTACAATAGCAATGGGGACATATAACATATAGTCTAATCTTACACATGTTAAGGTTATGAGCAAATGAAAATCTTCCATTACGGACCTTCTAAGACGTACAAACGGACGAAGGAATGCCAGTCTGTAAAAGTGGGCGTAAACACACAACGGTGGTGCAGCTTGTGGGCCCAGGCGTAACTGGCGTTCGTACTCCTTCTTGTACTGGTCACGGCAGCTCCTCCATCTCTTCATCACCATATCAACTGCAAGCAGATGAATAAAATACAGACATCAGATTTGATAAAACATTGTCTTCTCTCAAACAATAGTGCCAAACATACAATAGACATCCACTTCTTGCCCTCTTTGTACCCATGGTTAAGTATACCGTACACCTTCAGAAAAGGGAGAGAAGGATAAACCTCCAAGGACCATATTGCGAGAGGGTTGTGGCTAGAGAAGGAACCTGTCTGCGCATCCTCTCCCACTGTTTTCTCAACAACAGTCCCAAGTTGGAAGCACTGCAGCACTGCCTCGGCGAAGCGGCAACAGGCTGTGCTGAATCTAATATGGATAGGTGACAAACCCCAAAATGCAGAAGAGGTGTGGACATCTCTGAAACAGCAGGCAGATCACTGGCTCACACCTCTGAACCTAAAGCCAGGAAGGTCGTGTGTGACAAGGGCCGAACATGTTGGCGGCTTTGATAAGAGGCCAGCTGACACATGTTCCATGTGTGGCCCATGTGCTCAACCTCTTGGTTCAGCGGTTTCTAAAATCATACACAGAGCTGTATGATCTCCTCTTAAAAGTTTGACGCCTGTGTTCAGTGTATGTAAATTAACCAACAGCTTCATGCTGCGTTGACGGCTTTTTCAGCTTCTGGCTCACAGACTGGTGTGTGATGGCACGACGCGTTGTTACGCAACTCTGCACATGTTGATCAGGATTTGTGACCAGAAGAGGGCAGTTGTTGAGTTCCTGCCTCACCTAAGGCGTTGGGAAAAGGGTCAAAATCTACACATAACACTTGAGGAGTGTAGATGGATGTACGAACTATGTAGCGTCATCCAAAACTTGTTGGAAACCACGAAGATGGTGAGCGTCGATGACGCCATTATTAACATCACCATACCGCATCTCGGCCTTCTAAAACGGTCTGTGGTCAAAAACAAACATGATGAATTGCAGGCGTAGCGCCATGAGTTGGAGCGAGAAACAGTAGTGGGTGTGGGTGATAACACACAGCACAGCCTCATGTCATCACAACGGGCAGTGGCGGACTATGACGAGGAGGAATAGGAGGACGAGTAGCAGGATGAAGACATGGAGCTACTCTCCGGACACATTGAGGATATGACATGCACACCAGTCATACCCTGTGTTCAGCGTAGTTGGCCAGAGGACAGGGGAGATGAGGAGGAGGATGATGAGGAGGAGGAGAAGGAGGAGGACAGCATGTGCAGTCATCGTGTTGCTCTGGACACCGAAATGCTGGCTGTTAATAGTCTGGCGCACATGGCTGACTTAATGTTAAGTTGTCTCGCTCATGACCCTCGATTTAAGAACATCTCGGGCCAAAAGACATTACTGGTTGGTAACAGTGTTAAACACATGTTACAATGAGAAGTTTATGTCGCTTATTCCTGAGGCAGAGAGGTCAGCAAAAATGGAGCATTTCCAGAAGGCCATAGTTGTGGAATTACACAAAGTATTCTCCACACAAAACGATAGCCGCATCGATCAGGAATTGGTGGACAACAAAGGCATACGGCCGAGAGGGGTACAAGTGTAATCCGCCCGAGGTAGGGGGACAGTCTTTAAGATGTGTGACAGTTTTCTCAGCCCCTAACGTTACGCAGCACCTGAGGTGCGTGGTAGTGCCACAAGAAATGTTAAGTTTTGACAGATGCTGAAGGAGTATCTTGCAGATCTAATAACTGTACTCCGACATTGCTGTGTGCCTTCCAATTATTGGGTATCCCAGATGGACATGTTACATGAATTGGCTCTGTACGCCTTTGAAGTCCTGGCCTGCCCTGGGGCTAGCGTTTTTTTCAGATTTTTTTTTGAGTTTCCTCAGGTGGAATCGTTACTGGTAAATGCACCCGCCAATCAAATGAAAATGAAGACAGCATGACTCAGATCTTGATGAACAAGGGTTGGATTGGGCAAGACTTCACCACACCACAAGGAAATGAGAGCGGAATTAAAATATTGAAAAGCTAATTTTCCATTAACCTACACTCACCCGTGGGTACACAGTTCTGTACTTTGGTTAATCGCTGGACTGCTCAGCCTTCTCCTCATGCGCCACCATGTTGACCGTTAAAAAAGTTAGGCCTTTATTTCATGTATACCCCCATTGTTAAATTATTTCATAAATGGCATTACAACAACAATACACCCGCTCCTTTGAAATGGGTATAATGTTTTGATGCCCTCATGCACGTCTCTATCCATGGAGAATGGGTAGCCTCCAAATGTTTGGCCACCCTGGCAAAGGTAAATAGTACAATAGACACACTTCCTCAAAATGGGCACATTATGTCAAGAGGCCTTCATGTACATCTCTTCTCAGTGACATCTGAGTACAACACAATGTTTTCACGGAAAATATTTCATCAAAATGTCATCACACAAAGTAGCAAACACCAGTGTGTCTCACTAGTGGGTATGTGCCCTTAACATTTCCGCCATGAAAATTATTCTTGGTGTCATTTATGAACTTCATCTGGTGAGTCTATATAAATGCCGTAAAACTCAAACAACATTTTTCACAGCTGTGACTTTTCAGTCAGAAATGCTTACAGGGTTCTTCACCATGCTGTTGACATGTCATTTCAGCACTCTTCTGAGAGTTTTGGGACATTTATAGGGTTTCTACATGCTGGCGGTGGTCATTTAATAAAAATACTCCCATAGGATAACATTTGGCTCGGTGCTCGGCCCAAGTGCACCAGTATCTTCCTGTTTATCTTCTGTAGTGCTGTTCAAACGACTTTCTGTGCTACCGAGCAAAACAGAGGACTTCTAAATCGCTAGTGAACACAGCAATCCGTGCTGAATGCGAGTTATTCACTGCTCTGTCTGCTCTCGTTAGGATCCAGCAGCACATTACTCGCTTCCCCATTCATTAACATTGGACTCGCTAGACTCGCTACGAGTAGCGAATCCCGGGCTCGGACTCGCTAGAGTCAAGCGAATCCGAGTAATTTAGGATTCGCCCATCACTAGGTAAGAGGAATCCTCATTTCCTTTCACCACAAGTGCAGTTCTCTCTGGACCCTCTTAGGCACGGTGCCCATGGTGCATGGTTTGATGCCTTTTTTTCACAGATTTTGAAAATCTGCATCAAAATCTGCATCCTGAGGCTAGCAAAGTCTTTGACATGTCAGAAGTGCCATGTTGTGCCCACGTTGCTTTTTTTGTTTCCTGGCACATGTGGTCCAGATTTCATTTTTCTGCCCCAAAATCTGCATGGAAATAAAACACATTGCCACAGCACTTCAGAGCTCTCATCAACTTTGTTGGCTTGAGGATAGACATCCATATTCTCAAAATCTGCTTCAAAAAAAGCATCAAACAACATGACGGGGCCATAGCGGGATTCCCCACTGCGTGATACCCGGCTGTGTAACCTGACACAAGTCATGAGAATGTCTAAGGTTCATGAGCGGGTGGGTAAGCATGGTGAGTGAGACAGCGCTGTTGAAGCTTGCTACGTAATAGTGTACAAAGATAATGTCTGTGCCAAAACAACAGGGCTCCACTGTACAATGGTTTGAGCTGTGTTTGGCAGCTTTTGAGCCACTTTGAAGGTGTTTTCTTGGGCCTTGATTTTGCATCCCATTGATTTGAATGGAGTTCGTAAAAAAAAATGTCTTCAACTAAAATGTTGCTTTGGCCCGAAATTTTAACTTTCATAAAAGGAAATAAGAGAAAATGAACAGTAGAAATTGCATAATATTTTTACTGAGTTCGCCTATACCCCATATGTGTTAAACAAAACTACTTTTTAGGCACAGAGCAAAGCTCAGAAGAGAAGAAGCGCCATATTATGGTGCATATTTTGCTGTTGTTATTTGCTTGTGCCATCATACGTTGCCAGAGCCCCTGAGGAGCCAAAACAACAGGACACCCCATAAATGACCGCATTTTACAAATTACACCTCTCAATGAATTCCCCTAGGATGGTAATGATCATATTGACACCACAGTTGTGCCACAGAATTGTATTCAATTGGGCAGTGACGAGAAAAAATAATTACATTTGTTCCACAGAAATGGTGATTTAGCCCCAGAGTTTCCATTTTCACACAGTAAAAAGGATAATTATTGCAACAAAATTTGTCACCCAATTTCTACTGATTGTGACAATACACCATATGTGGCTGTACAGTAATGCTTAGCCACACAGTGAAACTCAGAAGAGAAGTTGCGGTATTTGATTCTTGAAAAACTGTTTGTATTAGGAGTACTCAAACTATTTTATAGAGCTCCCAAGTGCCAGAAGAGCAGTATCCCCCCTCAAGTGACTCCATTTTGGGAAATTAAAATCCTCTGGGGGTTTATCAGTGAAAATTGCAAATCTGCCATTGTAGTGCCCAGCTCGTGCTTATGGAGACATAGACCTCGTAAAAATTATGTGGGCTCTCATTGCTACAGTACTGAAAAATGTGGATGATAGCTGCGGTTTGGGTACAGTGTGGAGCTCAGAAGGGAGGGGGACATTTGGATTTGGGAGTGCAGAATTTGCTGTATTTTTTATTTTATTTGGGAGAGGGGGTGAGGAGCAATTTTTCTTTTACAGTGCTTTTGTTGTACCATTATTTTGGAAGCCTCCTACATATCCATTGACAGATGATGACCCTGAGTTGGGGCTTGTTCCCAATAAAAGCTTCAACTCAATCCACTCAAACAAAATTTTACATAATATTTTGGGCCACATTGATTCTGTAGTCTATACTGAGCATTTACATCAGGGTTTCCATCTAAATCACCAATTAATTGAATCAGATGACACCCCTGAGGGATCCATTCACTATAATGAGGTGAGGCAGCAGAATTACTCTGGACTTCATCTGGCCTTAGTGTTGTGCGTATTTCCAGAAATGCATGCAACTGTGGTCAACAGCGCTTTTATGCTCACTTAAATAGATGCACACCACCGAATAGGCCCGGGAGGGTTCAGAATGACTTCTTCTGCCTTATTATAGAGAATTTTTCCATCTGGGGTTCTCTCTGAATCAAGTATTTCATAGAAACACTGATATAAGCTTTCAATGTAAATCTGAGTAGTGCACAGGATAATTGTAAGCCGAGGCAGATTAAATAAGACCAATGCTTGAACTGCTGTTGACTTATCACATATACCGCACAAGGAGCGATGGAAAAAATTAATAAGACGGCTTTATACTTCGGATAACTGTAATTACAGTGATACCAGATTTATATAATTTTTTTGTGTTTTGCAGCTTTTACACAAACAATTTTATTACAAAAATATGCATTACCCTGGGAGCAATAGCTTTTTTATTTTTATGCTGACAGTGTCATGAGAGTTTGTTTTTTGCGGTATGAGTTGACATTTTTATTGGTTTAATTTTTGTCAAAATAATTATTTTTTGATCACTTTCTATTCCAATTTTTGGGAGGCAGAATGAACAAAAACCAACAATTCAGGAACAGTTTCTTTTTCATGCTGTTCAACATGTGGTAAAATTTAATACGACAACTTCATTCTTCTGGTCAGTACAATTGCAGTGTTACCACATTTACACAATTGCTTTCGTTTTGCTGCTTTTACACAATGAAAACAATTTTAAAGAAAAATTTAATTTTGTTACATCACTATAATCTGGGAGCTATAGCTTTTTTATTTTCTGTTGACCGCTGAGTAGTGGCTTATTTTTTACAAGACAAGTTGACATTTTCAGTTAAATAATTATTTACATGCGACCTTTGATAACGTTTTATACAATTTTTTTGTCCGTATAATAAAATAGCACCTTTTTTTTACTCTGTTTACTGAAGTGGTTAACTAATTTAACAGTTTTGTATAGATCGGGTTGTTCCAAATGCGGCAATATCAAATGTGTACTTTTTTGTTTTAGATTTTTACCATTTAGCCAGGGGGTGTCTACTTTTATTTAGCCATTAAAACACAAGTTTCCATCCAGTGGGTAGTGGGACACCACCGTAGGCTGTGTCCCACTCCACAGGAGCTACTCAGAACCAAGATCAAGCATAAAAGATGAGTAAATGCTCCAGTTTGCATAACCAGAAAATTCATTTATTAATTACAGCAAGGAACAAGGACAAGGAGGTAGGGTAAAGTGCCAATGAACAGATACCAATCTAGGAGTCTGATTTCATACAACTTATTGTTAAATGTCCGGTAACATTATCACTTAATAACATCCATATCTATCTATTTGTATATACCTTCCCATATGGACCTGGAAAGATCCAATCCATCTAATAACAGCACAGAGATAAACAGACTTTACAAATCAGGTACACTACAATCCCTACATAACACATATCACTTCCATTCAGGGAATGGTTAGAGTGCATACAAAATTGCAGGGTTAATATACCCCAGTACAAAGTGCCTAGTGTTTTATTGCCAACCTGCCCATACTGTTATTGCCCCCAGACCCTTAATCAATGGGTTTAGATATCACAGGATATACTATAATAGAAAAACTCTAAATGTTTAATGGGTGCTCGGTCATTAGTCAATTACCCAGTCCGTCGGTGGCCATCTGTCCAGAAGCACGCAGAGGGGGGGGCGGTGGCGGACCACAGGACCGCAACGCATTTCGTGACCCTGCTATGCCTGGGTCACTTCATCAGGGGGATAAGGATGATCCCACTGCCGGAGGTTCTTATACACGCTGCCAGATCGCGTCACTGGAAGAGACGTTACGTTGCTGCACCATGTGACCGGAAATGACGCACCATCCGGCCGTCCAGACTCCACAGCACCTCCCCGCATCAGCGCCACATCACATGTGCGTGCGCAGCAGCCAGGACTCGCTACCATGGCAGCCGCACGCGCCCTGCAACCCAGACACCGATGCCGGGGCGCTAGCAAATCCAGCCAGACAGATAGCCATCAGATCACTGAGCCCAGCAACGTATGTGTGTGTGTTAGCCCACAGGTTATTCTTGCATAAAGAAATGGAGATCAAATCTAAAACCCAGATATACAAGTGAACTCCATATTAGTCCACAGAAAAGCATAGCCCAATGTGTATAGTCCAAAATAGGGCGTAACATGATGTTAATCCACTCAGTTTTCAACACCGGGTTGATTTAAATGTCCAGCCCTTTTTTGTGTTGATCTTCACTGTCCATGCTTGATGGTCATTCTGGAGAAGATGATGCTGTCCACCAATATATACAAGAAGAGAGGATCAAAACTCAAGTCCAAGTCCTTAAAGGGCCACGTCATACTGAAACCCATCTAAGCAGCAATTTCTCCATCCCACACACCGGAGGATGGGACCTATAAAATGCTTAAAAATAAAACTTTAGAGTTTTCTGACATGTGATTTTAATAAAGGAGTTGGAGATGTCGCCCCATGTAAATGGGGGATGGCGACGCTGGCGGGGCGCCAAAAATGTATGCGCACCCGCCAGTCGCCGCCGACATCTCCATCTCCTTTAGAGTTTTCTGACATGTGATTTTAATAAAGGAGTTGGAGATGTCGGCGGCGACTGGCGGGTGCGCACACATTTTTGGCGCTCCGCCAGCGTCGCCATCCCCCATTTACATGGGGCGACATCTCCAGCCCCGCGCCGGCGAGCTGACAGCCGGGGTGTCAGGCTCCCATCGCCTGACAGGTCTCCGGTGGCCAGTTACATGGGGCGATGTGTGCACATCACCCCAGATCGGTCGCCTGGTTTCAGAGCACTGCTGTGAAACCAGGCGACCTCCCGGCGGCGCCGACATCGCCCCTTTACATAGGCGACGTAGGGGCGATGTCGCCGCCGATAGGACACGCCCCTAAGTCGCCTATGTAATTGGCGGCGATGTCGCCCCGTGTGACGGGGCCTTAACACTTAGTATAGGAGTACAATTAAGTCCAAAACCACCAAGCGGCGGCAGTCAGAGGAAGGGCTTAAATTTTCGTTCAAACCACGTGGTGACATTGTATTTAATGCCACAATCCACTTAATTTCACATTGTGATAAGGTCTTACGGACATCACCACCCCTGATGCCACCATGGACCACATCAATTCCACGAAACATCAAGGATGATGGGTCACTATTATGATGCATCAGAAAGTGTCGTGGTAATGTCTTTAATGTGGACTTATCTTTCACTGTGGGGGGCTGCGGAAATGCCATTCACATGCTCCCTCACCCTCCTCCTTAGCTCCCTACATGTTCTTCCCACATATATCCGTGGGCAGGCGCACGTGGCATAATAGACCAAGTTGCTCGTGCCGCAGGATACATATTGTAGAATATCATATGTTCAGGAGCCATCGGAGGAGGTGAAGGACACAATGCGCTGCACATTTGCGCAGGCCACACAGTGACGACAGGGAAAAGTTCCTCTAAGAGGGCATTGGGAACTGAACAAACTCGGCGTAACAGTTGAATGATGGCTATGGACCAGCACATCTTTGAGATTCCTAGCCCGCCTGGCCGTCATAAGTGGACGGTCAGATATAGAGCCCTTTAAGAACGGATTAGAGAGGAGTATTGTCCAGTATTTACTTAATATCTCCCTCATTCTGTGCCACCCATGGTTAAATGTCGATCTGAACCTAATAGGTTGGACAACACTGTCTCCAGTGTCCCGCTCTTTCAGTCCATAGAGTAGGTCATCTCGGGGAGTATTTTTGGCCCGCAGATACGTCCGTTTCACTGACCTGTTGCTGTAGCCCCGTTCTCGAAATCGTCCCCTCAGGTCATGGGCCTGCTTCTCAAATAGTTCATTAGACCAACATATCCATCTCATACAGAGACTGTCCAGTGGGAATGGCACATACAGTTGAACGATCATGGGACAACGATGCGTGCAGAAGGGAATTCACTGCCGTTGACTTCCTGAAAACATCCGTCTGTATGGTGCCGTCCAACCAGACCTCCACACAGATGTCCAGGAAATCAATTTTGCAGGCATCAGATTTATGTGTCAACCTGATATTCAACTCATTCAACGCAAGTCGCCCCATGAACTCGTCAAGCTGCTCCACCTTACCCTGCCACAAAATAAACAAATCATCAATGTACCTCAACCAGCACTGCACATGGGCGTCGGCCGGTCCGCCCCCATCGCAAAGGAGACCCCTCTCCCAGAAACCCAGAAAGAGGCTTGCTTTCGAGGGCGCACAGGCCGCGCCCATGGCAGTGCCGCGGGTCTGTAAATAATAATTGTCCTTGAAGACAAAAAAATTATGGGTCAGGGCAAAGTGGAGCAGCTCAAGGATAAGTTTGCATGTTGCACCATCCCTCCCACTCGCCTGTAGAAAAAACTGTGCTGCCCTCAGGCCATCCTCATGCCGTATACACATGTAAAGGGACTCAACGTTCGCAGTTACCAATAAAGTACTCTTATCCAACGTTCGCAGTTACCAATAAAGTACTCTTATCCACAGAGATGCTGTCAATACTCATCAAGACGTCCATTGTGTCACGGACATAGGAGGGCAAAGATTCCACTAATGGTTTCAAATAGTAATCAATAAACTTGAGGGCGTGCCCTGACCGGGCATGGTGGAGGTCGCTTGAAACAGGAGCTCCCGCCGTTCCTAAGGGCACTAAAGCGGCACTTACAGCATCCACACCTTTTGTACTAGCCTGAAACCTCCCAGTATTATCCCGCATCTGACTCTGCACCGATGGGGAAAGTTAAGAACTGGCAGGAGCTCCTTCCGAAGCGAGTCTCCAATTACTTTTCCCCGGGCCGCTCTGACTCTGCTCTCTCCTCCAATATGGCACCAGCTTCCCCTCGTGCGGCCCGCGCTTCCCGATGGGAGCAGCAGGCCCAGGGAGCTACCATTGCCTCACTGCCCCGGAGACACCAGTCACCCTTTCCCTCATGAAGGAGCTTCTAATGGAGCTCCGCTTATCACTACAGGATGATATGAAGTCCATGGTGGGGGGTCTGCGGGGCGAGGTAGCGGAGCTTGGCGGGCGCACGGATCATATAGAGACAAAACTTGCTGAGCTAATTAGCTCCCATAACGAGCTCTTAGACGAACATGAGCAACTCTGGAACACCGCGGATGCAGTTCAGGCCAAGAACTATGATCTCGAGGACCGGCACCGCCACAATAATGTCTGCCTCCGGGGAATCCGAGTCTTTCCCTCCGGAAGGCCTACGGTCTTTTTTGTAGGACTTTATGGTGGAGGTCATCCCTGATTTGCAGCCGTGGGACCTGAAGATAGACCGGATACACAGGGTCCCCAAACCACCTGGAATACGATCTGATCTTCCCCGTGATGTCCTCGGTCGAATCCACTTTTATGAGGCTAAAGATGACTTCTTAAGAGCTTTACGAGCTGCCCCGACTCTCTCTGCTCGGTTTGCAAATCTCGAAGTTTTTCCCGACTTGTCTCCTGGCAGGCTGGCGCTTCGCAGAGCATATAAGCCTTATACAATGCTCCTCCGAGAGAAGGGGATCTCTTATCGTTGGGGCCGTCCTACTCGCTTACTCATTAGGAGAAATGATAAGCTGCATGTTTGCCTATCTCCTGCCAAAGCTGCTCAACTTCTGAAGACCTGGAATTTGATTCCCCCATCTGATGGCTCTCCTTTGCAAGATCCTGCTGACGACCCTGCTGATGTCCCTCCTCATCGGCGTAGAGTGGATCCAGAATGGAAAACTGCCTGATAATGATCCCAACCATGTGTGGACTTTTCTTCTACCTATCCCCGATAATACAGTGGGGATGCCCGCGGGACTGCCTTCTTGAAATTTTCATCTACCTCCCAGGTCGTATTCTGATTATTGGTTCTTTTCTTCTCTCTGCTCTATCTTTTTCTTCCTTCTGCACTCTACTTCTGCTCTCCCTTCTACCTCCTCCTTGACTTTGCCTCATTTGCGATCCTGGGAGTGTTGCCCCGCCAAGCGAGGGTTTTTCCTCTTTTCTTCCTCGCTCTGATCTCTTTGAGCTTATAGCTCTGTTGAGGACTGTTTATGTACGTCAGTCCTATTTTGACTTTTGGAAAATTTCTTTTTTCTTTGTTGTTGTAGGCTGTTGGTCTTTTTTTTTTTATTAAGTCCTATTTCCATGTTCTTGTTTGTAACATGACCCCCCCCTTTTCCCTCTCCCTATGTGCAGTTGTCTCCTTTGTCCCCTATGCTGCTGCTTGTAATTACTTAGAATTCTTGATATCTTTACCATGCCTGTATCTGTCTTAGCTTTAAATGTTAACGGCCTGAACTCACCGCACAAACGATCACTACTATATTCCCAATTAAAAAAAGCTCGTCCGGACGTGTCTTTCTCCAGGAGACTCATCTGTTGGAGGGGGACAACTCCCGTGTCTCTTCCCACCTTTTCCCTCACCGATTCTTTTCCAACGCTCAGACGAAGAGAGCTGGTGTAGCGATCCTTGTTTGAAATTCCCTAGCGTTTGAGTTCATCTTGACCTTGCCTGATCCTGAGGGACAATATCTGCTACTAAATTGTCGGCTGAATGACGTCTTGTATTCCCTCTTAGTGCTGTATGCGCCCAACTCTCAGCAATCTTCATTCCTAAGATCCACCCTGGAGCGACTTTTACCTTCCAAGACTGGACAAACTCATAGCAGGGGATCTAATTGCCCCTCTGTCCACATCTATGGATTGCTCATCTGCATCGACCTACAAGTCAGACCTAGGTATGCTTATATCATCTTTTCACCTACATGATGTATGGAGGTATCTCCACAGCACTGAGAGGGACTACCGTATATACTCGTGTACAGGGGTGAACCTAGCCTCTCTGCTGCCTGAGGCGAACTGCAAAACGGCGCCCCCCCCCCCCACCCGCTAGAAAAAAATTTTAATTGATAAAAATAAATCTGGTTCCTACAGATTTATATTTATCCTGTAAAAATGAGCAAAAAAGTGGACATTTTAGTTTACAGAAACAGAAAAAAAAAGATGTCCACACAAAGATGTCTGCGCCATCACACGCACATACAAGAACCACACAGAAGAATCCAGAACAAGGATCATTAATGGCAATGGCAGCTTGGCACAAGCATTTAGACACATAATGACAACTGGCAGAGCCGTGGTCCTGCAGGCAGAACTGATTGCCAACCTCTGGCACATGCCTGCAAAACTCTGGACCGCTGCCTGGCACTGAATATTCAGACAAGTCGCCATGCCGCACCTTCCACACAACACAGGTAAAGACCTGCAGTCTGAGCATCAACAAGCCGCCACTGCACTAAGTTGGTAAAATGGCGCTTCTTCTCCATCCAACAGACCACACTTACTCCCGAATTGCTTAGCCAATCACAAGCCCAACACACGGGGCTGTCTTTATGTAATTAATAACAGGGTCCTTCCTATTGGGTTGAGCAAAGGATATGGGAGCAGGAAGGGGGAAGAGCACCACCGACCAACCGCTGCTCAGGAGAAAGATGGCTGGATGCCTGAATGTACCGAGGGGCAGCACTGGACCTGGTGTGTAAGGGTGGTTTCACATTTGCATTCGGAACGCAAGCGTAACAGAACGCAGCCAAACGCTGCGTTCCTATGTTTAACATGCTCCCAGGACACAGTACCTCGAGGTCCGTGCTGCCACTTCAGAAAGGAACAAAAGAAGCCAGTACAAGGGAATGACATTCCCTGATGAAGGAGTTGGGAGATAACTCTGAAACGCGTAGGATAATAAAGAAGAATCGTTAATCCAGACATTCCCTTGTACTGGCTTCTTTTGTTCCTTTCTGAAGTGGCAGCGCGGACCTCGAGGTACTGTGTCCTGGGAGCTGATTATACCACAGGGATCTGTGGAGAGTACGGTCCTGCAGCAGCTACTTATATCTGAGCGATCATTACCAGTTGTGGGTCATCACAACTGTATCAGGTGAGCAGCCTCTTTATATAAACTTTTGTCCTTCTTCAAAGAAGATATCACCCTATGTGCGCATTCTTGGATTTTTTATATATGTTTAACATGGGAACGGTTCCGTTTGGATGCGCATAATTTATACGCCCTCCTCCGCCCTCCAAATGCAACATGTTGCATTTTTTGTGCGTTCACAGGTGCTTGTTTTATCAGCAAGTGCCCGCGAGTGCACAAACAATGCATGGATCTCAATGGATCCGCACTGTCCTCCGCATGGCGGCGCAGGAGAACGCTGCGGATCACATTGAAATTTCGTCGGCGGAGGCTGGGAGGTGGAGGATCTCCGCCACAGATCTCCGCCTCCCGGCCGCCGTCGAGATCACTGATTGGCTGGCCGAGCACCATACTGATGAGAATCTCCACTGCGTTCACATCAGTATGGCAGCGTTTGCCCTGCGTTTGCATGCCCTGCGCATGCAGACACAAATGCAAATCTGAAACCAGCCTAAGTTATGGCCAATCAGTCCTGCAGCGGAGGGACAATGCATCCTGCATCATAGAAATCATAGGGCCCCATAGCAGAAGTTCTAATTGGGCACCCCCAACAAAAGCAATATTTGGCTGGGTCACATAGGTACATCTCTCACAATATGTCAGCCTTTACAAAGTAATTTTCCTCCTACTGAAGCCCCTAGATTCCCCTTTCATTGCCCCTCTAAAGTGTGATGCCAACAAAAGTGCCCCACAAACACTGTATGATCCCCCAAAGTGCATTCCTCCACACGCACAGTATGATGACCCTACTGCACCTCCTGCAACTACCCCTGTACAGCATGATCCCCAACTATGACCCCCGCCCAGCCCTCCATGTAGTAAAATGGACCTATGTACAGTATAATGGCCCCCAACACAGCCCTCAAATAGCCCTTCATAAAGTATAAAGGCTCCCTTGTAGCCTCCAAGTATTATCATGCCTCACACAGAGCCCTCCAAATATTATAATGGCTTCCATATAGTATAATTTGCTCCATATAATATAATACACCCCCATAGTATTCCACATAGTATACCGCATTCCTCCATATATTATGCGCTCCCATAGTCTTCTATAAAATAGAATGCACCCCCACAGTACTCGATATAGAAAAACGCACCCCCACAGTCCTCCATATAGTATATTGCACCCCGTAGTCCTCCAAATAGCATATTGCACCCCCACAGAACTCCCTAGAGAACAATTCACCCCCACAGTACTTGATATAAAATAATGCACCCCCACACTCCTCCATGTAGTATAATGCACCCCACAGTCCTCCATATAGAATAATCACCCCCACAGCCCTCCATATAGATTAATGCACCTCCACAGTCCTCCAAATAGTATAATGCACCCCACAGTCCTCCATATGGCATTATGAACCCCCACAGTCCTCCATATAGCATAATGCACCCCCATATTGCATACTGCACCCCCATAGCTCTCCATACAACATATTGGACCCCCATAGTCCTCCATATAGTATAATGCACCCTCATAGTCCTCCATAGTATAATGCATCCCCTATAGCCTTCCTTATAGTATAATGCACCCCCATAGTCTTCCATATAATATAATGGGCCACAATAGTTCTCCACATAGTATATTGCACCCCCATTGTCCTATATTATATTGTACATTACATAATTTCCCATCAGTGTACTCACTAAAAAAAACTATTAAAAAAATAAAAAGTAAATACCTCTTCTCCTCAGCATCTCCTCTGCCGCTCTGCACGTCTCAGCACAGCGGCTCTAAGTGATGACATCATTGTTCCCCGCCGTGCTGAGCTGCAGAGGGGTGGACAGCGGCGGCAAGGACTTGGGAGAAGAATGCTGCCGGCAGAGGTGGCCGGGACTATAGGAGCGGCATGCTCGGGAGAGCCACCACTGGTACACACATGGCTCCGCTCCGTACACCTAGAACACATTCAGCTCCGTACACCACGTACGCCTCGTACACAAGCGGCTCTGCTCCGTACAACTCGTACACACACGGCTCTGCTCCGTACACCTCGTACACATATGACTTCACTCTGTACACACCGTACATACGTGGCTCCGTTTCGTACACACCGTACACACGTGGCTCCGTTTCGTACACACGTGGTGCCGCTTCGTACACCTCGTACACACTGGGCTCTGCTGCGAAAGCCTCGCACACACGGCTCTGCTCCGTACGCCTAGCACACACGCGGCTCCGCTCCGTACACCTTGTACACTCTCGGCTCTGCTCCATACACCTTGTACACACTCGGCTTCGCTCCGTACGTCTCGTACACACGCGGCTCCGCTCCGTACACCTTGTACACTCTCAGCTCCACAATGTTCACACGTGGCTTCACTCTATACACCTCGTACACACACGCCTCCGCTCTGTACACCTCGTACACACGCGGCTCTGCTCCGTACACCTCGTACACAAGCGGCTCTGCTCCATACACCTCGTACACAAGCGGCTCTGCTCCGTACACGTTGTACACATGTGGCTCTGCTCTGTACACCTCGTACACATATGACTTCGCTCTGTACACACCGTACACACGTGGCTCCGCTTCGTACACCTCGTACACACTGGGCTCCGCTGCGAAAGCCTCGCACACACGGCTCTGCTCCGTACGCCTCGTACACACGCGGCTCCGCTCCGTACACCTTGTACACTCTCAGCTCTGCTCCATACACCTTGTACACACTCGGCTTCGCTCCGTACGTCTCGTACACACGCGGCTCCGCTCTGTACACCTTGTACACTCTCAGCTCCACAATGTACACACGTGGCTTCACTCTATACACCTCGTACACACACGCCTCTGCTCTGTACACCTCATACACACGCGGCTCTGCTCCATACACCTCATACACACTCGGCTCTGCTCCGTACACCTCGTACACACACGGCTCCACTCTGTACACCTCGTACACACACGGCTCCACTCTGTATACCTTGTACACACACAGCTCCAATCTGTACACCTAGTACACACAGGGCTCCGCTCTGTACACCTCATACACACACGATTCCGCTCCGCACACCTCGTACATACACAGCTTCACTCCATACACCTCATACACACGCACCTCCGCTCTGTACACCTTGAACACTCAGCTCCACTCCATATACCTCATACATATACAGCTCTGCTACATTAATTTACACTGTAAATCCTCAGCCCCACACATAAACTTCACCTTATCCAGCACCATGGTCGAGTCCTGGCTGCATACTGAGGAGCTGATCATGTGACCCGCCTGACTCCTCCCCTCCTTTGACATCATCACAGGTCCTGTCAGCGCGAGGCACAGTGAAGCATGAAGCCGGCTCACGCAGCCGGCTCACGCAGCCGGCTCACACAGCCGCACTGGGGGGGGTGTTTGGAGTTTGGAGACCACGGCCGCTGCCGCTCACACAGCCACACTGGAGGGGGGGGGTGTTTGGTGTTTGGAGACCGCGGCCGCTGGCGCTGCAGCAGGAGTCTGCTGAGCCTGGGGCAGATGCCCCGCCAGCAGCCCCAGATACGCCAAGCCTGGTCGCAGCGTCGGCGGCCAGGACTGTAGGAGCGGAATCTGCAGGGGGCCGCACTACCACCAGGCGCTCCTGAAGATGCCGCCCCATGTCTACCAGCAGGGCTTGCCGCCTGAGGCTGACACTTCATGTCGCCTCATGGATGCTGCGGCCCTGCTCGTGTATAAGCCGACCCCCCTACTTTTGCCCCCAAAATCTGGGAAAACCTATTGACTCGTGTATAAGCCGAGGGTGGACCCCAGCACAGGTATACAGCCCCCAGCAGTGTGGTATACAGGCCCCCCCGATGGTATACAGGCCTCCCCAGTGGTAGTATACAGCCCCCAGCAGTGTGGTATACAGCAGCCTCCCCAGTGGTATATACAGGCCCCAGCAGTGTGGTATACAGCAGCCTTCCCAGGGGTATATACAGCAGCAGCCCCAGGGTTATATACAGCAGCAGCCCCAGGGTTATACAGCAGCAGCCCCAGGGTTATACAGCAGCAGCCCCAGGGTTATACAGCAGCAGCCCCAGGGTTATATACAGCAGCAGCCCCAGGGTTATATACAGCAGCAGCCCCAGGGTTATACAGCAGCAGCCCCAGGGTTATATACAGCAGCAGACCGAGGTATACAGGCCCCCATCAGTATCCAGGGCCCCCCATGCTCCGGAAACCTGTAAAGTAAGATGATTATACTTATCACTGTCCCGCTGCCGTCTCCGCTCTGCATCGCGCTCCTCCATCTTCATTCAGCGTCTTCCGGCTTCCTGTGTTCGGCGCCGACAATGACGTCATTGTCGGCGCTGTACACAGGAAGTCGGAAGACGCTGAATGAAGATGGAGGAGCGCGATGCAGAGCGGGGACGGCAGCGGGACAGTGATAAGTATAATCATCTTACTTTACAGGTTTCCGGAGCATGGGGGGGCCCTGGATACTGATGGGGGGCCTGTATACCTCTGGGGGGGGGCGCCCGTGTAGTGACTCGTGTACAAGCCGAGAGGGGAACTTTTCAGCCCACTTTTTGGGCTGAAAAACTCGGCTTATACGCGAGTATATACGGTGCACGTTTTTTTCATATAGACACAAATCATTCAGTCGAATAGACTATCTACTTGTTAACGATTCCCTCCTAAACCTCTGTACGGCAGCTAGCATTGGTACTGTGTCTTGGTCTGACCATGCACCGATTACATTGACACTCTCCGATTCTACTCCAAATGCTCCTCAGAGGCCCTGGAAGTTAAATGACCAACTCTTGGTCTCTGAGACCAACGTAGATTCCCTCGGGTCGTACCTAACCGAATTTTTCTCACTCAACGCCTCACATGACATGCCCCCTGATATATGCGCATAAGGCGGTGATGCGCGGCCATTTTATTAAATTATCAGCCCTGACCAAACGACAATACACAGCGACTCTGGATTCCCCCTTGACTAAGGTTAAAGCTCTTGAACGAACATGCGCCGCTTTTCCTGACCCGCAATCTATGTCAGAATTAACGTCTACTAGACACTCGCTCCGCTCCTTTATGCTCTCGAAAGTAGAATTACAACTAAAAAAGACCAAGTCCGGTTTCTATGGAATGGGAGATAGAGCTGGCGCTATCCTCGCACGGAGGATTAAAAAAACTGAAGTCCGCTCTAGAATCACTCATATCACCTCCCCTCAGGGACTCCCCATCCGAAACCCCATCCTCATTGCGGAACGCTTACGCATGTACTATGAGGAACTGTACAATCTAAGCTCCTCCCAATCCACACCTCAACCCTCTTCAGAACATATCTCTTCCTTTCTGGCCCGTGTGAACCTTCCTTCTCTTTCGACTGCCCAACTAGATTTTTTGAATAGTCCCTTTTCCCTCTCGGAGGTACTGGGGGTCATCCGCTCCGCTAAAAGGAACTCATCTCCTGGCCCAGACGTTTTTTCTTATCGTTACTACAGATCCTTTGCGCACTCTCTTGCTCCCCACCTCCTCTCTCTATTTCGGTTCTGGCAGGAGAGGGGCCACATCAGGCCAGAGGGTTTGCGAGCTTCCATTTCGACACTTTTAAAACCTGGGAAGCCGCCCACGGATCCAGGCAGTTATAGACCGATTGCGCTGCTGAACTGCGATTTAAACTATTCTCTAAACTGCTGTCATTCTACCGTCCTTGATCGCTTTGGATCAGGTTGGTTTTATACCTGGCCATCAGGCGAGAGATGCCACAAGGCGGGTCATTAATCTCCTAGAGGTTCTTGAGGGGAGAGATACCCCCGGTGTACTTGTGTCCTTGGATGCCGAAAAAGCTTTTGACTGAGTCCACTGGGGGTATTTGGCAGCGGTCTTACACAAATTCGCCTTTGTTGGTAATATCAAATCGGGGATAATGGCACTATATTCATCCCCTTGTGCATTTGTGAGAACGGGAGGCTTTTCCTCTTCTGATTTCTACATTACCAATGGTACAAGGCAGGGCTGCCCTCTCTCCCCTCTCATTTTCTCCCTTGCGATGGAGCCACTAGCCGCAGTTATCCGAGCTCACTCAGACATCTCGGGCATCACGGTAGGTCCCGTAGACCATAAAATTAGTCTTTACGCCGATGATGTGCTCCTCTCCTGTACGAATCCTACTTTATCCTTTTCAGCACTTCTCTCTGTTCTATCCGACTTCTCCAAGCGTCTTTTCATAAACTCAATCTGACTAAATCCTCGTTATTTCCCATCAATCTCCCCATCAATGTTCAGCGACGTCTTTCGGCGCGTTTTCCGTTTCAGTGGTCACCACAAGGCTTTCGCTATCTTGGTATACATATCGCTTCCCTGAAGGATATTGTCAGCCGTAACTTACTCCTCCTATCAGCTGTCTTGGGTGGCTCGCATTCAGACAGTTAAAATGATGCTCCTACCCAAGATATTGTATATGCTAAGATGTATCCCCCTCTTAATCAACAGACGTTACATATCGCTCATACAATCCGCATTGAATCGGTTTATTTGGAATTATAAGACGCCTCGAGTAGCTCTTTCTTCTCTTACTCTCCCTCATAACGAGGGCGGCTTTGGGGTTCCAGATATTGCGGCATATTATGCAGCTCTCACATTGGATGTAGAGAGGATCTGGTGGTCTGAGTCCCCTGCCTCTATTTGGCTTCAGATAGAGGCTTCCTACGCTCCATCTGGATCTACTAGGCTGCTCCTCCAAATGAACCTTCTGCAACGTTTTCTCCCGCCTCTCACTTTGCGATCAATTTCATGTCTTGTAACGACATGGTTGAAATTTTGTAAATCCCATTTTACTTTTCTATATCGTTATGTAACGCTCAGAGCGGTTTCAACCCTCATGGGTGATATTTCTTTTTCCTCTTGGGGTGAGGGTGCCACTACGCCTCTGATCTCTCCCCGGCACCAGGGTCACCTACTTCCATATGAGACTCTTGCTGCGAAAATTTCACGCCAGTCAACAACTGTTTTCCTCTACCTCCGTCTTAAACACTTCCTTTCCACGATCACCATCCCTGTCTGTGTGATAGATGAGATTTCCCTCCCCCTGCAGGCCCTCTTTAAACGATCCGGAGCTATCAGTAACGGAGCTTCTATCATTTATAAAGCTTTACTTTCTTCCCACACTGCGACGAAATTGCCATATATGTCTCGATGGGAATCCAGATTCGCTTTCTCCGCAACTAGGTATCAATGGCTGTCAGCTTCGGGCCATGCTGCGTTCTTTTCGCGCTGCATAAATCACTTGGAGCAATCCAAGAAAATTATGTATAACTGGTACTTAACCCCAGCTCGCATGGCCAAGTTCAGCTCCTTGTCCCTCTCTCCCTCACGAACTGTTGGAGGGGTTGTGGGACGCTGGGAATGAAGTACACATGTGGTGAACTTGCCCTTCTATCAGCAAAGTTCTGGAAGGAAGTAGAGACGCTGTTAATGTCCCTCACAGGCCTTCCTCTGGTCCTTACAGGCCCCTTTAGTACTACTAGGGATTGACCTGGACACTTAACCCCTCACCTCTGAGAACCATTATGACCAATATTTTAGTGGCGGCCCGACAAACGATTGCTGCACAATGGAGGTCGACGACCCTCCCTAACAGGTCTGAACTTATAGACCGATTAAACCTGCACTGCGCCCATGAAATCGCATTAGCTCATTCCCTGAGACGCAAGGTGAGGATGCGGGCCTGGTGGGACCCCTGGACCACCTCACAATTTAATACATCTTCCTCTATGAGGTATGTCCTCTTCAACAGCTGTATTGCCTTTTATACTGCACATTCCCTTTCCCCTCCCTACCCCCTCCTTCTTTCACCTTATGTATCCATGCAATGTTATTTTGTTTATCTGCTGTTATGCTTAAAAATTTAATAAAAACCTATTGGTTTAAAAAAATAAAATAAACTTACAAACTGGATTACAGAGCCCTCCTATGCCGGAGATGATCGGGCGTCCTTGTGGAGTGACGGCATCTTTGTGGATCTTTGGTAATAAGTATAGAGTAGGTATTTTCGGATATCTGACGGTGAGTCCCTCCACAACCTTTTTTGGGATAAACTCTGCATCACATGCACGGTCGAGGATGGCCTGAAGCTGATAAGAGAACGAGGCCACAGGATTACAGGCCAGTTTGTGGTACGTATCCTTGTCTCGGAGTTTCCGAAACACCTCACGTTCATATTGGTCAGTCGGCCAGATCACGATGTTCCCACCCTTGTCCGCCGGTTTTATGAAAACATTACTCATCTTTTCCAGATCCGATAATGCACACCGTTGTTTGTGTGTCAGATTATCAGATCTGGATCGAACTGGGAGTCGTTTCAAATCTTTGACTGCCAAGTTCGTAAAAATTTCCATCGCCGGACAGAGGGACAAGGGTGGGAACCTCGCAGATCTGGGGAAAGCCGAAGGGGGAAACCTACCTGTTTATGTAGGTTCGATTTCATTAGCCAGGTCCTCCAGGTTCTCAAGGGCCTCCCTCTCACCATGATTCAACTCCTCCGGATGTCTCTGATTTTTGCTGTGTAGCGTTCTCAGGATGATCTTCCTTGAGAAGAGCTGAACATCTTTTAAAGCTGTAAAGAAGTGAAAATTGCTCGTTGGTGAGAAGGACAGCCAGGATCCTATCTGTGTGCAATTAAAAATCTCTGTGACTGGGCAGAGACATTTAAAGTTAGGTTCCCCATTTATGAGATTACCGTGTTGTGGTTATCGGGCTCACATGCATTGGCCAATATATAAGCTAAGTATCCCTCCTTATTAAAATATTGCTATAGCAGTAATGCAATGCCTAAGTCTCCTTACTCAAGTTTACTTTAGCTATGTATTTATCTTTTTTTCAAATATAGCAGTAATGCAGTGCAAAGTATTCTTATGTAACATGGCTGAGTCGAGGGGGGTCCCCAGTATGCTCCTGTCTCTGGACGCTAAAAAGTCGTTTGATAGGGTGCACTGGGGATACCTCCGATCGATGTTACAGAAATTTGGATTTTCTGGCCCGATCTTGTCGGCAATACTGTTTATATTCTAACCCCAATGCTAAGGTCCTCGCCTCCGCCTTCATGTCTCGACGGTTCTCCATAACCAATGGCACCCAGCAAGGCTGCCCGCTCTCTCCGATGATGTTTTCCTTGGTTGTGGAGCCGTTGGCTGCCTCCATCCGGGCTGACCCACATATTTCTGGCATATTGGTTGAGAAAAAAGATCATAAAATTGGCTTACATAAGATGATCATATCATTTGTGTATATTAAACCACTGGAATCCTTCCCGGCTGTTATGTCTCAACTCACATTATTTGCTCATTTATCTTACTACAAACTTAATGCTACAAAATCGGTGGTTTATCCGATACATGTCCCTGCTCGCCTCTCGGCTCAGCTAGCGTCTTCCTTAAAATTTAAGTGGAGTCCCAGAGGCATTCCCTATTTGGGAATAACCTTGTGTTCCTCCTCCACGATTGTGGCAGTGAATGTGGAGTCACTGAGAAGGACACTTCAGCAGAGTCTGGACAGCCACCCTATTCATGAGCTATCGTGGATGGCTAGGATTCAGACCTTCAGGATGCGTCTACTGCCCAAAATTTTATATTACTTCTGTTGCATCCCGCTTTTATTTTTAACAAATCTCTAACTAGGAACCAAAATGTAGTCAATTCTTACATCTGGGCGAGAAAACAGCCGAGAATACTCAGAGCCGTAATGTACCTTCAGTTAAAAAAGGGAGTGATGGGGGTACCCAATTTAAAGTCTTAGCCTCCTCCAGGATCACCGCCTTATGATAAGGGGTGGCGGAACTCCAAAGACCAGTTGGGTTGGATTCAGATTGAAGGTCATGTCATGGGAGGTGTGACCTGCGTTGGGTCTTGGCTGCGGAATCCTTGAGTGTGCTAAAGAGAGTCCTGCAGTTGGGAACTATACGCGCTCTCTTATAGTGTTGGAGGCGGGCGCCGAGAGGTTGGACCACGCTACCTGTGTCGGTGGACCCCTTCTCTGCCTTAAAATTACACATACCCTCTCTAGATGTTGAGACTTGGGGTCGGGCGGGGGTGCAGTATCTTGGCGACCTAATATCCAATGGTAAACTAGATTTGTTTGGGGGTATCCATAATCAAGTCATCACACTTAAGCAGACCTTCCTACAGTTTTTACAACTTAAACAATTTTTGCCGTTGGATTCTTGTCTTCCATTATCCTTCAGCTGTTGCCCTCCCCCACTCCCTTTCAGACCTTTCGTTTGTTGGAACCCCATAAAACAAAAGGCCTCTCTTTGATTTACGCAGCTTATTTACAGGCAGATGGGCCAAAGAATTTAGAATACATGCTGAAATAGGAAAGTGACTTACATTTTCGCTCTTGTATAGATGACTGGGAAGAAGCCCTGAGATCTCTTTCCCGCTCCACTAGATGTACTTTTTTCAAATTCTCCAAATGTGTTATACATCTGAGATAGTGACGAGCGAGTACTAAAATGCTCTGGTGCTCGAAGCTCGGGCCGAGCATCCCAAGATACTCGTGTACTCGGCCCGAGCACCGAGCCCAATGTTATCCTATGGGAGACCCGAGTATTTTTATGAAATGACTGCCGGCAGCATGTAGAAACCCTAAAAATGTCACAAAAGTCTCAGAAGAGTGCTCAAATGACATGGCAACACCATGGGGAAGACCCTTGGAAGCATTTCTCACTCAAAAGTCACAGATGTGAACAATGGTGTCCGAGTTTCACGCCAATTTTATGGAGTCACCAGAAAACCTTCCAAAATGACACCAAAATGAATATTCAGGGTGGAAATGTTAAGGGCACATACCCAATAGTGAAATACACCTGGTGTATGTTACTTTTTGTGATTACATGAAAGATTTTACGTGAAAACATTGTGCGGCACTCCGATGTCCCTGAGAAGAGACGTACATGAAGCCCTGTCTTGACATAATGTGCCCATTTTGAGGAAGTGGGTCTATTGTAGTATTTTCCTTTGCCAGGGCAGTCCAAAATTGGGAGGTTCACCAATGCTTCACCGATTTACAGAGGTTATAGATATCCAATTTTGTTATAACCAACTACTACAGGATTATCTCTTATTCGATAGTTTTATTGCGTTAAAAAAGGTGTCCAGTGTGGACCGTGTTACAGTGTTAAGTGCTTGACATACACATAAATAAACCCTCCCCCCACACCCGAAAACACAAATTCAATTGTATTGAGGAAGAAATGGTGATTCTATATGTCACCTAAACAGTGCTGAGGTCCAATATAATACCTATTGGTTTGTCTGGATATGTGAGCTCCAGGCTTAAGCCGTATAGGTATTAATCTGTCTGTAGCTTTTTAGTCACTGTTTTGATACATTACAAGCGGAGTCCTTGATACGTATTTTTATACTGTCAGGTCTCCTACAGTAGGTAATGTTTAATCATACATTTAGCATCCACCAATTACAATGATGATGTATACATATATGTGACCATAGGTTATGGTCCTATTCCTGCCCGACGCGTTTCGCCTTTCTTATAATGTAAAGGCTCTTCAGGGGCTCATGCATCAAGATATACGATATAGAAATACATCAGATGATGATTGGGTTCCTTAAGATACTCAGGTAGCCCAGTTTGTGAGATCTGGTCACAGGTTGATTTTCTTATCTCAGATGAAGATTACAAGATCCTATATGTGTATATGGGAATCTCACGTCCACAGGGATTTCTTTCTGTAAATATATGAAAGAGCCATGGTTGTCATATCAGGGGATATCCCCACTATTGATAATTTAGATTGGATATTTTTGTCTTATGACCCTCCACCATTAAGAAGGAGTGGATATATATAGCTATCCATATTCACCACTGTGTTGGTGTATAAGGTGAACAGTGGATATTTATAGAGATACCTATGATGTCACAGAGTTCACTTTTCCAGGACCAGATAGTCACTTTTGCTCTTGTTGTGTTTATACAGGCAACTCTACAAGAAGAAATGGAAGAGGGTTTTTTCTCCTTTTATATATATATATACATATGGTGGAGATATGAAAGACAACCAGGTGGGAGCAATTAGGGGAAAGAAAAAGGAGGAAATTATTAACCTTATGTATGTTTTTAGATTAATAAAACATACCCTCCAGGTGTTCCAGGGTTCCCCTATCGTCCGGACCCCTAGGGTTGTAAGCTCTGTGGTCCTGAAATGCATATACACACGTATGGTATATTTCTACACATGTTGGATTAGGTTCTAGTTAGTGAATTAGAACATAAGTACCTTATCTGGATAGTGTGTCTTTTATTAGAACTGGACAGTCTCACTATTAGATATAAGCTTGTCATGAGAACACTTGTCTCCTGTGTCCTTCTATGTGTTATAATCCCTTAGATTCTGTCTCTGTGGATGACACATAAATAACCTGTTATTCTACTTATGTGGATTTTCTAACCTTTGTTCCGTTCTCCCATGTCTCCAAATACCTCTCCTGTGGGGAATCACAGCCTGATGTTTGGCCTCAGATGAGCGTCTGTTGCGCGGTCAGCATCTCCACCTCCAGTGTTAGATGTGAACCGCCGCCCAACTGTAGGGTTAATATAGTACCGCCCCACTCATGGTCTATGTGTCTCCTCCCAGCGTTCACTAGACATGTGCGCAGCGCGTGCGTTCCAGCTGGAACGCACGTCTTCCTATTGCGCACGCGCCCGCCTCCCTCCTTAGCAACGCGTCTCTCTGTCGGCTCCGTGTATGTCACAGGGTGGGCGGGAGCTAGTGAAGCGCACGCGCACACGTCCTCTGCCCCATGTAAACACTGCAGCGCTTCCCTTCGTGATCCGGGAGCGTGTTTTAGATAGATAACATTTGGCAGCATTTGGGTCAGTACTTTTAGAAGGTTTAGTTTAGATTTGAGTCCCACTTACATTAGATTTGGAGGTTTTTTAGGAGCGGAGGTATATTTTAAACATACTTTGTGAGTTATCACTAAGATTATAGAAATTGGACACATATTCCAGATTAAGGGATTTTGTGTAGAAAGAGTCTTTTATCTCATATATATGGATCATACTATTTCAACTAGATGTTGGATTATTTTGCCAACCTGATGACCTTATTGTGAGAATGGTTTACTGTTTATATAGATAGATAGCATGGTATAGTAATCATGCATGTTTATAAATTATCTCCTTAACATCCATTTGGATCAATGAGGAGGGGCTGGTTTCATTTAGGTACTTTTAGGGGTTCTTTTTGGACTTCGGTATTTGGAGACATGGGAGAACGGAACAAAGGTTAGAAAATCCACATAAGTAGAATAACAGGTTATTTATGTGTCATCCACAGAGACAGAATCTAAGGGATTATAACACATAGAAGGACACAGGAGACAAGTGTTCTCATGACAAGCTTATATCTAATAGTGAGACTGTCCAGTTCTAATAAAAGACACACTATCCAGATAAGGTACTTATGTTCTAATTCACTAACTAGAACCTAATCCAACATGTGTAGAAATATACCATACGTGTGTATATGCATTTCAGGACCACAGAGCTTACAACCCTAGGGGTCCGGACGATAGGGGAACCCTGGAACACCTGGAGGGTATGTTTTATTAATCTAAAAACATACATAAGGTTAATAATTTCCTCCTTTTTCTTTCCCCTAATTGCTCCCACCTGGTTGTCTTTCATATCTCCACCATATGTATATATATATATAAAAGGAGAAAAAACCCTCTTCCATTTCTTCTTGTAGAGTTGCCTGTATAAACACAACAAGAGCAAAAGTGACTATCTGGTCCTGGAAAAGTGAACTCTGTGACATCATAGGTATCTCTATAAATATCCACTGTTCACCTTATACACCAACACAGTGGTGAATATGGATAGCTATATATATCCACTCCTTCTTAATGGTGGAGGGTCATAAGACAAAAATATCCAATCTAAATTATCAATAGTGGGGATATCCCCTGATATGACAACCATGGCTCTTTCATATATTTACAGAAAGAAATCCCTGTGGACGTGAGATTCCCATATACACATATAGGATCTTGTAATCTTCATCTGAGATAAGAAAATCAACCTGTGACCAGATCTCACAAACTGGGCTACCTGAGTATCTTAAGGAACCCAATCATCATCTGATGTATTTCTATATCGTATATCTTGATGCATGAGCCCCTGAAGAGCCTTTACATTATAAGAAAGGCGAAACGCGTCGGGCAGGAATAGGACCATAACCTATGGTCACATATATGTATACATCATCATTGTAATTGGTGGATGCTAAATGTATGATTAAACATTACCTACTGTAGGAGACCTGACAGTATAAAAATACGTATCAAGGACTCCGCTTGTAATGTATCAAAACAGTGACTAAAAAGCTACAGACAGATTAATACCTATACGGCTTAAGCCTGGAGCTCACATATCCAGACAAACCAATAGGTATTATATTGGACCTCAGCACTGTTTAGGTGACATATAGAATCACCATTTCTTCCTCAATACAATTGAATTTGTGTTTTCGGGTGTGGGGGGAGGGTTTATTTATGTGTATGTCAAGCACTTAACACTGTAACACGGTCCACACTGGACACCTTTTTTAACGCAATAAAACTATCGAATAAGAGATAATCCTGTAGTAGTTGGAGGTTCACCAATGCACCTGGATAGAGACGTGCAGGAGGGCCTGTAAACCTGAAGTGGGTGTATTGTAGTATAGCCCTTTGGCAGGGCTGCCAAAAATTGGGAGGCTCCACATTGTCCCTGGATAGAGACGTGCAGGAGGGCCTCAAAACATTTTTCCCATTCAAAAGGAGCGGGTCTCCTGTCGTTGTAATGCCCAGTCTAAAAGAATGGGCGAAAAAATTTACCACTGGGGGTATACCTGAAACAACAGCCTAACTATTGTAACGGTCATCATGGTGGCACATGAGGAGAAGGAGGATCAGTCCAGCGATTAGCCAAAGTCCAGAAGTGTGTACCCATGGGTGAGTGGAGGTACATGGCAAATTCCCAGAACAAAATTTAAATTCCGCTGTCATTTGTTGGTGGTGTGGTGAAGTCTGGCCCAATCCAACCCTTGTTCATCTTGATCAGACTCAGCCTGTCAGCATTTTCAGTTGACAGGCGGGTGCGTTTATCAGTAATGATTCCACCTGCGGCACTGAAAACACGCTCTGACAAAACGCTAGCGGCAGGGCAGGCCAGGACTTCCAAGGCGTAGAGAGCCAATTCATGCCACGTGTCCAGCTTGGAGACCCAATAATTGTAAGGCACAGAGGAATGTCGCAATACAGTTGTTCGATCTGCAAGGTACTCCTTCAGCATCTGGCCAAACTTAGCATTTCCTGTGGCACTACCCCGCACCTCAGGGGCTGTGGTACGTGAGGGGCTGAGAAAACTGTCCCACATCGTAAAGACTGTTCCCCTACCTCTGGCGGATTGGACTTGTGCCCCTCTCGGCTGTACGCCTTGGTTGTCCACCGATTCCTGACCTATGCCGCTAGCGTTTTGTGAGGGGAATGCTTTGCCTACTTCCGTGACTATGGCCTTCTGGAACTGCTGCATTTTGGCTGACCTCTCCGCCTTAGGAATGAGAGACATAAAGTTCGCCTTGTAGCGTGGGTCTAAGAGTGTTGCCAACCAGTACTGATTGTGGGCCAAGATGTTCTGAACGCGAGGGTCACGAGCCAGGCAGTTTACCATAAAGTCAGCCATGTGCGCCAGACTCTTAACAGCCATCACTTCAGTATCCAGACCAACACGATGACTGAACATGCTGTCCTCCTCCTCCTCATCTCCCCTGTCCTTTGGCCAGCCACGCTGAAGCGAGGGTATGACTGGTGTGCATGTCATATCCTCAATTTGGCCAGAGAGTTGCTCCATGTCTTCATCTTCCTCCTCCTCGTCATAGTCTTCCACTGCACGTTGTGATGAGATGAGGCTGGGCTGTGTGTTATCACCCACACCCACTACAGTTTCTTGCTCAAACTCATCGCGCTCCGCCTGCAACGCATCCTCTTTGTTTTTCAGCAGAGACGGTTTTAGAAGGCAGAGTAGCGGTATGGTGACGCTAATAATGGCGTCATCGCTGCTCACCATCTTGGTGGAGTCCTCAAAGTTTTGGAGGACGGTACATAGGTCCGACATCCATCTCCACTCCTCAGGTGTTATGTGTGGAGTTTGACCCATTTCCCAACGGCTTAGGTGATGCAGGTACTCAACAACTGCCCTCTTCTGCTCACATATCCTGACCAACATGTGCAGAGTTGAATTCCAATGCGTGGGGACATCACACCAGTCTGTGGGCCGGAAGACGCAAACGGCGCTGAAAGCCGACAACGCCGGCTGAAGCAGCAGGTGGCTTGCGAAAATGTGCAGACAGGCGGCAAACTTTTACCCGCAGATCAGACAGCTCTGGGTATGACTTTATAAACCGCTGAACCACCAGGTTGAGCACATGGGCCACGCATGGAACATGCGTCAGCTTTGAGGCGAGGCCAGCTGCCACCAGGTTCCGGCCATTGTCACACACGACCTTTCCTGGCTTTAGGTTCAGAGGTCTGAGCCAGTGATCTGCCTGCTGTTTCAGAGCTGTCCACACCTCTTCTGCATTGTGGCGTTTGTCACCTATGCATATTAGCTTCAGCACAGCCTGTTGCCGCTTCGCAGAGGAGGGGTGCAGTGCTTCTAGCTTGGGACTGGTGTGGAGGGTAAAGCGGATGAGGATGCGCAGGAAGAGGAGGAGGAGGCTGAGGAGCATGACATTCCGGAGCTGTAGAGTCTGGGTGAAACCATGACTGAGGTAGGGCCTGCAATCCTTGGTGTGGGAAGGACGTGTTCCGTCCCTCGCTCAGACTGGGTCCCAGCTTCCACAATATTAACCCAGTGTGCCGTCAAGGAGATGTAGCAGCCTTGCCCACAAGCACTTGTCCACGTGTCTGTGGTTAGGTGGACTTTGGCTGAAACAGCGTTGTTCAGGGCACATGTGATGCTTTGGGACACGTGGTTATGCAATGCGGGGACGGCACATCTGGAGAAATAGTGGCGGCTGGGGACCGAGTAACGTGGGACAGCAGCCACCATCAGGTCGCGGAATACTTCCGTCTCCACCAGCCGGAAAGGTAACATTTCTAGCTTGCGCAAGCAGTCGTGAAATGTGATAATTTAGGACTGTGGCATGTGGGGCATTGGCAGCGTAATTGCGCCTGCGTTCAAAGGTTTGCTGAATGGATAATTGAACGCTGCGCTGGGACAAGGACGTGCTTGATGGTGGTGTTATTTGTGCGTGGGCAACGTCAGGTGCAGGGCCGGAGGCTTGTTCACGGCCAGCATGGACAGGTGATTGGCTCGCATGCACAACACGCGAAGACGTAGCAGTGACATCAGCAAGCACCGCTCATCGACTCTGTTGTACTTCCCACAAAGTCGGGTGCTTGGCTGACATGTGCCTGATCATGCTGGTGGTGGTCAGGCTGCTAGTTTTCGTACCCCGGCTGATGCTGGCATGGCAGGTGTTGCAAATGGCCTTTTTAGAGTCATCTGGAGCCAACTTAAAAAACTGCCAGACTCGAGAAGACCTAACATTTGCACAGGCACCTTGTGTCGTGTTGTTGTTCCGGGGAACGGTTGCCTGCCTTCTGCCTGCGGACATGACCCTGCTTCTTACTGCCTGTTGGGATGCTGCGCCTCGCTACCCCTGTGCACTGCTGTACTCGCTCTGCATATCCTCCTGCCAGGTTGGGTCAGCTACTGGATCATCCTCCACGTTGTCTTCCTCTTCCGCACCCTGATCCTCCTCCTGACTTTCTGGCAATTGTGTCTCATCATCGTCCACCCCTTGTTGAGACACGTTGCCAACGTTCCCTTCGTGAGAACGTGGCTGCTCAAATATTTGGGCATCTGTACATACCATCTCATCACCCACTTCAAAAGGAGCTGGCGAGAGGCCAGATTCTGCGAATGGATCCGTGAACAGCTCTTCCGAGTGTCCTAGTGTGGGATCAGTAATGTCCGTGGACGTGTACTCGGCCTGGTGGTAGGAAGGAGGATCAGGTTGGGAAATGTGCGGTGCAGTATCACGGCTACTGACACTTGACCGTGTGGAAGACAGGGTGTTTGTGGAGGTGCCAATCTGACTTGAAGCATTATCCGCTATCCAAGTAACAACCTGTTGACACTGGTCTTGGTTCAAGAGCGGTGTACTGCTGCGGGCCCAAGAATTTGGGACAGGACGTGCGAGCGAGTAGAAGTGCCACTTTGTTGTTGCGAAATTAGTGCTTGCACACGACCTCGGCCTCTGCCTGCACCACCATCACGTCCACTTCCTTGTCCCTTGCCAACGCCCTTGCGCATTTTTCCTGTATACAGCTACAACAGTCTGGTGACTGTTCTGGTCACAGGAAAGCTGGATTTTAGACCCTGCCTGTATACAGCTAGTCAAGTACTACAGTCTGGTGACTGTTCTGGTCACAGGAAAGCTGGGTTTTAGACCCTGCCTGTATAGAGCTAGTCAAGTACTACAGTCTGGTGACTGTTCTGGTCACAGGAAAGCTGAATATTAGAGCCTGGCTGTATAGAGATAGTCAAGTACTACAGTCTGGTGACTGTTCTGGTCACTGGAAAGCTGGATTTTAGACCCTGCCTGTATAC